>CM056493.1:8746642-9192977 GCA_029783415.1 Anisodus acutangulus | reverse complement strand
GTCCTGCCTATCAATTAGTTCCAAGAAAGCGACAATGGTCTAACTAGAATTTCATTCCAATCTTAATATTGTTGGAATTGATCTCGAAGAAGCGATTCACACTTCTAATATCTCCAGGTCTTGTCAACAAAAACCTTCCCTGACGTGGAAGAATTATATTAAAGAATAACTATTACTAGTGATGTTGATTTTTAGTACTAATAAATCTTTATAATAATATTTATAATTGATTAAGTGTAATAGTATATTAGTAGCTCGTAGGCGGAAAAAAAATGCACTGGGTCATTTTAGTTATGTAGGTCGTATGCATCAGTGAACAAGTCCATGCCCCTAAATCGCCTTGAAGTGATGATATTGTGTTCTTGCTGAGTCAAGGGCAGTAAAAACTTTAAGTGTCATTTTCTTGATTTAAGAGGAATATTACACATAAAAGGATTTTCTTGTTTAAGTTGGATGTATGTAGTAGTAGTAGTAGACATTGATGGACTTTGACTTTATTGTCTAAAAAATTGATGATTGAAATTAACAATTGGGAGATGGAAAGCAATTTCGTGGAAACGGGAAGAGGGGGAAGGCAAGCGAAGACTTCGAACTAGGAAATACTAGAGAAATGTTTGGTCTAAAGACAATATATGTCGAAGACGCGAATAATTGTCAACTTGATTATATCATTGTAGAAAAGAAATTCTATATAAATCATGCTTAATGTAATGGGAAATGATTGATGACATTATTTACACACTGGTTATGTTTATTAATTGCTTCTGGTGATTTTGATAATCAATCTAACAAAATCCTTTATTTTCTCTCTCAAGCTTAATTAAGAATAAATAGGCAAGTACTAGGGTTAGGTAGTTATTTTGGAAACATTCAAGAACAAGATTAATTAAATAAACAAGAGACCTATTTCATAAATAGAAGGAAATAATCAATACAAAAGCAACAAGAGTTAAACACGAATACTACTCAACAAGTCTTCCAATTTTGTTGTCCAAAGTCATCACTCACACCAAATATAACAATACAATACAAGAAAATAAAGAGATGAAGTAAGAAATTCTCATTAATAGCTTCAAGTCTTCACTTCCAAGGTGATGGCTTGATGGGTGATGAAACCTTAGCCTCTAAAGATCGTTCTTCCTCTTTTAAGCTCTCAAATTATGTTGAAGAATGAGTTCTTGTGAGTTGATATGAGTTGGTGTGTTTTTTATGGCTAAAATGACCTAATGTTCTATTTATATCCAATTTTTTTTTACAAAATCTGCCAGAATGTGTTTCTGTCCTATTTCGCTACCCATTATGCGGCCAATAGAATGAGACAGTGATTGTAAAACTTCCGATCTCATTTCGCTACCCACTATGCGGCCATCAGAATGGTTCTACAACAAGCTGAATGGGTCAGTGATAGCAAAGCTTCCTGTCCCATTCCGCTACCTATTATGCGGTCAGCAAAACGATTCTGCGACCATCAAAATGGTAGTATTCTCAATTTTGTGATTCTTGACACTTCAACTTCAAATTTCTACAAATAAAAAATAAACATAACAAGTGACATAAAAACTTAATTAAATGACTAGAAAAGCTTAAGAAAAGGGTATGTGAAACACGTAATTTCACGACACATCAACAGCCCCAACTTAAACTCTTACTTGTCTTCAAGCAACTAAAAGTTACGACTAACAACAAAGAAAAAATGACTATGGTTGGTTCTACCTATGAGTTCACAAGCATGCGATTCAAAATGTTAACAACCCCTCAATTTTCTCAAAAATAACCCGAGAGTGCATAGTTACGAATAATCATTTCATGAAAATCAAGCGTCAAGAGATGTCTAAACGCTACAAGTGATTAGATGCGCATAAGTACAACAATTTGAGAAGCCTTTAATTCACAAGGTTCATGCAATTTATGTGCCCTCACAACAAAAAAAGCCCCAACACTCCATATATCAAAATCATAACATGAGAAATATACAAAATCACTCACACTCACAAGAAATGTCAGTGTCACAAGTATCATGCCATAGACTTGTCCTTTTAAGTCACCACTATTCAAGGAATGTTCGGTTTCATATGTCAAAGCTCTTTTCAAACTAGTAATGTAGGCTTAGGGGCGTGTAAGATGGTCATTGGGTACACATGACTTTCCCTCCTCTAGCACTACAGATTTTTTATTTTTTTTGTTCAATTCCTCCTTTTATCTTTCCTTCTCTTTTCATTTAGTTTCCCCACTTTATTTCACCCTTTTTGTCTTTCATTTTCTTATTTCTTTTCTATTTATTCATTTCATTTTTATCTTTTTTCTTTTTCTTTTAGAATTATTCACATTGCAATCATTTTTTCTTCTTCCATCCCATGTTCCACCCCCAACTTAGGCTTTTATCCCCAATCTTCACTTTTCAAGCACTTCAAGGAGGGATTTGGCGCAAAAGACAGTTTGTTTCAAATCGGGTTTTGGTTTGTAATGTAGTAGTCAAGGAAATCTAAAAGTTTCAAAAAGAGGTTTATTCTCATAAGAAAATCTAAGATCATTTTCTCAACCTAACAAAACCTACAATTGCAGTGACAAACCAACGGCCAAGTTCTAGATGATATAAGCAAGCACAAGAGAGCAATCAAATTCTCACCACACAATGCATATGAACTATAAGACCGGGTACATTTTAGCTCTCTATTGAATACAAGGCTATCATCTCATGAAGATTGAAACACAAGTACACATAAATCACAAAATGAGGCAAGCTTTCACAAAAAGATCGTCCAAATGAAAATGAATGGCTACCCTTTTTTTTCAAAATAAAATTTTGAGGGGTGTTATCAAAATAAAAAAAATCTACACATGCTGAAACTACATAAAGTACCAATCAAGTCAAACTATTCTATCATTAGGCCATGATTACTGAACATACACACTTGGAAAAGAATCATGCAAAACAAATCAAGGGGGATCAAAGAAAAAACTACAAAGCAAACCTAAATATGTTACCCTATCCCAAGAATTAAAAGCATGCAGTGTCTTCAATGCATAAAATCAAAATGTAAGGACTAAAGTTTGAGGGATTTCATGTGGCACACTAAGCGCTCTCCTGAGTTTGGATTGATGAGGCGACCTTTGTTTGAGCATCAATGCCCTCAAACTAGCAAACGGGAGCGGGTAACTCTGAACTGTCTTTATCGGGCTCTGGTGGCATAGGATTAGTAGCGTTGGCAGGTAAAGTGGTGCCCATAGGTAGTGGAGGCGTGATATACACCTATTGTTTCATTGACTGACTTAGAACCCAAAATACGATCGCAGAACAGGTCGTGAAACTATTCTATAATCCGCATAATGAATCCTTTCCTCCGCAGTTTGTGTTTAAACTCCTAGTGATCTATTTGATTTTGTGGTTAAAAGTGTGGTCCGCATATCAAGAATGCGGACCGCAAAATGGTCCGCAATTTGGGACGTTTCCAAGTTCCATTTTTCAATTCGTCTAGGAAGATTTGCGGACCAAAATGCGATCCGCAGATCATGTTTGTGTTCCGTAGAAGAGATCGCATAATGGTCCTCCTTCTTTTCAGCTATTGTTTCTTCAACACTTTTATCTCCAACTTTCGTGAACCAGGTTTTTCAGTTCCTACACACTTAGAAAATGATCAAAGAACACTATGGAATAAAATCAAAAGAAAAACAATCATAAAAGTAAAATTTTAGGTTGCCTCCAATAGCGCTTAATTTAACGTTGTGGCACGACGTGTGTCAACTTTATCACTTTTTGCTCCACTTGGAGGATGTGAATTATCGCCCCAACTTTGAATCAAAGTTCCGATGTTTCTCATGAGGTGGTGATATGAAAGTGAAGAGGCCAACTCTCAAGTGTCGCATTTTGCATTTTTTGGCCTTCAAGCGAGGGATGCCATTTTATCGTTTTGGCATGACAAACTCCAAAACATGCACGTCTTGTTCTTCATCTCCATAATTCTTCATAGGCCCAGTTATTTCAACTTTCATATCATCAACCAAACACAATATTAAAAAATGATGGGAATGTGGTCTAAAACATTTTATTTTTAAACTTGCTCTATTTATTTTGGCTCACAACATCCACTTCATCAAGTATTTCTTCGTGACGGGGTTCGTTCAAGGCTTGCAATAATCAATTCATGGTGAAATTCATGTTTTGGATGATTTCATCAATTTCATGTTGAATTTTTTTCACCATTTGGTCAAGACTTGCCCACAAGCTTCATTCATCCCGATTATGTTACTTAATATTTCCTCAATTTCTTCCTTTTGAGAGCTAGAGACTTCTTTTTCAAAACAATTCTCTTCTTCAATTTGAATCACTTCTTCATTTTCTTGACTTTCGTCATGGCCATAAAAGAATTTGGGCTCATCCCTTGAGCTTGAAGTCTCTTCTTCTACCAATTCATATTGAGGAGTAAGCAAATTCATGGCACTTGATGAGTTGACTTCCTCAAGGAGTTCATTTGCTCTTTTCAATGCCTCGCCATTTGCCAAGATATATTGTAGGAGGATTTTTCTCTCCTCCTCCAATTTAGATTTTCGCTCCATGTATGTTTGGAGCATTGCTTGTATGCCTTTAAATCGTCACTTTATCCTTCATTTGGCATGTTATTGTTCCTATCAAACTCAAAATCACAATTAGCATTCTCGTTAGAATAACTTGGGGGAGGGGGATCTATAGTTGGACAATCACACCAATGTCCATCTAGACCACCACACATATTGCAAATATTTCCATCATAGGATTGAGACGGTGCACACATCTCACTCTCGGAAGTATTTTCACAATTTTGTCAAAAGTGGGGTCCTCCAGAATACGAACCTGGGTCATCAAGATAAGGGTTGCAACCATAAAATCCATTTTTAATCCATGATGTCATAGTGACACAAAATAAATAAATTAATAAAAAGACTAACTAACACAAAGATTTACGAAAAATCACAAACACATATTCACAAAGACAATTTGAACAAAGCCTTTTTGGTTTACTTCCTAAACTACAATTATTCCCCGGCAACGGCGCCATAATTGATGAAGTTCAAATCTACTCCTCAAAGAGAAAGTGAGAATGATGTGTCGCAATATAATTTACCCAACTAGGAGTTGGGGTCGAATCCATAGGGAACCATATACTAGGAAAATTAAGCTAGTTATGAAATTGTCACCAATTAAGCAGCCAAATGATTTTCAATATTTGATTTTTGTTTTAAATGAATAAATATATAATTAACTAATGGGGAGCACAAGTCATGAAAATTCAGGACTTTGGAGCATTGTAATTTAATTAAAACTAAATAATTATTCATTGCAAGTAATTTATCTACTAATAATAATCATGAGTCTAGGAATCTCAATTACTCGCTAATGTCTCTCAACTATTTAGCGGATTTATCTTAGCTAGTTCTCTCGAATTAAACTATGAAGCATTAATTGCATTTCAATTTTAGGCTACACTAGGGGGTTTTATATCTCTAGGTTGAACCCATTAGATGAGGTTTAAAGCTTTAAATCGTGATAATCAATCTAACCCAATCTCTAGTTTTTCCTCTCAAGCTTAATTAAGGATAAATGGGCAAGTCCTAGGGTTAACTAATCCCTTTGAAAACATTCAAGAATAAAATTAATTAAATAAACAAGAGACTCAATTCATAAATAGCAAGAAATTATCAATACAAAAGCAACAAGAGTTTAATACAAATACTACTCAACAAGTCTTCCAACTTTGTTGTCCAAAGTCATCCCCCACACCAAATATAACAATACAATGTAAGGAAATAAAGAGATGAAGTAAGAAATTTTCATTAATAGCTTCAAGTCTTCACTTCCAAGGTGATGGGTGATGAAACCCTAGCCTCCAAAGCTTGTTCTCCCTCTTTTAAGCTCTCAAAATATGTTGGAGAATGAGTTCTTGTGAGTTGGTATGAGTTGGTGTGTCTTTTTATGGTTGAAATGTCCTAATGTTCTATTTATAACCCAAAAAAAATATTTTATAAAATCTGCCAAAAATGGCCTTCTGTCCCATTCCGATATCCATTTTGCGGCCAGTAGAACGGTTCTACGGCTAGCAAAATGGTTAGAAGAATGGGACAGTGATAGCAAAACTTCATGTCCCATTCCGCTACCCATTATGCGGCCAAAAGAATGGTCATCCAGAATGAGTCAGTGATAGCAAAACTTTTTGTCCCATTCCGCTACACATTTTGCGGTCGGCAAAACTGTCTGCGGCCAACAAAATGGTCAGCAAAATGATCTTTTTCTAAATTTTTGCGATTCTGGACACTTCAACTCCAAATTCCTACAAACACAAAATAAACATAAAAAATGACATAAAACTTAATTAAAAGATTAGAAAAGCTTAAGAAAAGATTATGCAAAACACGTAATTTCACGGCACATCATAATCCCCTCCCCCATTTTCCCTACCCACCCCCTTATATAATAAAAAAAAAGTAAAAAAAAAGCAGCTTATAAACTTACTTACCGAAACATCCTCTTAATCATAAGAGTTTTTAGCTAAAATATCCCGTATGACTCCTTAAACATCTGCTAGCTACTTTAACTAACACTCCACCAGTTAGGGCTCTAAGGATAGATTTTGAAGAAGAAGTTAACAGTTTTTTTTATTTTCTAAAATGTTAAACATACGAAATAAATTCAATTAGCTAAAACGATTAATAGATGAAATAGTTGTTAATGGTATTAAATGCAGAGTCGCTGTATGGATATATATACACACAAATTTATGGACACAGATATATATTGTACTCTATATACTTAGACATGTGTGCCCGGATCGCACTGAGAATCAATAGATAAAGTAGAAAATTATTGTAACGCACTTCTCCATTAAGCTCACCTTTACTTCAGTTGTTCCTTGATGCTCTATTATTTCCTTTCTGCAATTAGATACTAGTACATGACTTCATCTTTTGTCAAAGGGAGAAGAAAAAAATCCTTTTCCATTTGTCTGACTCCTTCTATTTTAAAATATTTATCTTATTTTTCTTTTTAGTCCATTTTAAAAAAAAAAATCTTCCCTTTTTTTACAACTCTTTTATTCTAACTTTTCAAATGACATATTTAAGACCACATTATTAAATGACATTTTGGTACATTAATAACATCAAATGTTAATATTCTAAATTCAACTTTTATACATATTTCGTGTATTTCTTAATACAAACGGTATGTCAGCTTCTAGCTCCACCCAGGTTCTAAGACTGACATTTGTTCCTATTGGTAACCTAAGGTTAAAAAAAGAAAATTAGGAACATGCACGTGTGCGTTGTACCTAAGTTGGATGAGTATCAAGACACTAGAAAACGAAAGATGTAAGTGAAAGTTACATAAGACTAATTCTGTTTTGACTAATGTTGATCTATTGTCTTCTGAAAGTTTGAAAGGTTACAATATTCTCAATACCTACAAGTTGGACCACGTCTAAATTTGAATAAATCAACAAATTGTCATAGAGTCCAAAAGTGTGGGGAAAAATAAAAGGCAAAAGGAATTATATTTTGGAATCATAGGAAAAGAAAAAAGAATATAACTCTTCTGGAATTTTTGTTTTTACATACATCCCTTTCTAAAGTGACAACAGCATCAAATGTTGTGGCCAACATATGTTTTAGCTCAGGCTGAGTCAGATGATGCAGCTCTTCTCTTGGCGAAATATTCCTCAGCTCGTGCAAGGTTCTTGGCAACCGATGGCTTTACCCACTTCTTTCGACCAGGCAAAACAGTTAAGGAACAGCCAGCTGCCTCGAGCTTTTCCTTTGCTGATGCTGAAAAGGCGCGGGCCTTCAAGTTGTGCTTGACTTTGAGATCGCCATCACCTAAGATCTGAAAATAAAGACACAATGGAGGATCTTACACAAGTTGGCATTGAAAGACTATAATGTCATAATTTAAATGGTAGGATAGAGATTTGGTTTACGAATGATGCTAACTTTTCCCAGATCTACCCAAAATAAAGAAGAAACATGTCTCTTTCTGTCTTTTCCAACATCAAAATTATCATTGTTTAAGTAATTTTTCGGAAAAAAAACAAAGGAGTGGACTTGAGCTTGACATTTCAGCTTTTCGGTTAGTTACTTGACCACTAAACCAAACACTTGGTTGTGAATTGGGGCTTGACAAAACTACAGGAACACAGAAAAGTTAGCTTAGAAAGATTCATTCTTCATACAACAGCTAAACTAAGGCAAATAAGATATCAAGTTGGAAATGATTGCAAATTACATCACATGTCCTGGGAGGAAGTACACACTGACACGCATTATAAGCGAGTTAACCATCATATTGGATCTCTTTCAAGCAGTTCTGTTGAATATTACTGCTTCATTTGATGCTAAAATAATCATGTAAGCTGAAACTATAGTGCAATTCAACTATTGCCTAAAAAGGACGTCGTTCCGTTAGGAATTAGAATTGCCTCCCATCCCCATATACAAGAAATAGAGGAGGAGTTCTTTTTTATCGAATAATAGGGTTCTTGGCTAGTACTATTTCACACCTACTTCAGTTCATTGTAACCAACTTACACAAAACTAGGAACCAAAAAGCCACAAAAGGGAGAAAAATTCATCTAAAACATTGTCACTGAGCTTCAACTTTGAGAACTTAAGCTCTTTCTACCTTATAAATCTTACACTCACGACAATGCTTGATTAACAACGGACAGATTGCTTTTAAGGACAAGGAAAACAACTGCCAGCTTCCACAATTTTACGAAAGGATATAATACCGACATTTCAGAATCACAGGCAGGCGGTTATCGGTGATTCACCAACTAAGAAATAACTAATTCTATGAGCTGAAATCCCCTTGCATTATACGCAAAGAAACCAAATATTGTGGAATTCGCAAATACAGCACTTTTGTAGCTAAACTGGTTGGGCAATCACTGACCATCGTAATTGTCTTGGATCTTTGTCCACAAGAACAAGAAAATCTAGGAACGAAATAGGATCATATCAAGATTGTCAGATCCTAATACTGATACCCTCTCTTCTTTCAATAATTGAAATTAATTCCTTTAAGAACCTATGAAGAGTACAACCTATATACCTTCACGTATATATAAACCCACAACCTCAAATAGACGGAATAGACCTACTAAATCTCAATACTTGTCACTCTGTAAGACCTTTCAACAATTTCTTCCTTCTACCAATATTTATTGCCGGGATCGCTTTACTTAAGTATAATTTAAAAATTAGCAACACTCCAATGCCTCAGCTTGAGTTCCTCTTTATGTCTGAAGCAACAACCTTATCTGATTGAATTATTGCAGCTCATTTATGGGTTCTGTAAAGCAATGTTTTTCCACCTGAACTTATGTCTCATAGATCAGAATTCCATCAACAGTGTTTTTCCACCAGACTTATGGTTCATAGATAAAATATCCATAAATATTTGATCAAATAAATAATTACAGATTTACAGAGAACAGTATACCACATAAATTAGCTAAACGTTGTTTACCTGTCACTTTATCTTGTTATTCTTTTGAAATATTTCCTAAAATTTTATAGAAAGAAATACAAACTACTTTTCCATGACAAATTTGTTAGTTCTCAACGATGTGTAGATATATCTACAAACTATATACTATATTTGACCCTTTGGGTAAATGAAACACGAAGTTTATTGTTTATAGTGTGATCTTAAGCATAGCGGGAGCTTAGTGCACCGGGCTGCCCCTTTTTTTTTAGTGTGATCTTAAGCATGTTATTACAGTCTTGGTTGAAAGAATCAACAACAGGAGAGCTTGAGAGGGAACTGAAGTTATTGATTGGTATTGGTTTAAACAATATTCCTCCAAGATTAGTGAAGCAAGTTCTCTATTTTCCTTCTTGATGAATGATGAGTTGAAGTGATGGCATACAAATAGCAGAATACAAAGAAACTCTTGCAGAAAAACACACCTAAAAAATTTATGTACTCAGCAGAAAATTGTACATGAAGTTAGAAGTTCCTCAATCACAGTTAGCTTACTTTAGCCAATCCCTGGGAAGTGGGAACATATAAGCTGTGACCTAGTGCTGACTTTATTCTCTTTGTTATCAGAAAACTCATTCGAAAAGTAGTGCTTGTTCAGAATTTTATACTGTGGAATAATAGCTTTTCTTTTCTCCTTTTCCTCTTTTTAGATGACCAGATATGAGTGGAGATGACCAACTTGTCCCCAATTTATTTTTATCTAAGTGAATAGAGATGACCTTAGTGCCTTAGTAATTCAAAATTCCAAATATACTTTGGATAGATTAAATGTGATCTAATACCAACTTTATTATCAGAAAATTCATTGTGCTTGTTCAGAAATTTTCTTGTTATGGGAATAACAGCTTTTCTTATCTCTTCTCATCATTTTTAGATGAGCAGCTTTGGTGAATAGAAATGACCAGGGTGCCCTAAGTAACTCAAGCTTCCAGATTAATATACTCGGCTAATCACGTGATGGGCAAGATATTAAGCATGATGATTTCTCATACTAAATGATCCGAAATGTCTATTGAAGCAACATCATTGTTACCTTTAGTGGAAGTCTCCTTTCTCTACCTGAAGGATTTATTATACCCTTCTTTTTCAGGGACTCAATTGACACCTCTTCTCCTTCTTCAAATCCTGCAGCTTTTACATCTTTCAAGTTCACCGGCACAAATTTTGGATGTCCGGCATGCATGCATGTACATTACATAAAAATGTACAATAATTTAGTGATCAAGAATTTAGGCGAATAACAAAGGCCAAAGAAACTAGACTAAACATCCCTATACCGACAATGTACATAAGTTTTCTTCTCTTATTATGTCAAATCACCATAGACGGTCCAAGCAATGGCCAGATGTGCTTTAAGGTCTACTAAGTATAGAATACAAAGGTATATACTTCAGAAACTTCTTTTGGTCATTGCAATTCTATCTTTAATCGTTAAGTCCCAGAGTCAGCAACTTGACATATTATCCCCTAAATGATTATCCATACAATTCTAAGTTATCTCCATGTATGAACAGATTTTACTTCAGTTTAGAGGGAGAAATTTCTCAACAAATGTCAGGTAGCGACATCACAGCTCTAGTGCCAACAGCCAATTTGGGCTACGAAATTGAACTCCCTTTACTAAAACTTATACATATAAGAACACATTATCTCATTCTTAAATTTACTTGTGCATCATCATCACCTAACTGAAAATCAACCACTTTCACAGCATATAAGTGGAAGTCATAATCCTAGTTTTGTTTCTTAGTAAGTAGAAGCATTTCGCCACCAGTTTCAATATGTTGACGACAACAACAACAACTAAAACACCTTAGTCTTAAACTAGTTGGGGTCCTCTAGATAAATGCTCTATATGTTCCATTTGAGTCAAAGTTCATTCCACTATTCAATAATTTGTTTCTTAGGACAAATCAGGAGTTTCTCTGAAACTAGAAATCTCTAAATCACATACTGATTCCTACGAAGGGGTAGTAACTGGTAAAGTTGCTGCCATGTGACCAGGAGGTCACAGGTTCAAGCCGTGGAAACAGTCTCTTGCAGAAATGCAAGGTAAGGCTGCGTACAATACACCCTTGTGGTTCGGCCCTTCCCTGGAACCCACGCATAGCGGGAGCTTAGTGCACCGGGATGCCCTTTTTTTATACTGATTCCTACATGTCATAAACTATATAAACAAACTCAAAGACTCCTGTCAAACACCACAACTAATGCAAGTATGGAAATAGCAACTAAACCTTATCCCAAGGATTCATTATGTCTAACACTTATAAAAGAAAAAGAGAGAGAGAAGCTTTTTCCATGATCCTATTCAGAATTGACTATGACACATTACCAGGACTATAATGAAAGATCTTTGTAACAAAAGACACTGGAAACATAAATGTGTTGGTGGAAATATATCGGAACCAAGGAAATATTTGACCAGACACGCGGCGAGAGTAGAGAGGACTACAGTTAACAGTTGAATCGGTCAACGCCAGTCGGACCAAGGATTTGTTAGACCATCCGATAATTAGCTCCCAGATCCTGCTTACTCACACTGGACAACAAGGGGAATCCACCCGAAAAGGTTCAGAGTGCCCGAACAGGAGATAACTCAAACAATGGACAGACTCTGAGATATCTAAGATTCCGCTTAATCCCATTTAATGCCCATGATCTTAGTCATGTGAAGGCTGAAACAGTTGAGGATCACGGAAGTAATTACCACTAACCTATCCTATAAATTCCCCCATTTCCCCATCATTGTATCCATCTGATTTTACCTGATTACACACGACTTTATACTTAATTTTCTGTCAATCTTGTTGTTCATCACTGTTCTTCAGAGACCTTAATCGTCTAAACCAGGAGAATCAAGAAGAATTCCTCTATCTCTTACTTCCTCAATTATTATCTGCAATGTTATTCATATTACATCACTTTCGTTATATTTACATCGTCAAAGGATTAATATAATTTAGATTAATTACATTGTTTGTGACCTCATTATTAATAATTTAACTCATTGGCCTAATAATGAATTTTAGGCTAAACAATAAAGCTATCAAAAGCTCCAACTAGCCAAATACATTATTCCTAAAACTCCCCAATCCAAAGTTAAAACAAGGACATGTGAAGGACTAAGACATTACCTCCAGAAATTCCTCTCAACTTGGGAAGTCTCCTATAGAGCGGCATTTGACCCCCTTCGAAACCCTTTCTCACACCAGGTCCCGATCTTGATTTTTGACCTCTCATCCCAAAACCACAGCTACCCCGTTGTCCTGCTGCATGACCCCTTCCCTTTCTCTTCCTATTCTTTCTCGAACCCGGTTGGAGACCCAAATTGTTGAGCAGAAATCGGGTTGTTGCAGCTTCAATAGGAGCACCAGAAACATCAGCAACTTGGTTGAGTATAACAAAGGGAGTTCTTGGTTTAGTTCTTTTGCTGGTGAGTTTGATAGATGGAGAAAGACTTGAACTTTGCTTCAAGATTCTTGAATTACCCTACAAATATTGATATATATACATAAGTTCAATAATGATGGAAAAAAACTTGAACTTGGATTCAAGATTCTTGAATTACCCTACAGATATTGATGCATATGCATAGATTTAATTTTGATGGAAAAAGACTTGAACTTTCAAGATTCTTGAATTACCCTACAGATATTGATGCATATACATAGGTTTAATTTTGATGGGAAAAGACTTGAACTTTCAAGATTCTTGAATTACCCTATAGATATTGATGGACATTACATATACATAAGTTTAATTTTGATGGGAAAAGACTTCAACTTTGCTTCAAGATTCTTGAATTACCCTACAAATATTGATATATATACATAAGTTCAATAATGATGGAAAAAAACTTGAACTTGGATTCAAGATTCTTGAATTACCCTACAAATATTGATGCATATACATAGGTTTAATTTTGATGGAAAAAGACTTAAACTTTCAAGATTCTTGAATTACCCTACAGATATTGATGCATATACATAGGTTTAGTTTTGATGGGAAAAGACTTGAACTTTCAAGATTCATGAATTACCCTATAGATATTGATGGACATTACATATACATAAGTTTAATTTTGATGGGAAAAGACTTCAACTTGGCTTCAAGATTCCTGCCTGTTGATTATAATAGTGCAGGAAACGGAAATAAGTAACTGCTAAGTATTACAACAAAATGAAATTACAAGAATCTGAAATTTCAGTAAACTGGAACAAGAAAACTGATTGTTGGGTCGAGTGATGACACTTTGTCTTTAAGACAAGATTGCCCCGTATATATCATTTCTACGTTCTGGACAATAGTCTCCCAAGATAAAACAGCAACTCAACAAATGAGCAAAGGAAACTCGTTACTTTGAAGAACTTTGAGTAAGAAATTATGCTGAAAAGTAGTAGGAAGAATCTGATTTCGTTTGTGTGTTCTGTGTGTCTCAACAATTGTGCAAAGGCTTCATTATATAGTTGAAGGAGGGGACTCACCAACTGCCCACATAATTGTTGTTACTGGCCAAGTAATGACAATTATGGAGGTAGTAATTCAGCCAAAATAAATGACGAATTGATGTGCGACGGATTAGAGCCTTTAGGGAGAGTAATTCAGCCAAAATAAATGACTGAATTGATGTGCATAATAATGTTGGTTAATGTTCCAAAATCCAATAGCAAAGGCACAAGTTCTCTGCCCAATTTAATTTACCTGAAACTTCAGGGACCAAACTGTAAATATGAAGCAATTTGGGTCCAAAAAGATAATATCTATGGCCCGTGACCGGAGCCCGGACGGGCGGGCGGGCGGGCGGCGGCGCCCCTGGGCTTAGCCTCGAACCAAAGCACATCTAGGTCCTCCATCCTTCAAACACATGTACCACTTGGGGTCCCAAACCCCAAACCAATTTTGAGACTTATAAACTAAACAAATCTTTCTTCCCCCACCGATGAGGGAGGATTGGTCTTTACCACATTTTCATGCTTCAAACACCTCACTTCGTGGACCAATATCTCTTTCATTTCTCAACGAAATTTGACGATTCTTGGCCCTACGGTCATCTACTTACTTAGTAGATTATGCACGTGTGAAGAATCAAAGTCTCCAACATGCGGAACCCGAGTGTTTAAGTCATTAAAGATGGTTGGACGTAACTACCGCCAAAGGCAAATTTCCAACATTACCCTATAGATATTGATGGACATTATATATACATAAGTTTAATTTTGATGGGAAAAGACTTCAACTTGGCTTCAAGATTCTTGAATTACCCTATAGATATTGATGGACATTACATATACATAAGTTTAATTTTGATGGAAATAGACTTCAACTTGGCTTCTAGATTCTTGAATTACCTTACAAATATTGATGGACATTGCATATAGATAAGTTTAAATTTGATGGAAAAATACTTGAACTTTCAAGATTCTTGAATTACCCTACAGATATTGATGCATATACATAAGTTTAATTTTGATGGAAATGGTTAAAAAAAGAAGAAGAAGAGAAGTGTTTACCTTAAATGAGGAACAAAGATGGTGAAGAATTGCAGATGTTGTAGTTATAGAAGTTGAAGAGATGATGAAGAGGAGGGAAGCCATGTTGATAACTTGAATATGTTGGGTGAGATGATGCTGCCAAATTTTAACGGATAGGGATGTATTTTGGAGGGTTTTTTTCTTTATTTCTTTTCCTTTTTCTGTTAAAAAAAATAATTTCTTGTCTATCATTTTCAGTTTTTGATGGGGAAAAAAATGTGAAATACACCCAACTCTACTTATTTTTGTTAAGCTAATAGATAGTATTTGGGGTTGTTTGGTTGGTGAGATAAGAGATTATAATTTAAATATATTGTGAAATTATTTTATCATATGTTTGATGTAATTTTTTAATTCATAATTATTTATATTATAATTGTGGGATTATTTTTATACTACATTCTAGGTAAGATAACAATTCCAAAATTACAAATATCGAGATAAAATAATAAAATGACGCACTTACTCTTATCCAAAGCTTTTTTCCTAAAGTTTTTAAGAAAGACAAAGTTGAAATTCAAAAAAGTTTATTTTAAATTATCCAATTTAAATAAAATATATTCTTCAAATCAGGGGCGGATCTATTAAGGTCCGAGTGGTTGACGGCTTTGCTTGTAACTCTCTGTGTATGGGACACGACTACTCTAAGAGGGTTGAGAATTCAAAAGGTTGAAATCAAGAATAAAACTCTTCTGGTCAGTCTTGTCTGGAGACTCCTCAAAAAACTACTTCTACGAGGGCTTTCATCCTCATTGTCAAGCACTGTAGAATAGATCAAAACCCAAGAATTATCAAGTCCAGACACTAGAAAGCAATCCTTCAAGGATGGAATACTTGCAATAAAGAAATTTTTATACCACATTCTATGTAGGATAACGATTTTTGATTTATCAATATCGAGACAAAATAACAAAATGACACACTTACCCTTATCCAAAGCTTTTTTCCTAAAGTTTTTAAGAAAGACGAAGTTAAAATTAAAAATAAAAGTTTATTCAATTTTTTCAAATCAAATAAAAAACATGCTTCAAATTATGTCTCGTACATCTAAGTTTTAGTTTGATGGAAATTACATATACATAAGTTTAATAATTTTGATGGAAATTGTAAATAAAAAACAGAGAGAAAATTGTTTACCTAAAAGTAGGAAGAAAGACGGTGAAGAATTGCACAGGTGCTTGTACTTGTAGAAGTTGAGGAGGTGATGGAGTGAGGAGGCCATGTTGACAACTTGAATGTGTTTAGTGAGAAGATGTTGACAAATTTTAATTCTTACGCCCCGTAAATTCGCATATCGAATATACCTTAAGTTAAGAAGCGTAAGCAAATGAAGAAGGTTCCATTGGAACAATTAAGGAACAGTCAAATTAAAATCGAAGAGATCATAAGAGTTTAAAGCGCCGTTATGCCCTTCGTGCTTACAATCCTTACGTTGAGTGCGTCGTGTCAAGACGATGTAACATGAGAATAGCATAATGACCACTAAAAAGGATGAGGAAGGCCTTGGGTCAAAGCTGGAAACGTATCCAAAAGATTCCGAGTTATACTTGTCATTTCGCGCACATTTGAAGACCAGATTAACCGATTTAAGTTTTGACGGCTCGAGCCCCGTTATGAGGGTCATGGATGACATAAATGGATGTTAAGAAGGATTATGGATGGTTATATATCATGGGGATCAAAGGAATCACATCTCAACGAAGTTTGACGAAGATAGGACAATACGCTATGCGTTTTCCCCCAACAGAATCCTTTCCGCCTCGCTGATGACACCACATATCAAGGCCTCTTTTTCACCACCTCACTGCCACCATATGCGGTGGCATATGCTGCAGCATATGGACATATGCGCCACATATGCAAGGCGGTGGGCTGCCCTATATAAAGCTTAATCTCGACCCACTCTTCATTTCATTTTATTTTTTCCTCAAATTAATCCTACATGCTCTCAAACCCTCTCCCAAGGTAAATATATCGTTGAATAACCATTTGACAAGATTTGGATGTGGATTCTCCCTCAAGAAAGCCTGGATCACCTCGAAAACTCCCTTGGATTATCGGAAATAATTCGGAAGTTAGAAGAATCGGAAGGAGCTTTGGTATGGAGGATTCTTGCCTGACTTAAGGTAATGTTCTTGATACCCCTTATGTTCTCAAGTCTCTCTTAATTTAAGGTAATCTTTTTGGATAAACTAAAACATGGATAGATGGATATAAACTCCATAGTTTATCATAGTAGTTGTTGTGTTTGTTGTTGGATGATTTTAATGAGATTTTTGGAGTAACTTTGGCTAGATGTCATGGATTATAACTGTGGTATCCTTGATGATATTATGTTAATATGGATAAGGTATGAGTAGTTTAACAACTATGAAAACAAGAGGGAATAGAGAATGTACACCAAGTGTTCGACAAAATGTCTCAACGACGAAATCTTAAGACCATCGATTGGATATTGATATGGATTATCTTATTTGCTTAGCTCAATAATTATACGATGAGAGGGATGTCATAAGAGTAGTGTTGCTATTTAATCAAGGTATGTAAGGCTCACTCTTTAATTCTTTTAGCATGATCTATGAATAAACATAACCATAACGACGTCACTTCAAAAGGAAATTTTATTCTAGAAATTAATGCTTGGGAACCTCATTGTTTCATATTGATATATGTTTCACAACTCTTATTATTATTCTTTATAGAGGATACTTCCCGCCTTGATTGTATTTGAATCTCATATATCCTTATGATCCTTGTTGACTCTCAGATAATTGAACAAACACAGTTACATAATAATCGAAGGATAACGACCTTGAGTCACTCCGATTGAATTAATAAGACCATTCAGAGTCGTTCTTTGCATTGAACTTATATATATATATATCTATTTTCTTATAGATCTGCGCTATTTTTATCCATGTACGACACCTATTTATGCACACCACTACAGTTGGTTTTGATATTAGTGAGTCGCATATCTAGGCCGAGTATGACCGAGTCCCCTACGAGGCCAGGTACAATATGACATGACACAATTTTCCCCACAGAGTGGCTTGATATTATATTATATACATATGGCCCCGATGAGTGGCTTAATTTTTACAAGACATGCATACATACTGATGGTCATGACAAGTAGGCCCTCAAAGGTTTATTATGAGTTTCAGGTTGACTTTTATACCCTTCTTTTGCATTTCATCTTGTATTTATATATTTCCTGCCTTACATATTCAGTACATCTTTCATATTGATGTCCCTTTCTGGAGCACTGCATTTCATGCTCGCATGTACATATAGAGACTTAGGAGATACCATGCAATAAGTGACTCGACTCAGCTGAGGATTGTCATTCTCCTTTCTTCTGTAGCTGTCTAGTGAGCTAATATGTATGATAGTTGCATATATGTATATGGTTGTGTATACAGTAGTCTTATGTGGCCTTGTCGGCCTCTTCAGTAGACTCGTTGTACTCATGTCGGCCTTGTCGGCCTTGTTGTATATATATATATATATATATATATATATGGATGTTGGGCCTTTTCTGCGTGCAAGTGGTTATGTTTATTATTCAGGTAATAATTTCTTAGAGGTCTTGCTGGCCTATGTTGTTAGGTATGCTGCATATTTTGTGATTGGTATGCTCCAGCCTTAGGTGCCAGGTGTCGGCCACACCCCCAAGGTTGGGGTGTGACATTAATAGATAAAAATTCTAACTTTGTCACTACTTCTCCCGACTCTCTCTTTACATATGTCTTCATAACACTTTTTGTATGGGGTGAAATCTGAATTTGGCAGGTGTACCAATCAGAGATTGATGCTGGTGGTATTGACTCATCTCTATCCAGGTTAATGGAGAAGTTTCCAGTCATAATCCAGAGGCACCTTAGGGTTTTCATCCCCGGTACGTCTTGGACCAATATCGTCCTGGTGAGTCGTGAGATATTTCGTGGTCGAGTATGTAATAGCGTCGTTTCCACAAGACCTTTTCTTTCGATCACGGCTCTTTTTCTAGCTGGAATGCACTCCCAATAACTCATGTCTAATACCAGTTAGCCTCGAACCCTGAGTCACTATTCGATGAGACGTTTGTACTGTGAAGTTGTCATCACTTTACTTTCAGGACGAAAATTATAGGATTTATGTAGATAAATATACATTCTTGTAGAAAGAGTGAACATCTATACTCACACTTGTAACCCTAACACCATTATTGAGCTCTCTAAATACCACAAGCTTCATATTATATTTATGATTCTTGTCTCTTTATTTTATGCTATTTACATACTAACTTCCTCACAAACATCTCTCAGTTTAACTACAAGACAAAAGGTTTTGATCGAATACAATTTGCTTGTATTTAAACCTTTTTAAACAAAATTAATTGTTATCCTAAATTCTATTTTTAGTGATAAACAGTTTGTCGCCGTCTTTGGAGATAGACAATTGTGATATTGTCTCAATGTATTGCTTAAAACTCTTTGTTAAACCACCAAAAATTACCCACTAAGAAATCCCTGCCATGCTTGGGACTCAACATGATAACTCGCTCATGGCTGATCAACACAATACCGTTGATGGTCAATGTAACATCCTCTAGCCGTAGATCCACCAAATCTAGCAGAACCTCTAGGCGTGTGAGGTACAGAACACGCTGATGATCCTGAGTGTAAACGTGGACTTGAACATCAGGAGGGTCATGCCTCTTCATATGGAGCAACTCGAATTAGACATCCAGGTGAAGACCAATCTCACTGTGGTGCGCGTGAGAGTGATGATGGATATTACAAAGATTGGTAAGTCCCATGAAGGGAACAACGTCCTCATTCCAGAGTTACGGGGATGTACCGAGAGAATGGCTTCGGCCTTGAGCAGTATATGGCGGGCATGCTAATCACACAAAATATGTTCATGGAGCGTATGTTGAATGTCATGGCCACATTCACCACAATGCTCATCCCGGGACACTCGCAGCACATAATCGTGGGGCAATCAAGATTGGAATGGATGCCACAACCGACCTGGGTATGTGAAGCATTCTTGAAAACTCAGGGGCCATAATACGCGGGTCTGGAACTATGCCAATGCCAGAAATCCATACAAAGAAGAGCTCTTCAACTTAGTACAAGAGATTAATTTCCGAATGGATCAGATACTAGGGGCCCCACCGATTGTCAAATAGTAAGGTGCCAAAAAATACAAGAAGCTTCTATTTAAGCAAACTGAGGCTTAGATGCTCATTCTAAAAAGATTCAAGATGCCACATGTACCGAAGTACGATGGGACCACAAATCCATAGGAGCACTCGTCAGCCTGCGAGACCGGCGTTTCTGGAAATGATTTGCTACCGATGAGATGGAATCTGTCATACTCAAAATATTTGGTCTAACGCTCTCAAAGGGAGATCTTAGTTGGTATAGTCTTTTACCTGAAAACTCATTTGACTCTTTTGTTATGCTTGTAGTTTATTTGTGAAGGCTCATACCGGAACCCTTGTTAGCAGATAAAAGATTTATCTTTGCCATGTCTCCTCCCGACCTCTATTCATGAGTCTTCATAACACTTTTAGGAACAATAGTTCACCCTTTTCAGTTTGTTATCATCATTTTTCTTTTTTCTTTTTTCTTTTCCTTTAATTTTTTTCTTTGATTTGTGAAGTAGATTTTTTCAGATAATGATGCTATTAATATTGATTGTTTTTAAAGTGTGACAATTCATTAAGAACAGTTGTAAATAGAATGATGTTTTTGTGATAATAGTAGCATTAATGATAGTTTGCTCATTAAGTTAATTTTGTCATGACAACATTTTATGGAATCAAATCAAACGGTAGTAAAGTGCACCCATCCTATTAAAATTCTAGATACGCCTCGATACTCACACATGATAACGTGTCAAGGTGATGAATGTGTCACAGGGGTATTTTCCAGCCAACGAGTTTCTGCTCGAGGTTTGCCCATTGTGTGGTATTCAAGTTCGTTGCTTGACTCGACCTGTCCAACAGTTAAACTATTTTCTGGGAGTTAGATTATTCTGGCACAACATAGTATATAACACAACCAGATACAGGAAAATCTCCCAACCTTTGTATTAATAGAAAAATAACACAAAGGACCTTTACTTATTTCAGATACAAGTTGGCCAAAACTCAACTTCAACTTAGGCACAATCACAAGTCGATTACTGCCTAGCAACACCTTCTCGAAACCCTCACATTTCTTCCTAGTGTTCCTTAGTGGAGATACAATTCATTCTCACTGATTTTCGTCTAAGGTCAAGGCTACACATATAAAAGACATGTGACAATATTTGGCTTACAAGTTGTTGACACTAGGCGAGCTCAAAGCCAATCATAACTAAGTTGCAGTTGACATCCCCAGCTGCCTAGGCATTACATTTCATGCTAACAAAGTGTTTCAAGAATAAAGGAAATAACCCATAAGTAGTAACAAAGTGGAATCGCCCTATGCGCATGACACATGTACAAACCTGTCGAGTTTTGGCGCCAAACGTCCAATCTCGTGCCAAGGCTTCACATCATGCTCGCCTTTCGCGCTATTTTTGTGTGCAACATGCCTTGTGTGCATGCCTACTGATGCTGCACATCCATCTCGCCCATGAAACTGTCTAGCCCATCTACCTTGCCTTGTCTTTCTTTGCCTTGCCTTGCCTTGCCCATACTTAGCCCGACCTTGACATATTCCACAAGCTAGTAAGCCACTACCTTGCCGTTGACCAGTTCCCATGCCATGCCATGGCACACCAACCTGCCAGCCTTGTTTATTTTCATTTTGAAAATTCCATTGCCAACATTGCCCCACATTCATCCCGCACATAGACCATGACAAGGGCATTCATGCCAACCCCTTGTCACCATCATGCTATCTGTCTAGTCAAATAGTCAAGCCCCTAACAAACCACCCACACCTTTTTAAAACTCAACATCCTCATTAAGGATAGTTCATCTTATATTCTTATTAGTATCGTGAATGAATATCATATCCTCAATCTCCACTTCCTCGTATGCCACCACCGCTAAGGCATTAACCCCTTCTAATCCTACATTTTTTCCTTGTTCAACTCCACAGTAGCTAACGCATTTACCAATGTCTATAAGGAACAGTCTCTCTTCAAGTGTGGCATGCCGCATGTAAAGCAGTCTTAGAATTTTCTACCCTTATCCATACCATAGGAATTCTCCCCTTATCTTCCTTTCCCGATATCCCTTTCATCAACGATAATATGACCCTTCCCATTTTTCTTCCATTCCTTCCATTTGTCCTTGGACTTGGAATGTGAATTTTCCTTAGGGTCATCACCCTCATCAAAGTCAGCCAACCCATCTGCCGCAGCAATAGCAGAATAACGATTATGGATATTCTTCCTTCTCAACTCTCTTTGTGCCCACAACTTCATCCCACTCATAAAGTAGTGTAATTTTTCCTCCTCAGCCATGTTTCCTATGTTGAGCATCAAGGAAGAAAACTCCTTGACATACGTCTACACCGTGCGACTTTGTTTCAATCACCACAATCTATCTCTTACAACTCATGATGAGTTTCATGGAAGGAATTGAGATTTTAACTCCTTATTAAGCATGTTCCACATCAAAATATGAGGCAACCCCGCGATTTCCACTTCCGCAACCATTGTCCACCACGAAACCTTAGCATCATCACCCAAATACATAGTTCTGACCGAACTTTCTTATTATCTAGTACCTTAGTTGTCTGGAAATAATTCTCCTTATCCTAAAGGAAAATTTCCAACTCATTGGCGCTCCGCACACCTTTGGTTCTAGCACTTTTACTCTAGAACGTTCCTCACCTCTGGGGACAGTGTTTTCAATGCCCTTTGAAGTAGAAGAACTTCCCCACACAGGTTTTCCTTCTCATTGCAAATCAAATCTATTTCAGCCATGGAGGCTTCATGTCTCGCCACATAATCTTCCTCCAAGAATAATCTTCTTCCAAGCGTACCATTCTCGCGAGAGCTAAATCCATTTCATTCGTTTCAGGTGCCTGTCCCACGAGTGCTTCCAACTGCTCCACCCTTTGTGAAGTTCTGCGTTCGTCGTGTTGCCTGCCATTCAACTAAGTCCACTCCCAAAACCATCTATCTGATATCAATTTACACAGTGGTGTTTTCCAACCAATGAGTTTCTGCCCGAGGTTTATCCACTGTGCAGCAGTCAAGTCCGCTGCTACACTCAACCTGTCCAACACTACTAATTTCTGGAATTTAGATTATTTTAGCACAACAAAGTAAAAAAGACAATTAGATACAGTAAAATCTCCTAACCTTCATATTAATAGGAAAACAACACAAAGTACCCTCACTCGTTTTAGCCACAAGTCGACCACGACTCAACTTCGACATCAACTTAGGCAGAATTACAAGTAGATTGCTTCCTAGCAACACTCTCTCGAAATCCTGATATTTCTTCTTAGTGTTCCTTAGTGAAAATACAATTCTTTCATACTGATTTTCATCTAAGGTCAAGGCTACACATAAATAAGACATGTGACAACCAGCTTTGGCTTACAACAAATAAGCACTTGGCGCTCAAAGCCAATCAAAACTAAGTTGTAGTTGAATCTCCAACTACTTAGGAATTACAATTTTGTGCTAATAATGTTCTATAAGAAAAAAGGAAACAACCCACAAGCAATTACAAATCAAAATCGTTCCATGTGTGTGACACATACGCAAGCCAGCCGAGTTTTGGCGTGAAACGCTCAATCTCGCGTCAAGGCCTCGCACCTTGCTCGCCCTTCGCGCCATTTCTGTGTGCATGCTTGCCGATGCCGCACATCCAGCTCACCCATGACACTGCTTAGCCCCGCCCATCTGCTTTGCCTTGTCTTCCTTTGCCTTGTGTTACCTTTGCCTTGCCTTAACTTTGCCTTGCCTTTCCCACACTTAGCCCGACCTTGGAAAATGCCACAAGCTAGTGTGTCACTGCCTTGCCATTGCCCGACGCTCATGCCATGCCATGGCACACCAACCTGTCAGGCTTGTTATTTGTCATCGCCAACATCTCCCCGCACGATTGATTTATCCCGCACATAGACCATGACTAGGTCATTCATGCCAACCCATTGCTGCCACCGTGCCATCTGCCGAGTCAAAGAGTGAAGCCTCTAACAGAATGAGACCATGACACATGAGTTTTGAGCCTATTAATAATAAAAAATGATTTAAGTAATTTATAAGTTGCAAATTCAAAAATTTACGGAACCAAAAACTTGAGGTACTTTTTGTGAATACAATTAGTTTCATGTTAAAAAACTTAAGTTACCAACACGGATAACCAATATTCTTAAAAGCGAAAATATTATGGTTAGCAAATGTTGTATTGTATAATATGTATAAAACGGAAAAAGATAAGAGTGAAGAAGAGATGGCTATCCTGTCTTCAGTTCTAGCACAGTTTATCATTTAATTTGAGTTTCATTTATTAAAACATTGAGTTATTAAGTGTTTAAGTTAGGTAAAAATGTATTCTTATCGGACGTTTAAGTCAAATCATACTTCTTTCGTCTTAATTTATGTGACATTCTACTTTCTTTTTTAGTTAGTCCAAAAACGAATCACATTTTTATATGTAGTAACAATTTGACTTTAAATTTTCTATTCTTAATGATATGATTTATAACCATACAAATATACATGACTTATTTTAGACTACAAGTTTCAAAAACCTTTCTTTCATTCTTAAACTCTATGTCAATCAAACACCTTCACATAAATTGGGACGGAGGGAGTTATGCAATGGTTAAGTAATTTAATAATATGATAATATATAGTAATCATGGTTAAGTGAAAAAAGTGAATGTGCGAAAACATGACATACATCTATTGATTTGGTGTAAACATTTGATGTGGATAAGTACATACTAGTTAAGTTATTCAAATTCGATAGAGAAGAAATTTGAGCATTGAGTAGTTGATTTTTTGTGGATATCACTTTTTTGGACTCCTACATTATCAATATAAGATTTTTTTTATATATTAAGTTACTTTTACTAGTTATATTAGGTGTCAAAATAGCTATTGGCAATCAAAATTAACACATGCAAGATGCAATTCAAGTATGAGATATGTAAGCATTTAAGAGAATCTAGAGAGAGAATTTATTGATATGAGAATGAAGCTTCAACTGATTACATGTGAAGTGCCAGATATTTATTACAGTACATAGTCGGTTATAACAATCACAACTAATATGTGTTCAATATCGACCATATACTTTCTAATAGTTACATTTAGGTCCCTGACGTTTAATACTCCCCCTCAAGCTGGAGGGTGGTAGATATTATACACTCCAAGCTTGGATAATAATTTCTAATGTTGTGCTGCTCCCAATCCCCTAGTTATAAGATCAACTAGTTGCGAAGTAGTGGATATATACTGAGGTGCAATCAGTCCACTTTTGATATTTTCTCTCACACAATAGCAATCAAATTTTATATGTTTAGTTCTCTCATGAAATATGAGATTTGATGCAATTTGAAGTGCATCTTTACTATCACATTATAGTTTAACAGGTCTAGCTAGTTTGATGTCCAGTTCTCCTAGAAGGTCAACCATTCATGTAATCTCAGCTAACATTGCTGCCATGATCATATATTCTACCTCTGCTGAGCTTCTACTCACTGTTTGCTGCTTTTTTTTTTACTTTCAAGACAATAAAGAATTTCACAATTTCACTACATAACCAGTCAAAGATTTCCTTGTGTTGGGATATGAGGCCCAATCTGAGTCACAAAAGCCCACAAGCTGGTCTGTTTCTCTTCTATGCATTAGAATACATTGTCTTTGTGATCTCTTGAGATACTTCACAATTCTCATAGTTGTTTCTAGGTGTGATTGTTTAGGTTGTTGCATGAATTGACCTAACATATGTACTGCAAAACATATATCATGTCTGGTAACAGTTAAGTAAATCATCTTGCCTGTCAACTTTTGATAACTTCCAACATTCTACAGTAGGTCATCCCCATTTACTCCCACATATTCATCATAATCAACTGTTGGGAGTTTTAAATTAGCTTCTAGTGGTGTGGCAATAGGTTTATCACAACTCTTCCCAGTGCTTGATATTAATTGTAATGCATACTTCCTTTGATTGAGAAGTATTCCCCTATATGATCTTAAAACTTCAATCCCTAAGAAGAATTTCAAAGATCCAAAATCCTTCATTTTGAATTTTGAATTTGCCATGCAATGTTGCTTTAGCCTCCTCAATTAGTTGCATACTTGTACCAATGATCAACAAATCATCCACACAGATCAAAGTAAATGTAAGGTCCGAGGCTGACTTCTTTGTAAGCAATGAATGATCATAATGACTCTGTACATATCCTTCTTCTAAGAGTAAATCAGTTAGCTTAATGTTCCATTATCTAGAGGCATGTTTTTGTCCATATAAGGACTTTAAAAGCTTGCAAACCTTATACTCCCCCTGCCTCTGGAAACCCTGAGGCATATTCATGTAGAATTTCTCAAATAAGCCACCTTGAAAGAGTGTATTATGCACATCCATTTGAAAAATAGGACAATCATTAGTAGCAGCAACAACAATAACTGTGAAAACATTTCATGATAATCAAGTTTCTCTTGTTGTGTGTAACCTTTTGTAACTAGTCTTGCTTTGTATCTTTCCACTTCCTAATTAGCCTTAAGCTTCACTTTGTACACCCATTTTTAACCTATTGTAGTCTTCCCAACATAAAGTATGTCGTCTTGTTAAGTCTCTGTACGAACTCAAACAAGCCCCGAAATAATGGCATGAAAAGTTTGATAATACTTTATTATCAAAAGGTTTCTCCATAAATGAATGTGATAAATGTATCTATATCAAAGGAAACTCTGATTCATTTGTCATGATATGCCTTTACATAGATGACATGCTCATCACCGGAAGTAGTCTAAACTTGATCTTGGAAACCAAGAATATGTTGAAACGATGCTTCAACATGAAAGATTTGGGTATTGCAGATGTAATCTTAGGAATTAAGATTTCTACGACAATTGATGGGCTGATCTTATCTCAATCTCATTACATTGAAGATGTTTTGAGGAAATTTGATATATTTGACAGTCCCCCTATGAAGTCACCAATGGATATGAATCATAGAATTGATAAGAATCATGGTGCACCCGCATCCCAAGAGCGATATGCGCGATATGATAAGAATCATGGTGCACCCGACCCGATATGGCTTATCCAGTCAATAAGTTGGCTAGGTTTACTCGTAATCCTGGAAGGTGTTAAATTGGATACTACGATATCTGAAATATTCGTTGACTTACGAATTACATTATTATAGATATCTAGCCGTATTTGAAGGATATAGTGATGCAAACTGGATATCAGACATAAAGAAAACCAAATTCACCAGTGGGTATGTTTTCACAATTGGCGGTGGGGATGTGTCTTGAAAATCCTCTAAGCAAACATGCATCGCCCGATCCACGAAGGAATTATAATTTATCTCTTTGGACAAAGCAAGAGAAGAAGCAGAGTGGCTTCACGACTTCTTAGAGGATATCCCTTGTTGGGATAAACCCGTACCTTCGGTGATGATTCACTATGACAGTCAATCGGCTTTAGGAAGGGCACAGAGTAATATGTACAACGACAAGTCTAGACATATTCGTCGGAGGCATAAGACTGTTAGGCAGTTGATCACTACGGGTGTCATTTCCATTGATTACGTCAAATCAAAGGATAACTTAGCGGATCCATTAACTAAAGGCCTACCCAAAGATCAAATATTTTGTCTGTCTAGGGGAATGGGCTTAAAACCCAAACAATAAGAATCTTTATGGTGGTAACCCAACCTTACTGACTGGAGATCCTAGGAATTTGGTTCAATGGGAATACTAAACTATAGAGGTTCAGTTTAGCGCTTCACTTGAAGTAAGAGCACTTCGGATTATCATTCTTTAAAGAATATAACTCCAAAGTCTTTTCCGCGATAGACATTGAGTGCTACCTGCATAATGGGTAAATGATAAGTTTCTGAAATTTTTAATGATTCCTAACACTTGCGAGTGGGGTAGAGCAATATACCTTATAGGAGATCACTTATTTAAGTGAGAAGACATGTCGCTTCAAATGTACACACTTAAGAATCCAAGCGTTGGCCATGGACACAACGGACAAAACAATAAGAATAAATGAATAAGGAGAGTCATTGTGTTGATATCATTGTCTTGGTTTACACTAAACACTGACGGTTCAAGACATCACGTTCACCGCGCAGTAAGTAAATCCGATGGTAATCGACTAAGGAAGGTTCAAAGCCGAAAGCTACCTTTGCTGATGCAATATCTTTTCGCTGAAAGATTGCTGAACTTTGGCACCCTGTGTGCACCAATTCTCTTTCAAGAGGGGATTGTTGGAATTTTTACTAATGTGGGATTGAGTTTATCCCATCTTTAATTACTTAAACACATGGCCTCGTATGTCAGAAATATCGTTTCTTCGCACATGCCTAATCTACTAAGTGAGTAGATGATGTTAGTGCCAAGTATCGTCAAATTTTAATTAAGAAATGAAAGAGATATTGGTACACAAAGTAAGGTGTTTGAGATATGAAAAGATGAAGTGTTTTTTGGCCAAAAATGACAAATCTCTCTCATTGGTAAAAGATGGAAGGATTGTGCAATATATAAACTCTAAGTTTAAGTAAGGGTTTGGGATCCCAAGGGGTAACACATGTGTTTAGAAGAGAGAGGACCTAGGTCAGCTTGGGTTCCGGGCTAAGCCCCACACGCGCGCCGTCGCCGCCCGCCTGGTCCGTTTCGATCCGGGTTCAGGGTTTCGGGCTATTAGGCTTTCTTCCAGAACTTTCATTTTGGTCCCTAAAATATTAACTATTTACATTTTGATCCCTGAAGTCTTCCGGAACGTTACAACAGTTGAACATTTCTGTTCAAATTAAATAGAGAATACACAACAGAATTCTGTCTATTTGAAATACACACAGAATTTACAGAAACGAAAACCCTCTCTTGTTCTGCACGAAAAAAACAGAGAACACGAATTTCTGATAAGAAATTATTTTCTTCTTCGGCAATCTGTTCTAATAATTTTTCTTTGCTAGAATCAACTACATTTGCTTTGTATCATTGATAGTTGTTGTTTTATCTTGGGAGACTATTGTCCATTACCGTGAAAGAATATATACGGGGCAACTTTATCTTAAATACAGAGAGTCATCTCTCGACTCAGCCTTCTTACTGTTTAACCTTTCAGATACACTTAACACCTCATTTTTACTTACATATAGGTCCATCAATGTATCATATTTGTTAGCACATGCTGTAGAATTGTTTGATCCATATCCACCTTGCTGTGTTGTATCCCTGTTGCTTCCTTTCTGTTTTTTGTTTTGCACCATATTTCAATTTTCATATACATGTTTGTCATTCTTGTACACCCCCTTTTAATTTAAATCAGTTGTTGTTTGTTCATCTTTTTTGGTTTCCTCCTTTGTTGACCCCTTCTCTGTCACCTTATTCTTCTCCTCCTGCTCTTCTTTTAGGCCTATTTTTGGGTGTAAGATCCAACACCCATGAACGTCATGTCCTTGTAACTTGCAATGTGTACAGTACTTTGGCAAATAATCATATTGAATTTTTTTGTCATTTTGATGCAACTTTCCATGTCTCTTCATCGAGGCAGTTAATCTATATTCTTTTGGACAGATCCTTGAGTAAGTCAACTTCAACTTTAATCTGTGTACAACTAGGTCTTATCTGATTGTTAGTCGCCTTATCAATCACTAAAGGTGTTCCGACCCCTTTAGCCAGAGTGAACATGGATACCTTGTTAGAAAGATTGGTTGGTGATCCCGGAAAGGATATCCATGCAATGGCTATTGATGTTTCCTCTTCAGGGTTGAACCATGGATCCCATTTCCGGAATCTTACATAAAAATAGCTACTCCTTATTCATAATTTTCATACATTAGACAATAACATAGCATAGTCCTCTAGTAAGGATAATCTAACTAGCAGATGCTTTCCTCCAAGTAACCAATAACCCAAGTTCCTTTGACCTCAAATTGAACCGGCAATATCTTCCTTAATTCGTTCAGATCTGGACGCTCATAGGAAAATTTTAGCCACTAAAGCAAACTGTAAATTCTGTCTCACTGTTAGAATGTCAAATTTCTTCTTCGTCCATCTGACAGTAGGTTGTCCATGTAGCAACACAATATTCTTTTGTTCAATAGGTTCAGCAGCCTATTGGGCAATTGTATTTTGAAGAGTAAGTGCATAGTTAGTGAGTGTGGGATTGGGTGTAGAACTGATGGGGGTACTGGTATTATTTATAGCAAATTGTATTTTACTAAGAATGTCTTCAAAAGTGATAGACCATCCTTTACAATTAAGTTATATATATGGCACGCGCATTTTATATGAAAATTATCTGGAAAAGATGGAGTTAAACTATTTTTTAAAATTGTAATTGCGTAATTGTTAGAAGAAGCGTTATCTAATGTAATAGTCATAATTTTATCGGTTATTCCGTAATAATGGCACACTTGATAAATATTAACTGCAATAAAAGTACCAGTGTGCCTATCATCTATATATCTATACGCTAAAATACGTTTTTGCATAGACCATTTATAATCTATCCAATGACAAGTTACAGTTAAATAATCATGGTCGTTAGTACTACGACCTATATCAGACGTGATAGATACTTTGCCATTAAAATGATATAATGAATAACGTAAATAATGTTGATATTCATGCGCGAATTTAAATACATCTCTCTTAACAGTTGATCTAGGAAAACCGTTAAAAGCAGGATTATATATATATCTCTAATGTAATGAATAAAACCGGGAGATGAAGGAAATGAAAAAGGCAAACCCTCCACAACAACTAATTTTGATATTTCTTCCTTATCTCTATGTTTATTGTATTTAGGGCCTACAATTCCCCCCGTCATAGGGTTAATTTGACCTTGTACTTGATCCGGGACAGTATCAGTATGTGAACCTTGTCCCGATGGAGCGGGCGTTTGCGCATCCGGTTTTGAAGCCTGGTATTGGGCATACCTAGATGGATGAGCACTTACTACGTGTCTAATTAAACCCCCCGTCCCACCGTGACCTTTTCCAGTTTTAAATTTTAAAACATTTTTACAAATTTTACATATAGCTACTTGATTCTCTACGTCCCTATCAAAAAATGTTCATGCATCTGATTTTAATGGTCGTTTTGCTGGACCTCGTCTCATACTAGGGGGAATAGGAGGTATTTCAATTGAAGGTGCACTAGTGGGTGTGTTGTCATCAACATTAGTGGGTGTATCATCTAGATCATCGTCTAAATTAAAGTCTTCTTGAGTTCCAGAAAATAGCTCCTCGTCTAAATCTAATGGTATTGTAGGAAAATGTTGAGTATCAACAAAATCATCCTGTGTAGGAATAAGATGACTAGAAGAAGTACTCTTGCCCTGGTTGCCCCTACTAGAAGAAGCACCATTACCCTTACCCTTAAACATACCTTTTAATCTTTCCATTTTAATTATGATAATAAATAATTAAAGATAATAAAATTAAGTGCGCTAAATAAAATAAACAGACAATAATAATTTAATGAAGGAACGAATGTATCAAACGCCGACGTAACGTCGACGTGTAATCGAGAGGTTGAAAATTGAAACTTTGCTCAATGGAAGATCCTCAAGCTAGTTGCCAACTTCACTCCCAATTCCCAAATGAATAAATAAAATTGAATATATTAGCAAACAATGTAGACTTGTAGAGAGATATATTGAGAGATTAGATAGATTGTAGGAAGATTTGTGAGAAAGATGAAGAAAAAATGAGTTATTTATAGTTGGAAAATTGGGTTAAAGTGTAAATATAATAACTTATGGGTTAAAAATAAATATTAAGGGGTAGGAGGGGTTGGGGGAGGGGGGAGGCCTAAAATGGCCGTTGCCCAACGGCCAAAATCTAAAATGGTCGTTGGTGCAACGGCTATATTTGCAAAGGGGGAGAAATCGGGCGGGGTTGGGGACGGGCTCGGGTCAGGCGGGCCTGGGGCGGGCTTGGGTCTGGCGAGATGAGACATTGTCCTGTCCCGAGTTCGAGTCCCGCCATCATTTTTTTTTACGCGGGCTCGGGGCGGGCTCGGGACGGGGTCGGGTTGGGGTCGGGCCGTCCCGGCCCACTGACCACCCTTAGTAATAACTTGGTCTCATGGTCTGCGAAGCGACAATCTACATGTGGTCTCTGAATCCTATTGGCTACGTAATCTTCTTTTAGAGCTTCATTGTCCTATTCAGAAAGCTATATTGATTTATTGTGATAATATTAGTGTCGTCTACCTTTCTGGTACTCAGTTCAATACCAGCGCACTAAATACATCGAGATGAATATTTACTTTGTTGTAGCTCGTGGATAAGTACGCGCATGTCATGTCCCTTCCAGGTATCATATTGTAGACAGCTTTACAAAGGGTCTTCCCTCGATTCTTTTTGAAAATTTTAGGGACAGTCTCAACGTACGAAGACTGCCAGCTATACCTGCGGGGGTGTGAAAATATACAGGGTTATACACGGTATACACATACCTTGTGTATATCACGAAAACCCATAACAAGTGGGAAACCGTGATATACACAGTCGTGTTTATCACTGTTATGGTAACATATTTAGTTGTATATTTTGTATATAATTAGTATTGTACACTTACCATAATTGTAGGATTCTTGTATAAATAGAATAGTGTTTTGAGAGTAGAATAGGAATAGGATTTTCCATATTATGGAAATTGTAAATTGTATATATACTCTTTCATTAATGAAAATAATAAATGAATTATTTCTTTCAGTAACAGTACAAAAAATGATACTCTGTAATAGCCTATATAATCTTTAAAATAAAATCTGCATTCACTTCGTCATTAATCTCCACATCTATTAGTTCGTTCCACCCTCAACTAATATCTGCACTTATTTTTATTTATATATTTCAAAGAAGGAAAATGATAAAAAGTGTAATAGAAACGACAAAAAATGAAAAATGTTACTTCAGCAACATAGTGCTATAAAATCTCTATCCTACCAATTTCTGACATAAATATTTTAAAATTTTATTTATGACAATATTATTTATATATTTAAGGAAAAAAATACTTTAACATGAAAACATGATAACATAAACTATAAATATCATTACACCAATAATAAAAATTATAATATATAGCAAAAATACGTTTAATTCTTAAGAAAAATCAAATTTAACGCCTGAGGCTTACTCTTTCGCGCTCGGGGCTTACGCTCCAAATTCTAGGGTGTACGCCCTATGGATCTACGTCTTTCATTTGCGCCCCGGAGCATTTTTGGTACGCCCCGCCGTGAGACTCACACTGAAGACACTACATACAAGTGTTGTTGCATGCAATATATTATATCTTAGACCAGCACATAAAATTTTGTTCTCGTAAGCAACAATTTAGCTATTTATTGGAAGCATTTAACGTCAAACTAGCTTGGATGAAACCAGCAACATTATCAAGATAGATTGTCTTGATTACATAATCTGAAAATTAGCTCTTAACTCAGTTATTTTGAGCAAGTAATTTTGTAAAATATCACCTTTTTATATTTCTCCATAATTTAGGAAATTAAATTCCAATATTAATTAGTTGATATAATCAACTTATCATGAGAACAAGCAACATAAACAAATTCTTGAAGAATCTTCTAGTTCTTCAATAGTTGCTGAATACTCAATTTGCACATTATATTTGAATCGGATGGCCAAATTGCTCATGTTAACAAATAAAATTACATGTACACGTAAACTTCAAGTTTATCATGACATGTGTGATTTGTTTTAGTAAACTTCTAATTTATTATGACATAAATTTCATATCAATATAAACTTCTGGTTTATCGTGACATGTGATTCATCACGCATATAATTGTAGTACAATTTGGAGAATAATGCAGGTAACATTTAACATACATATTTCTTACCCTCTATATATATAATTCTCCCATCGTTTATAGCTTCAATACGATGGCCACTTACTTTAGTAAACTTTGGGTCTACTACTACTTGTGTTTCGATCATAACAACATCCTATATTACAATATAGAACGAATGACATAATAATAAATAAACTCTTCGGGAGCTTTCAATTTATTTTTCCCAATCATATATTATTTGGACATCCGGAGTAGTAAACTTTGAGCTCTACTCCAGTAGTAGTAAGATGCTGCATTCTACTTCTAAAATAGTAAGACTCTAAAATCTACTCACGAAGTAGTAGAGCTCTAAAATTCGAAGTTCCAAGTTCTATTACTTGGGGAGTAGAGTTCAAAATTTAATACTTCGGGAGAAAATTTTTAAGTTTACTACTTCGGGAGTAAATCATATAATATTCAAAATATTTCTTCTAAATTATTCTACCTCTTCTGAAGATAAGTCGTGATATCTTCACAACTAAGTACATGTTTGTATTTGTAAGTTTTATAATATTATCACATTCACTTCAGGGAATAAATATGTATATGTAAATTGTTTCTTCAGGCAATTGAACCAAATCACATGAACATGCCTCAACTACATCAAATCATGATAGCTTATAACCTCTTCTAAGATATTGCTATTACAGGAGCAAATCGAGTCAGGCATATTATGAATATAATTTTTCTCTAATGCATCTTTAATTGTAGTCACAATAAGCTTATGAAAATATTACCACTTTTAATGGTTATATACATAAATGAAAAATTATCATATAAACACATGATCTAAGATAATTGAAATATTGCATACCTGAATCATTGCAAATTAACCTTCCGTGTTATCCAGATATGAGATTTCCATTATTGATAAGTATGGATATAAATAGTAGTTGTATCCGAAAAGCCTTTAAGCAACTCATTGTATACATTGAAGTCCTTGAACGTCTAGTAACACAAGCCATAAAATATGCTACACCGATTTGAGGTATATATAGCAATAAGATTACGAGGCAGAAGCATAATTCCTTTAACAGTAAATAAAACTAAAAATCCAAACATCAAACCCTTTTAGTAAAGGTATTCGTAAACAGAGTGTACCGACCATTTAGTACCCCAAACAAAACAAAAATAATTTGTGTTCTAAATTACTAGAATCCAACTCATAGTGATAGAGTCTTGTGCTGATAACGTGTTATAAAATAATAGAACTAGAATAAGAATATTTGTAAAGAAAGAGATAAGTTATTTATTAATTTCGAATGATGTAATTACAATGAAAAGAATCCATCTATTTATAAGGTTTAAGTAGCTTAGTCTCAAAGTCACAAACTCTAACTTTTCTCCTAAAGATATACATCCATGATACTAAATAAATAATATTTATAACAGTTTTCAAGTTTCATTTTGACCTTTGGTTCAAGTTATATTTCCAAGTTTTATATTTTTCAAGATATATCTTAAAATTGGTTTTTCAAAAATACTGTAGAAAGAATTACAGTTCTCAAACAAATGTAATCCCCCGCATCCCTCGCTCCCCCTGCCCCCACCTCAACACTCACAATATTTCTCGTTGGTTAAATCAAATAAGGGGAGTGAAATGCAAATAATTAAATAACAGAAAGGGGAAAACCCGCCTAATAGCTTGTTTGACTAAGTTTTTGAAAGGTCAGGAGTGCTTGTTTTTTTTTTTTTGGCAAAAGTACTCATTTTAAAAAGTAAGGTATTGATCAAACTTTTTTGATAGAAAATATGTGATTTTGGGAAATAGCATAAATTTCTACGTCAGAATCGATCTCAAAACCCTAATATCACCCTCTAAAGAGAAAGGATTTTCTCTATATCTATGCAACATATTTTTCAGAAGTTAAAAAAGTATGTTTTTTCCAAAAGCATTTTTAAAAAAAAGTAGTTGAAAGAATATACTTAGAAGTATTTTTAAAAGCTTAATCAGACACTAATTGCTGCTCAAAGGTGTTTTTAAATTAATTGTTCAAATACAAACGACTTTTTAAAAAATGTTTGTTTGAAACTTTAAAAAAAACACTTTTTAAAATAAGTTGATTTTAAAAATTTGACCAAACATGCTATAAATGTGTGGAGATAGACGTCCTCATTTGTTCATTAGAAAATAGAGGGATTACTAGACAAGTAAATTGTTATATATCCATCATAACTTCTAAACTACATTTTAATACCTAAAAGTTACATCGTGCAATTTATAAAGATGTAAGGCTTTTTTTCTTCTAAAAATGGATTCTTATACACTACTTCACCTGTTTCTTTCACTTGTATCTTATGATAAAAATAGATTATCCTTTTAATTTGTATATTTTAGCAAATTAAAAAAAGTTATTTTCTTTCAATATTACACTTCTCATTTCATCTGATATTGAACCCATGTTATTGTTGGAAATTAGCCTTTGGCGGGAGTTGCGACCGACCAACTTCAACGGCTTAAACACTAGTGTTACGTATGTTGGAGAATCCGGTTCTTCACACATGCATGATCTACTAAGTACGTAGATAACCGTAGGGCCAAGAATCGTCAAATTTCATTGAGAAATGAAAGAGATATTGGTCTACGAAGTAAGGTGTTTGAAGCATGGAAAGTGTGGTATTGTGTTCAATTCTCCCTCATAGGTAATTGTTGTGTATATAAGACTCGAAATTGGTTTGGAGTTTGGGACCCCAAGGGGTATCCCATGTGTTTAAAGGAGGGAGGACCTAGATGTGCTTCGGTTCAAGGAAAGACCACACGCGCGCCGCCGCCGCCCGCCCGTCCGGTTCCGAGTTCCGGGTTCTCGGGCCCACGGGCTGTGGGCCTTCTGATATTATCTTTTTGGGCCAGAGAATGTTCGGACCAGAATTCTTTCAGATGTACAGTTTGGTCCCTGAAGTTTCAAGATGTACCAGAACGTCAGAATTTGGACAGTCAAAAGCAGAAACGCCAAGCACTCAATTCAGCCATTTATTTTGGCTGAATTACTCCTCCTATAATGGCCAAATCCGTTGGTCTTTCACCATTTATGTTGGTGACTTTACTACCTCCATAATGGCTATTATGGAGGCAGTTTTTCAGCCCCTCCGTCACCTATATAAACACCCCCTTACACCATTGTTGAGCACTAAGAACACACATATATGATACACGAAAATACACAAGAAAAACAGTTTCTTCCTACACCTTCCAAGGCATCATTTCGTTACTCAATATTCTTCACGGTAGCTCTTGAGTTTCCTTTGCTCAAGTGTTTCATTGTTGTTTTATCTTGGGAGACAAATTGTCCAGGACGTATAAAGGATACATACGGGGCAATATTGTCTTAAGGACAGAGTGCCACACTCGACTCAGCAAAACCAGTTTCCATTTTTTCGTCTTCAACAAAATTGTAATTTCAGTTTTGTGGTTATATTGTAATTTTCAGATTACTAGTTGAATTATTGAATCTTTGTTTATCCTTTTGAATACTTGTAATAGTTATATACTTCCCGTACTGCTTTATAAAGTACCATAGAGCAAAAATACCCAACAGTTATATTATATATGCTCCAAATATCCAATCATGAAAGTGCTAAAAGGAGTTGCTCCAAATATTCCTAGACATGTCGGGGAGGGGGTTGCTCCAAATCTTCATTCCTTAGTAGGGTGGGAAAAGTAGCACAAACACATTTGATTCGCCCAATTCGTTCAAGCTTTAATGGGTTTGGGCTAGAGTATTTTTAATGATGCGCTGATTTGGGCTAGCTCAAATTGATTCATCACAAATCATCAGTCCAAACTGACTCATCAAATGAGCTCAAACTGACCCATGAACTGCCCTCCGTTCAGAAGTGTAAAAAGCTACAAAATATGTTTGTTTTTTTTTAAAATAATATTTTTTTATTTTAAAATTTCTAAATAAGTCATTTAAATTTTTTATTTTTTAAATAATTGTTTATTTTAATTTTTTCAAAATGTTTGAAAAGTGGGTTAAGTTGAGCTGATTGGATTATGACCCATCATTTGTTGGTAGCTTGAAGGATTAAAAGCATGACTCTTGCTTTCTAATTGACTGTTTTTGCATTAATTGCTACTTCATTAATCTTATTGATTAGCGTACCCGTTGTATTTGCTTATCCTGATGGCTGGTCAAGTAACAAAAATATTATATTTTCTGGTACATCCTTATGGATTGGATTAATCTTTCTTATGGGTATCCTTGATTCTCTCATCTCTTGAACCTATTCATCGCAGACCCAAAACCAAAATGACCCCCCTAATTTTTCTCGGTTGTGAGACACATTAAATTTGAATCTAAGTCCCCAAAGAAACCCATCCCAAACAAACTTTGGGCAAGATTGAGCATTTGCCCATCTATTGATTCAACCATCTTGACCCGCTTAACTTAATCCCAAACGATCCATTTATCAAGTCTTCTTTCCTTTTTCGACGGTGAAGTAAGACCAAGCTCATGAGCTTATTATCCTAGGTCGGAACAAGTTGATAGGACCTCTTTTTTTATGTCCACATATTCCCCCGTATGGTGACATGGGGGCTAAAAAAATCGAACAGAGTTCTTTTTGTAGCACTTCGCCCCTCTTTTTATTTATTGTTTTATTTTTTCTGAAATTGAGTCAAAAAAAAAATATTAGAGTTAGTTATAAATTATGAACTAATGCCCTTGTATTAGTTACAATAACACTTACAGAAAAGAGTTTCTACCCCTAGTCATGAGCGTGCAGAAGGGGGGTTTGAGAGTCCCACCTCGCCCTTAAATGAAATAACCAGTCGTCTTTTATAGTCTTGACTCTTGAGCAATCGAGGCCTAACTTTTGAGGTTTAATTACTTCTACCGTCCAATTCTTCACTTATTAATTAAATGAAATTACACCAATAGGAGAAATAATTAAATCATTTTCAAATAGCTATATATTGTAAACACCAATGTCAGTAATGCAGGTGAAGGATATAAAAAGGGATACACTAGAAATGAATTCTCCCTCATACCACCAGTACTACTAATTCTGTTACCACGTAATATTCCTTCATCTTCCCCTCTTTTAATCCCATATCAAGGAAACCTAAGCAGAACGAAGAATCACATATACTAATCCCTACACTTCCTTACTTCAATATCAACAACTATATTCGTCCAGTAAGAAACAGTAACCATGAAGGAGACAATAAATGTAATGAATAATGTCTAGCTCCGATAAAAATAAGAGCTTGAAAATGGTATATATATATATATATATATGTATAAAAGAAATATTTGAAGGGGTCAGAAGCAAATAGTTGAAGATTCAAGAAAAAGAACCAGCAAAATATATATATATATATATATATATATATACATACAAATATCTGTTCCAACTTTCATCAACCCACCTTCCAGTGCTCTCTTTTTTTTCTCTATTCAGTACTAATATTATCTGCCAAAACAACAATAGATAACCTCTTTTTTTGTGTTTTGTTCTCTTTCATGTTTTGTGTATGTTACTGTACATATAATAGTTGCTTAACACACAAACTTTAATTTATCACCATCATCATTATCTCCCTTATGAGCAAATTATCATTTCTATCAACAACCACGACGACTAATCAGTCTCTTTGCTCATCAAACACTTGCTTTTTCCCTAGAAAAAACATATTCTTCCCCAACAAGCCCAAAAAATGTACCCATAATGTCATCACATCAACTCTACAAATTCCCAAAAAAATCGTCGTAATAATGGGTGCTACAGGTTGTGGAAAATCGAAACTCTCAATCGACCTCGCTACTCGTTTCTTCCCTTCTTCTGAAATAATCAACTCTGATAAAATCCAAGTTTACAATGGCCTTAACATCACCACCAACAAAATATCAATGCGTGAACGTCGCAGTGTTCCTCACCATCTACTCGGTGAGTTCACACCTACCGAATCACACCCCGAGTTTACTCATTTTGATTTTCGGTCAACTGGTTCTTCAAGAATCAACGAAATTATCAACCGTGGAAATGTTCCGTTTATTGTAGGTGGGTCCAACTCATTTATCTATGCTCTGCTGGCAAAACAATTCAATTCTAGATTTGATATTTTTGAACCGTCAAATAAGCTTAGTTATAATTGTTGTTTTATTTGGGTTGATGTCATGGCACATGTATTGAATGAGTATTTGGACAAACGAGTTGACGAAATGCTTGACTCGGATATGTTGGAAGAGCTGGAGGGGTATTTTAAGAAAGAAGGGTTTTCGGATTCCGGGTCGGTTAGTCGGGTCAGTGGGATCCGGAAGGCGATAGGGGTACCGGAATTTGAGAAATATTTTAAAGGGGAAGGATCGTATGAGGATGCAGCTAGGGAGATAAAGGAGAATACACGGGTATTGGCAGAGAGACAGGTGGCGAAGATCGTGCGGTTGAGAGAAGCTGCGTGGGACCTACAAAGAGTAGATGCCACGGCGATGTTTACGGCGGTGATGACGTCAGAATCCGGCAAGAAAACGGCGGCGACAGAAATTTGGGAAAAACAGGTGTTGGAACCAAGTGCCAAGATTATGAAGAAGTTCTTGTTGGAGTAGGTTGTTTTTCCAGCTATTTCCAGCTCTCAATTTCCAAATTATTTATTTTATTTGACTTTTATCTTAATCTTTTTTTCTTAAAATATAGGTAACAGTAAAAGAGAGGAAGTCGATTGAGTAAGTAAGAGGGCTGAAACATTGAAGTCAAACTCGTGATTCGAAATTATGACGGGTTATGAAGCTATTTCCGCGAAATATTTTTGGTTATTGGCGACCAATTTTGGGACAATAGGGCGCCTTTGACATATAGTTGCTCGTATTTCATCGCTAACATATAGATTCACAAGGGAACCTATGAATAGAAAAACGAAGACGGGTGGATCTGATCAAGAAAACAGAGTCTACTATTTCTCTGCTTTATGATGATTTAGAATCAATTCGGATTTTTTATTTTTAACCCTTTATTTCCCATCATTGACCCATACTTACAAAGTTTTACATTTGGGTTATAAGTTAAATGTATGTTGTTGTCCATTTTCTTTTTAATATTCAGGTTTTCGTTACGTCAGACTATTTCTGAAGATAGTAGTTTCGGTTTCTCAGCATTATTACCAGTAAATCATGGGATGTGCCTGAATGACCAAAGTTATAGTAGTCTCGGTCCCTCAGCACTACTATCAGTAAATCGCGAGATGTGCTTGAATGATCAGGATTTGAGAATAAAACAACTGATATCACTTACAAGATGACCAGGATTTGAGAATATAGCAACGGATATCACCTATAAAGTCCTACCCTGGAAGAGAGTAAATTGCTCCCATCAGAATTTAAACTCACGCTGCAGGCCTCTAACTGAATTTTAAATTCTTCTCTTTTGCCATCCAACTATGCCCCGGGGACTGTTGTTTTCCATGTTTGTCTGCATGAAGAACAGAGAGAGGGAGTGATGTGTTGGTAAATGGGGTACAGAGTTGGTTTTTTATGTAAAGCTAAATGGTTTGTGCTTCTCTCAATTGCCTAAATGGTACTACTTACATGCAAAAGGGTGCAAAATGATGTCCGTATTAAAAGTTTTTGTCCCATATACTTAATTCCTTTTAAAACGTATATCAATAAAATTGAGATAATATATTCCGAACGTTCTATAGCTATTTAGTCTCATTCGAGAATTTAATCTTCTTATTTCTTACTGCTTTTTTCTTTTAATAAAAGAAGAGAGTCAATTTAGACTCATTTCCTTCTACTTAGTAACATTGTAACCTTGCTAGCAGGTACTACGAGTTATGTCTCACACATTTAACTAGCTGGTGTGATTCACCAATTCCATCGAAAACTCTCATTTGTTGAAGTGTAGCATAATGCGTTAGACGCTACTCGAAAAGGGACTATAAATCACCTTATTTAGCAATATTTAATTTTTCGGATAGAAGATTGATCAAAAGTAAACTTGATCTGAACAAATATTCCCTCCGTCTCAAATTGTTTGTCATTTTTTTGTTTACACGTCATTTAAGAAATATTAATTAAGAGGGGTATTTGACCTACTTTACTTTTATTTGTGTATAAGTAATAATCTCTCTTCATTAAATATTTACTCTATTTATGTGTCATCTTCATTAATGATAAGAGGTAAAATGGAAAAAAATAATTAATTATTTTTTGAACTTCTAAAATAACAAATAATTTGAGATAACTATTTTTAATAATCACGATAAATAATTTGAGACTGAGTGACTATATTCTACTTTTCATCTTGATTCATAGCATCTGAATTTTGTAATGGTATGAAAGATTTTTCTTGTTCCTTAAATGTATGAAATTGTCTTGGTCTCTAGCTCAAATCATTAACCCTCGAGCGCTCCAAATTTATTGTGTTTCATTCAATTAAATTCTTTTCCAACGTGAAGGATAATGAAGGATTTTATGACGTTTAGAAAGTGATGTTAACTTTTAAGAATGAACTGAAATTCTTGGATTTTAATAGGGACCCATAGTAGCTCATTCTAATTTGTCGTACATCTGACAAATAGGACTGTCCTTTAAGCCAATATTCCCAATGCTTCAGCAGGATAACAAATTACTCCCTCCGTTTTAAATTTTTTGGTAATGAACAAAAAACATGCAGTAAAAATAATTATTTAAAATTATTACACTTCATACTTATTTGAAGAAAATATATTTACAAAATACCTAGCAAGTGCGTATATTATATGCCTTCGAATATCCAATCAAATGTTGCAAGTATATTTTAAAATATATAATAATGTGATTCACCTATTCTTAATGGTACATACTTTCTGTCATATAATTATATAAATTGTATACCTATACGACGTATAAAATTGTGTTGTTTAACTTTTTAATGTACGAAATTTGTAAATGAGTACATATGAATAAGTACGACTTTTGATGCTTACATTTTTAAACATGATATAACATTTATTTGACTATAAAAATTTACCATTAATGATAAAATAAAAACTTTAAGTCATTTCCAAATATATACAGTTAAATATTTTCTTAATTCACATTCCTTTGTGGAATCAATAGTGATTTTTATGTACCCTGTAGCATGATCCCCTCGATCTATCGGTTGGAATCGAAAATACTTACTCTACCAAATAAAGAAAATGATAGAGATTAAGGGTGTGTTTGGTAAATGTTTTCCAATTTTCCCATTTTGGTTGGTTAAATTTTTTTGAAAAATATTTTCTCTGAAAAAACAAGTTCCTTAAAAATAAGGAAAATAACTATCTTAATGGAAGTAGGGAAAACAAGTTCCACAATTGACATTTCAAGTTCATTGTCTTCTATCGACTTCCCTAAAGCTAGGGGTGGCAGATGGACCATTTGGGCTGAAGTTGGGCGGGTCAAGATTAGGGGTGGGCAAATAAATCCGGAGAATCGAAAAAATCGAACAGAAATTCGATTCAGTTTTTTCTCTCTTTTTTTTTTAAAAAACCGCGGTTTTTTTTATTTTGGATACGAACCGAACCGAAAAAGCCGAATTAAATATATCATTATTCTTATTTTTTATTTTAGGCTACTACTATATCTTGAATCATAGCCATTGAAGTCAATCTATGAAATTTTTATGGAGGTGGAATGCGGCATGAACTTGATTAACATATCACGGAAGCATTGACATAAAATGTAGGGAGATAAAGTAGTTGTAAATTGGTGAAACTTTAAATGGTCATAACTCTGCGCTCGGATGTCCGTTTTACCCGATTGTTTTTTTGATTTTGGGTATTTTTTTGAGACGAGGCCGGCCCAAACGCCTTAAGGTTGTTTGACGCAGTCAAGTATTACGAAAACGTCCGTTTTCTCAATTAATTTGTGTTTTCTCCCAAATCGATTTCTAATTTTCCTTTTTCTTTAGTAAACATCTCACGATACACAATAGATTTCAACGTCGAAATTTCATGGTAGTGTAGGTGTGAATGTCAATTTCAGTTTTGGAAATTCAATTTTTTTAAAAAAATCCTCGACCCGACCCGACCCACTAGAAAAAAACCGATATAATCCAATACGTTCGGCGATATAAACCGAACATATCGGGTTTTTTAAAAAAAAAAGTTGTATTCGGTTTTTTTTTTAAAAAACGATTTTTATTCGGTTCATATTTTTCGGATACAAAACCGAACCGAACCGATATACGCCCACCCCTAGTCAAGATGGGCTGAAGTTGGGCCAATATTCAACCCGCCGAAAACTTACATGGGCTAAGATGGGTGGGTCAAGAGGGGTAAATGATGGGTTATAACCCAACTTGACACATTACTTTTACAAATTCCAAACTTACCTTCTATGATGTTATTTTATTTTGTATGATATTTAATTTTTCTATTTCTTTATTTTTAAAATAAGAATAATATTTTAAAGATTTTTTTCATTTTTTATAAAAGTAAAATAAATATATAAAATAATGGAGTGGGAGGGCAGGGGTAGTGGGGAGGGGGGTGAGAGGCGGGGGGCTGAGTAGTGGGGTAAGAAAACTTTCTCATTTTTTATAATTTTTTTGTATAAGTAAAATAAATATATAAAATAAAAACTTCGGGTGGGGTGGGTGGTGGGGAATGGGATAAGCAATTTTTTCTCATTTTAATACAATTTTATATATAAGTAAAATAAATATATAAAATAAAAACTTCGGGGGTTGTGGGAGGGCAGGGGGGTTTGGAGGTAAGAAAAAATTTCATATTTTTAATAATTATCTTATAAAAGTAAAAAAAAATATGAAATAAAAATTTGAGGATGTGGTAGGAGGTAAGAAAGAAAATCCTATTTTTTATAATTTTTTTTATAAAATAAAAAGAATATGAAATTAAAATTTGAGGATGAGGGTAGGGCATGGGGTGGGGGTGGAGGGTAGGGGAGGTAAGAAAAAATTTCATATTTTTAATAATTTTTTTTATAAAAGTAACAAAGAATATGAAATAGAAATTTGAGGATGGGGGTAGGTGGGGTTACGACGGTAGGGGGGAGGTAAGAAAACATTTCAGATTTTTTATAAAAGGAAAAAAATATGAAATAGAAATTTGAGGATGGGAGTAGGGTAATGGGGTGGTGGTGGAGGGGGTAGTTGTGGGTAGGGTGGGGGGTAGAGGTGGAGGTGGGGGTAGGTGGGGTAGAGAAGTGGATAGGGGTGGTAGGGGGTGGGGTGGAATAGGCAAGGTAGGGGCACATATGTGAGGGTGATTCAGTGCTTGGGGTGAGGGTTGGTGTAGGGTAGATGGATAATGTGGTGGGTGGTTGGGTTGTTGGTGTATTTTTATTGTTCCGAAATAATACAGGAATTTTAAAATAATTATTTATAAATAAAAATCTTAATCTAGAGTGGAGCTCTAATCATTAAAATTGAGCATTTTCGAGGGTCAACTTTTGGCATCATCATGGGTTCATTTGGGCTGTTGATTTATGATTGGTCAACTTGGGCTAGCCCAAACCAATCCATCATCAAAATCACTCTTACCCAAACCTATGAAACCTTGGGCGGGTCATTTGGGTTTGGGCTAATTTTGCCACCCCTACCTAAAACCAAACTTCATAGAGAGGCCCTAAAAAATTCTTTTTGAAAAAGGAAAAGATCGAAATAATTATGAAATAAGAATATTAACAACGAAAAAAATTTAATGAAAATATAAAATAAAGTTAGAATAATAAAACATGACTCAAGAATTTGATAAGTTAATACAATGATATCGAAAATGTGTTACGCTGCTTTAGTATAATAATTGCTTGTTGGAATGCTTGAAATTTTGAACAAGACACCAATTTTTTTTTTTATCTTTTGTAACTCATAAGCATCAATTATTTTATAGTCATTCGAGAATATAGAATATTGAGAATAAAAATAGTAAAATGAAGAATGAAAATACAAATATAAGAATAATAATATGTTCTCAGGTTAGTTGTTAGGATATGAATGAAGCAATAAAGTAAGTATCCAATCAAAAATAATTTCCAAAAAATTATTCCATTCCCACTTATTACAACGTTCCCCACATTAAAAGTAAACATTATTATACTTTTTTCTCAAAAAATTCTCTTCAAATTTATAAATTCACAATTTTTTAAAAATAATATACATATATATAAAATATATCTTTGAGGAAAAAATGGAGCCCAAATTTTTGTGGCCCCGAGCCATTGCTTTAGCAGCTTCATGGTCTAGTCGGCCCTACCCCCAACCCCCACCCGTTGACCATTCCACTTCCAACCACTCCGGAACTCACACTCTCCACCTCATTCAACCCCAACGCGTTTTGCTAAATTACATATAAATGCTCTTAGGATAATATTTTTTCTTACTTACAAAACACTAGAAAATAAGTAAGAGACTCACTTATTTTTCAAAAAAACACATTTTCTAAGAAGATATTTTCCATCATACTAAACACACCCCAAACTCTAATTAGATAGTATTATGTTATTCCACATCAAAAATATTTATTTTTGTGGCAAGACTTAGGAAGGCCATTTGCTTATTTGTAGTTATTGAACTTCCAGCTCAGAGCGTTTGCACCATGGTTACACTTACAAATATATTGTCTTTTTCTGTATGCAGCGCTCCAAACGTTCACCCAAAAAGGAAGAGAAAGAAATTAAAAAGGTATGCACAATAAAATTAATTTTAAGAAGAATGGTGTTATGTACATGGCAGCACGTTTATAATTATGCACTTAAATCATCAATTAAAACCTAATCTTGTACTCCACTTTTTGAGGATTCGATCCTCACAATCCATTATGAAATATTACAATCTATCTAAAAAAATCTTTAAATCTTAGCACACACAAACTTATGCAAAATAATGAATCTATATATTATACTACTAGATTTTTTTACTTAGACAACAGGTCATAAAATAATGCAACTAAGATTCCCCCCCTTTTTTGTCCATTATTATAATTTCATCATCGAGGATCAACAAATAGATACAAGCGGATCTTTTCGGATACAAGATAGACGGATTTTAATTTAAAACATTTTTTCTTTGATTTGCAAACAAGACAAGATTATAACTTTCCCGTCTTTAATAAATATATAAAGTTTAGGTTGGGGTTCTTTTTGTTATTTTTTAAAATTAAGGACCAATTGACCGATTATTATATGGTGATTTCATGTATTAACCTGATATCATGAAGCAAAATACAAAGGAGACAAGAAAATAAACTAAATATATATTATAATATCGACTTGAGTTTGTCCTTTCTTTGTTCTAATTAGATTGAGTCTGTAAAAGATATTGGGAAATCAATCAAAGAATCATCAATGTATCTTTTTTTTCACTCCCATTTTGGAGGATCTTTCATGTTTCCACATTTCTCCTCTAGCATGACTAAATATAACAAGAATGTCACCTAAATAAAAGAAAATACTTCCTCCATTCTAATTTATGTGATATTATTCCTTTTTGCCCGGTAAAAAAAAAAAGAACAATACTTTCTATAGTTAGTAATAATTTAACAATAAAATATTTATTTTACCGTTAATGAGATGATTAATAGCAACATATATATCAATAACTTATTTTAGATCACAAATTTCTAAAAAAAAAATTCTTTTCTTAAACTTTGTATCTAGTTAACAGTGAGATAATTTATTGACGGACTGGTCGGACCCGGACCGGACCATGTCCTAGTCTAAGTCTAATAGATTTATGGTAGAATCCTATTCTAAGTCTAATACTCCCTCTGTCCCAAAAAAATGACACATTTCCTTATTTGGCAATAATTTAACTTTAAACTTTACCTTTTACGTTTAACAAGATGATCTATAACCAGAAAAATATCTTTGGCTTATTTTAGATCACAAAATTCAAAAGGCTTTCTTTATTTCTTAAACTCTGTGCCTAATCAAACTACATCATATAAATTTGGACGAAGGGAGTAGTCTATTTTTTGGTAAATTGTAATTCTGGTAGTTTTATTAGATATGATTTCCTTGTTAGACTAGGGAAAGGAGGACATTAACTCTATATAAGGAGGTCATTATGATGAATGAAAGACAGAGAGAATTCTCTCATTATTCATGTCTCTCTAAATTTTCGTCTCTGTCTCGATTTTAACATGGTATTAGAGTCTCGTTAAAAGAACACAAAAATCCTAAAATAATGGCGTATGACGGAGAAACCGGTGATAAAAGTAAAGGAATCACAGGTGAAGAAAACAAAACTCAAAGAAAAACAATCTCTCCTTATGACATTACATTAAATAATAATTTCGGAATTGGGGTGACACAAGTCCAATTAGAGGGTGAAAATTATGAAAAGTGGGCTAGATCCACGAGGACGACCCTAAGAGCAAGGAAGAAATTCGACTTCGTTGACGGTACGATCAAGAAGCTGGATGAAGAGTCGTCGGACTTAAAAGATTGGTGGACTATAAACTCAATGTTGATGTCATGGATTCACAATACCATAAAACCAACATTTCGCTCTACGATTTCACATAAAGAGAAAGCGGAAGAATTATGGATGAGCATCCGAGAGCGGTTCGCTGTTATCAACGCCCTCGGATGCAACAACTAAAGGTGGAACTTGCAGAGTGCAAGCAGAAGGGAATGATTAAAGTGGATTACTATGGAAAACTCACTAAGTTGTGGGAGGAATTGACAAACTACGAATATATTTTGACTTGCAAGTGCGGAAACTACACGTGCAATATGGGGATGGCCATAAAATCAAAAGAGAAGAAGAAAAAGTGCATCTTTCCTCATGGAATTGGATGAGGCAATATATGGAATGGTAAGATCAAATATACTGGCCCAGACACCATTGACATCATTAAAAAAGTCTATTTGAAGCTAGTACAAGAAGAGCGTGTGAGAGGAATCACACGAAAAATGGAAGACATGAGTGAAACTATAGCTAGCCAGTGGGCCGGGCACGGGTATGGCGGGCAGGGTTTGGCGGGGTCGGAGCTGGATGGGTGAAGGAGGCGGGATTGGGGTTGGGCGGGATTTTCCGAAGTCCCGTCCCTATCCCGTCGGAATCGGGTCGGGTCGGGATCGGGTCGGGGGCGGGATCGGGATCAGGTTCCGGCGGTTTTTTTCTTTTTCTTTTAATAACATATGTATAAAAAAAACTCAATAATTAAACAAGACAAGATAGTGTAATAAAAATACCCCATGGCTATTTTTGTGCCTCTTATATTATTTAATAGACATATGATTTTTTTGTAATACAAATACAATTGTCGAAATTGCAACTTTGTGGTGTTGTCCGAAAGTTGCAAATTACATAATAAAATTGCAACTAAAAAAATTACATTCTGAAAAAAACCTGTTCTAATTTCTTGATAATTTCCTGTGGTTCTTCGGTTGAAATTGGTATTTGTTGGTCAAATTGATCTACGTCGCTTCCACCACCTTAGGATAAGATTTCGTTGTAGTTTTCGTCTTCTTCTTCGTTGATCTCCAGTTGACCGCACCTTCTCCGCTCCGCTCATATCCAATCTCTGAATAATACTGCAATTTCCAAGCTGTCTCCGGCTAATGAGTGTCTGTGGTCTCCTATTTGATATCTACCGGCAGAAAAAGCGCTTTCAGAAGCAGTTGATGACGCTTGAATGTTCAAAACATCTCGGGCCATCATTGAAAGTGTCGGAAAGGTCTTCTCATTCCCCCTCCAGTATTTCAGCAAGTCTTCACGTCCATCTTCATTGAGAACTTCTTGGTACGGTACAGAACCCTGCAAAACAAAAATATCAAACTCGCTAATTTGGTTAGTAGCGGTACGACCGCACATTCTATTTCTGAGGCTTTCAATACTAGACGCAGAAACAACATATCTTTTGTGATTGTGTTGAAGATGAAGAAGATGGTATGAAAGCCGGTAGGTTACTAGCAGTTTCTTGTTGGTAAAACCTATATATTTTTTTGCATTGGTCTTCTACGCTAGACAACACTTCTTATTTAGTTTGTTCAATAGGTGGTGGGTGATTTGGATTTTTTGGACTTGGAGGTGGTAGTACTGCTATACAATCATAAATAGTTTCAATAAGTGATTTAGTACAATCTATTTTAATAGTCGGATTTAATACAACACCAATAATATAAATAGTGGGAATAGGAATAAAATATTTTTTTATTTTGATAAACATTTTTTTAATCGCTGCAATATAAGCTGTTTTTTTCATATATTCACTAAGTAATAAAAATATTAGAGTTATATAAAACAACATAGTTGAAATAGTAAGATAATATATACCGGAAAATTCTTTTGTTGCTTGAAATTTTTTTTCTAAAAATACAATAAGTTCGGAAATTCTTACTCAATCACTATCTACAACCATATCAGCTGAATTTTGATTATAAGAGTTAAAAAATAAAGTTATAGGTTTTCTATAGTCATAAGCAACAAGTAGTTGCTCGTATAAAGAATTTCACCTACTGGATACTTCTTCTGAAATTTTTCTATAAGGTAGTCCACAATCGTGACAAGTTTTTTTATATTCTTTTCTTCGTTGTACTCTATTACTTATAAAAATAAAGTTTATAGCAAATTATATTTTACTAAGAATGTCTTCAAAAAGTGATAGACCATCCTTTACAATTAAGTTATATATATGACACACACATTTTATATGAAAATGATCTGGAAAAGATGGAGTTAAACTATTTTTTAAAATTGTAATATCGTAATTGTTAGAAGAAGTGTTATCTAATGTATTAGTCATAATTTTATCAGTTATTCCGTAATAATCGCACACTTGATAAATATTTTCTGCAATAAAAGTATCAGTGTGCCTATCATCTATATATCTATACGCTAAGATACGTTTTTGCATAGACCATTTATAATCTATCCAATGACAAGTTACCGTTAAATAATCATGGCCGTTAGTACTACGACCTATATCAGACGTGGTAGATACTTTGCCATTAAAATGATATAATGAATAACGTAAATATTGTTGATATTCATGCGCGAATTTAAATACATCTCTCTTAACAGTTGATCTAGGAAAACCGTTAAAAGCAGGATTATATATATATCTAATGTAATGAATAAAACCGGGAGATGAAGGAAATGAAAAAGGCAAACCCTCCACAACAACTAATTTTGATATTGCTTCCATATCTCTATGTTTATTGTATTTAGGGCCTACAATTTCCCCCGTCATAGGGTTAATTTGACCCTGTACTTGGTCCAGGACAGTATCAGTATGTGAACCTTGTCCCGATGAAGCGGGCGTTTGCGCACCCGGTTTTGACGCCTCGTATTGGGCATACCTAGCTGGATGAGCCCTTACTACGTGTCTCATTAAACCCCCCGCCCCACCGTGACCTTTTTCAGTTTTAAATTTTAAAACATCTTTACAAATTTTACATCTTGCTACTTGATTCTCTACGTCCCTATCAAAAAATATCCATGCATTTGATTTTAATGATCGTTTTGCTGGACCTCGTCTCATACTAGGGGGAATATGATGCATTTCAGTTGAAGGTGCACTAGTGGGTGTGTTGTCATCAACATTAGTGGGTGTATCATCTAGATTATCGTCTAAATTAAAGTCTTCTTGAGTTTCAGAAAATAGCTCATCGTCTAAATCTAATGGTATTGTAGGAAAATGTTCAGTATCAACAAAATCATCCTGTGTAGGAATAGGATGACTAGAAGAAGTACCCTTGCCCTTGTTACCCCTACTAGAAGAAGCACCTTACCCTTAAATATACCTTTTAATCCTTTCATTTTAATTATGATAATAAATAATTAAAGATAATAAAATTAAGTGCGCTTAATAAAATAAACAAACAATAATAATTTAATGAAGGAATGAATGTACCAAACGCCGACGTGTAATCGAGAGGTTGAAAATTGAAACTTTGCTCGATGGAAGATCCTCAAGCTAGTTGCCAACTTCACTCCCAATTCCCAAATGAATAAATAAAATTGAATATTTAGTAAATAATGTAGACTTGTAGAGAGATAGATTGAGAGATTGTAGGAAGATTTGTGAGAAAGATGAAGAGAAAATAAGTTATTTATAGTTGAAAAATTGGGTTAAAGTGTAAATATAATAACTTATGGGTTAAAAATAAATATTAAGAGGTAGGGGGAGGGGGGAGGCCAAAAATGGCCGTTGCACATTGGCATAAATGTAAAATGGTCGTTGGTGCAACGATTATTTTTGCAAATGGGGGGTTACGGGCGGGATCGAGGCGGGTTCGGGATCGGGTCGGGATTGGGGTGGGCCGGGACGAGACATTGTCCCGTCCCGGTTCGAGTACCGCTACCGATTTTTTTTTACTACTCGGGTTCGGAGTGGGACCGGGCCGAGACCGGGCCGTCCCGGCCCACTGGCCAGCTTTAAGTGAAACCATGGCCTTTGTCGTATAAAGGAGAAACCCTTATCATGACCAAGGTGAAGGGAAGAACAATGGTGTATTCTGCACACATTGCAAGAGATTTGAACACGTTATAGAAAGATATTTTCAACTTATTGGGTATCCGAAATGGTGACCAGGAAATAAAAAAGAAGACGAAAAATTTGGAGGAAGAGGACGAGGACAACAACAACAGTAGAAGGGTGACCCGAGATCTGGTCATAAAAGAGGCAACTACCAAGCTAACGTTATCGTTACCAAGGATACACAAACGGTGATAGGATAAGTGAACACAAGTGGGATAAGACCTCACATTCTGAGCGAGGAGATCCGGAAAATGGTAATTCACATGTTGAATTCACAAGGAATAACCTCGAATGGAAAGATAGATGGTAAGACCGAAAACTCATCCTGAATTATTGACTCTAGAGCTACTAACTACATGACAGGTAATCCGCATAAACTAAGCAATCAATGGGACATTCCTGAGTGTTTGATTGGGCTTCTGGATAGAAGTAGCTCGGTGGCCACGAGAGAAGGAACAATCGGGATAAATAATATAATTTGGTTGAAGGATGTCCTCTATATTTCGGACTTAACATGCAATTTAATTTATGCATCACAACTTGTTGATCATTTATATTGTGATGTAAAATTTAACAAAATTATGCGTGCTATACATGACCCCACGACGAGAAAACTACTTGGAATGGGTGAGTGACAAGGTGGACTTTACTATTTTTGGAATGTGCTGCGGATACGAGCTATGAAGGCAGAGGCAGTTGATTGGTTCGATCTTTGGCCCAAACGGTTAGGTCATTCTTCAGAACAAGTAACAAAGTCTATTACAACATTAAGTTTAAAAGAAGGTAGTGTTAGATTAGATAAAGAATGTGATGTATGCCAAAGGGCAAAACAAACAAGAAGTATTTTTCCTTTAAGTGATAATATAGCTTCCGATATTTTTGATATGATTCATTGCGATTTATGGGAATAGTAAACCCTTTCTTCTTGTGGTGTTTCGTATTTTTTTTACAGTTGTGGATGATCGTTCGCGAGATGTATGAATTTTTATTTTAGTTGATAAGAAAGAAGTGTCCCAAATCTTGAAAAAAATCTTCGCCTGAGTGGATAAGCAGTTTGGTAAGAGGGTGAAAATTGTTAGAAGTGATAACAGAACTGAGTTCACATGTATGAAGACTTACTTCTTTGAACATGGAATTATTTTCCAAACTTCTTGCACAGGGACACTACAACAGAATGGAAGAGTTTAAAGAAAACACATGCACATTCTTAATGTGGCGCGAACATTAAGATTTTAGGGTCATCTTCCGATAAGATTTTGGGGAGAATATGTTTTGACTGCGGGATACTTGATCAATAGAACACCATCTTCGGTTTTGAATGGAAAAAACCCTCTATGAAATTTTATATGGGGAGGCACCCCGTTATGATCACTTAAGGGTGTTGGGGTCACTATGCTATGAACACCATAAAGGGAAGAACAAGGGACACGTTTGAGGTCGAAGTTGTAGGTGTGTCTTATTGAGATACCCATATGGACAGAAAGGTTGGAAATTGTATGACTTAGAGAGCGATGAATATTTAGTCTCAAGAGATGTGGACTTCTATGAGACTAAGTTCCCTTTTACTGTATGAATAGGTAACTTAGTCGACAACATAGAAGTAATACTGAAAGAAGCAAATGAAGAAAGTAATCAACACAATTTCGAAGAAGACCAGACAGATAATGTAGGTGCAAATGAAACTCGAATGAAAGAAGTACGGACACCAGATATCGAACTTACAGATCAACCAAAATTAGACCGGACAGATGCTAGTCTGAATAATGAAAACGTGAAAGAAGTACAGATGAAAGGTATCCAGGCGAACGAAAAGCCATCAGATGAACAATTGGGTCGGGGTAAACATCAGAAGCATGACTTGATTCGATTATGCAACTATGTTACAGAAATATTTCTGAAAGAAATTCCATCAATGAGTTTGTTCGCCCAATCCTCAGGTGCACCTTATCCTTTAGCTCACTATCTATCCTGTGATAATTTTTCCTCGCAACTCCTAAGCTTATTTGCAATAATTACTATAGAAATTGAACCAAAAAACCTTCTCGAAGGCCATGAAAAAGAAATATTGGAGAAAAGCCATGCAATAGAGATCCAAGCATTAGAGGACAATGAAATATGGACATTAGTAATATTACCACCGGATAATAAAACACTCTGATGTAGATGAGTATACAAGATCAAATACAACTCGGATGGCACAATCGAACGATAGAAAGCTCAGTGGTCATCTTCAGTAATAAGCAGGAGGAAGGAATTAACTACAATAAAACATTTGTTCCGGTTGTGAAGGTAGTGACCGTTCAGACCTTCTTGACAATAGCGGCCGCTCGAAATTGAGTGTTGTATCAGATGGATGTTCATAACGCCTTCTTGCACAGCTAACTGGCGGAGTAAGTTTATATAAAATTGCCACCGGGGTTCTGTATTTCTGGTCTGGGATAAGTATGTCGACTCCAAAAATCTTTGTATGGGTTGAAACAAGCCCCACGGTGCTAGTTTGAAAAATTATCAACTGTCTTGATGAAATATGGGTTCAAACAGTACTCATATTGTTCTCCCTTTACGATGCACCAAGGAGGTATGCAACTTAACGTCTTAGTTTATGTGGATGGCTTTATTATCTCCGATAATGACCATAGTCCCATTGCACGGTTCAAAGACTATCTCTGTGCCTATTTTTACATGAAGGATTTGGGCCCTCTAAAATATTTTTGGGGGTTGAAGTTGTCGATGGACCAACTGGGTTATTCCTTTATCAACGGTAATATGTCTTGGATATAATCTCCGAGTCTGGGCTACTGGGAGAAAAATTGATCAAAATACTCTGTGAATTGAAATGGTTGAAGGGAATCCTGCATAGTTTGGGCGTTGAATATAAATCTCCGATGAAAATATAATGTGATAGTCAAGCGACATTGTATATTACACGAAATCCGATGTTTCACAAACGTACTAAACATATTAAAGTTAATTGTCATTATATCTGGGACATACTCCAATCTTGTATAATACTTCTGAGTTATGTGTCAACCAACGAGAAATTGTCCGATGTATTTACAAAGGCTTTGGGCAAATAACAACCTGCATATTTACTTGGCAAGTTGGCATTGGAGATTCCCATGCTCCAACTTGAGGGAGGTATTGACGGATTGCCCGGAGACCATGTCCTAGTCTAAGTCTAATAGGTTTATGGTAGAATCTTATTTTAGGTAAATTGTAATTATGGTAGTTTTATTAGAATATGGTTTCCTTGTTAGACTAGGGAAAAGAGGACATTACCTCTATATAAGGAGGTTATAAGGATGAATGAAAGGTAGAAAGAATTCTACCATTATTCTTGTCTCTTTAAATTTTCATCTCTGTCTCGATTTTAATATAAATAAACTGGGACGGAGGGAGTAGGTTAAATGCTCACGTTTTTAATCTATAAATGTACACACCTGATAGGTTATATATGATATTCTGACAAAGACAGGGTGAAGGGTGAATGCTAGAGAACTTTAGCTGTTGGGACAATTGTCACTTTGCCAGTTATGGACTATTGGAGGGACATCTATTCGAGTCAAAGGTTCTTAAACTTTAGTGAAAGCATAATGGAAATTTCTTCTTTAATTTGTCATTTTCTGTGTACAAATTCCAATATTACAATTCTTACGGAGCCCCAATTTCTTGTAGTAACATCTGGTGAAGTGGGGGACCTAGCTCTACTTGAGAGGTCTGCATCACATTTTGCATTCAAACAATCAAAATGTATATGCTTTATCTTAGGCTCAATTAGCAATGGTAAGACCGACATGTCTGAACTAAATAGATACGATATCTGGTCTTTTTGAAATGTAATTTTAATTAGGAATTGGACTGTGAACCAACGTCACTCATTTAAGTCTCCCAATATAATAATTGATTTAAAGGAGCTTACCACTCTACTTTCACTATTATGTGCGCCTACGAATAATTTGAATATCCAAACATCCTTCCATCCCTCAGTCAATCTGATCTACCAACTATAAGCCTAACTATGGTGAAACAGTTGGGTTTCTTTTAATTTTATAAAACTTTTAGGGTCGAGTCATGAAATTGGAGAACATCATGATATAGAATGTTTTACCTTCCTCAATAAGCTTATTCGATGTGACTTTCAATTAGTTGAACCATTAAGTTTTAGATTTCGGAGGCACTGACATAGCCACAAATAGTAAAGGATGGTCAATTGTATAATTTTTTAAAAAATATTATTATGTGTACATAGAAAATATACTAAATATATAGGTCCAAAATTACTTATTATACATATTTATTAAATCTTAAACACACTTGACGAATTTTTTAATTTAATGATCAGAGACCTAAAATATCTATACATCCTTTTGTGTTCTGTTCCAAAAGTATTTTCTTGCACCTTATATGGCTGGCTATCACTCTTATAGCCTAACTAGGTAAGCTATGATCTAATCATAGAGCATATATAAGGGATAATATATTTGTTGGGTCCCAATTGATAGGGTAAGGACCTATATCCATGACTTTTAGCCAGCTCATTTTGATCATGTATGAGTAGAGATTCCTTATTTTAGAAATGGACATTTCTAAGAATGAACGGTTACATCTCAACCACCCTTCAATGTACTTAAAATTGGGCTAAATACGATTCAATGCGTGATTAGGTATCTTAATTGTAGGATTTTATTGGTTACAAAACACATAAGTAAGGCACATCGGAAGTTTAAAAGTTTTGTTTCTTACTTACCCCAACAACATTTCTGGTATTGTTATACAACAATTAAACTTGTAACATAAAGCATATACTTACAAGTTAGAATTATCTGGAATCTTTATCAATTGTGAGGTGCACACGCAATTGCCCTTCCGATTGCAAGCTCCAAGCTTCAATGTATTTCTCTTTCGGAAAGCTAGAAAATCCGGCAGAGGTTCGAGAGAGTATTTGATTCTAAGTCTCTAAGGCTTAAAATGATATTCTGAAAAATTGGTGTATGAATGATGAAGGATTTATAGTTGAAAATTAGGTCAAAATCGGATTAGGGTTTAATCTTGGGCCTGACCCAAAAATCGATGCAGAGGCGTCGCAGCCTTAGGGTATGGGCGATGCGGCACTCAACGTATTCCTGCACTGTCTCGATTTATTTTCCGTGCATTCTTAATTAAATCCAAAATCTAATTTTGACTTAATTAAAATAATCATTATTCATTTAAATATCTCGATTCCAAATCGAACATTTAATTACTCTCTCAATACATCCTTAGATCGAAACGGACAATCGACATAGTGTGACCCTACATGCCTTCTCATATCGACATTAATCAAATTAAGGTCTACACAGAACTCCTAGACGACGGCGGAAGACGAACTCAATATATGAAGTACGTTTACACGAATCTAGTAAACTTAACCTTTATGTGGTAAGATAAAATCCTTTCATTCACGACACACCCGATCAAGCTTAGGATTCGTCAAGTGTCTATCCAAATGGCTTAATCATTGTATCTCATCTATATTAGTTAACAACTAGACCATATTCTAAATATGTCTATTGCGTTGGCCAACGACTTAGTCAATCTAATATCACTGAGAATCCGAGTGTTCTCTCGAATATACATCCGAGGAATGAATCCTAATCTTGACTCAACTACCACCTTCAATCCACATCGTAATATATCCAATACAAGCCGTATCTCAACCTATAAGACATTTGAGCTTAGGATGGAATGAAAGTACATTACTCTGTAGACAAGGCGCGTATTGACCTCAAGTCTAAGTACTTCTATCTCCCACACACTGATCATACTTTAGACAAGTATAACAAATAATATATCAGCAGGGTATACAAATACTTCCAAAGTATTCATGTGTCCATCACGAGTAGCCATTACTCGTAGCAGGTTAGACATACTACATCCTCTAAGGATGTGATGTAGACCACATGTCGACTTATCACATATCATCGATATCCCATTCTCGATAATCATTAGTCGAGGCTATTTTAGGAGTTGCGCTCTATCATTAATAACTCATTCTATTAATGACAACATAAGCTCAAGGGATGCACATTAATGAATAATTACAAATAATCAAATAATAATTCAATAATTGCAAATGTTAAAATATTAATCTCCATTAATAATAATATGAATGTGTGTAAAGTACATTTGTCCTAATACATATGATATAAATTTGTTCTTTGTCAATTTGTCGTAAAAGAAAAAAAAATTGTTCTTTGTCAATTTGTACTAGATATAATTTTGTACTGATCGGAATGTTACTTGTTGGATCCGGAGGCACGTTCTTTTCTTATTACATCACTTTGGGTTGTTCCCCCTTTCTTTCGACGGGTATTTGATATCTGATTTGGGCATTATTTAGATTTGTGTAGTATAAGATCTACTAAAGAGGAGAGGGCTTTTTATAAAAAAAAAATCATTCTCAAGACTCTAGCTCAAGATTTAAGATTAAAAGTGTTGGGTTCCTATCCATTCATTGGTGGTAATTTGAGTTGTACTTATTGAAGTGAAATGAACTAAATGAGTATGCAGTCACCTTTATCACTTTCTAGGGAGAGATTTACTTTTCAATGTGGAATTTTTAGGCATGAACTCGAATTTAGTAGAGTAGCAATTACATATAGGTACCGAACATTGATGAGTAAAAGAAATATTAGCAAGTTTTAATACTCCGATTATAGTGAAATGAAGTATTCTAACATTCTTAGATTGCCTATATCTTACTCTACTTCGTTCATAACCAAGTCTTCTATAGAGCACTTGGAAAACTGAAAGAAATAATCCCTTGATTATTTTCATTAATTGAAAGATTATATATACGATTTACATATTTTCATAATAGGAGAATCATATTCCTAAAAACTTATTCTATTTGGAGACTAACTATACAATTATGGTAAGTGTACAATACTAATTACACTACAACATTATATTACATAATTGTCCAAGGAAAGGAGACTGCCCACGGGTGGGCAGTAATACCGAGAACCGAGACCGAGAGTATACATAATATACACATATATATTGTGTATATTATGTATATTTAACACACACCCGCAGTCAGAGCGGGCGGTCTTCGAACGCTGAGACTGTCCCTAAAATCTTTAAAATGGACCGAGGGAAGACCCTTTGTAAAGATGTCGGCAATTTGATACATGGACGGGACATGGCAGACACGGGACTAGCACCGGTAGGATGAAAAGTGGACTTGGTCATCATGACTACGGGACTAGCACCGGTAGCAGCCTTTTTAGCCATGCCTGCTTCTTCGAGTGTAAGCATAGAACGAGCCTGATAAAATTGCGGAAGACGATTGCTTTGACGAAGAAGCGTGCCAACACCACTATAGGCCTCGGAGAGGCCTGAAACCATTTGGAGGACGAAACGATCATTCGAAACCGGCGCGCCAACGTTGCGGAGTTGGTCTGTCAATTCCTTCAATCTTTTGCAATAAGCCGAAACGTTAGGGAAGTCTTCCATATTGACGTGGGAGAATTCCTGTTCAAGAGTAACAACTCTAGAATTTTGATTATCTTGGAATATATCACGTAGTCTATCCCAAGTTGTCTGCGTCGTAGCGTCAGGCTCAATAATTGTTTGCAAAAGGTCGGTAGAAATCGTGGAGTATATCCATTGAAGTACAAAGGCATCAAGAGTCGTCCACAACTTAGGATCATCCTCGCATCTTGGCACATCAGTATCCTCAAGATCCGCGGGGATTATGTGATGGATGACTTGATGCAAGCGTGTGTGAATTTTGAACAGTTCGGCCCACGTCGCATATTGAACGTTTTCTATTTCAAGAACAAGAGGGATGTTATTCTTGATGTTAGAAACTGCAAGGTCAGGATGAAACGTGTTCCTTGATGTAGACATACTGATAGAATAATATGTGATTGAGGGATTTGGAAGAAATTTTTGGGAAGAGAGGAGAGACAGTCGGCACGAATTCCGAGGAGAATGGGCTCGAAAAATGAGGCAGGGTGATTGAAACTATGAGGGAATTTGAGAGAGGATTTTAAGACCTAGACTTCTGATACCATGAAAGAAATAATCCTTGATTATTTTCATTAATTGAAAGACTATTTATACAATTTACATATTTACATAATAGGAGAATCCTATTCCTATTCTACTCCTAAAATCTTATTCTATTTGGAGACTAACTATACAATTATAGTAAGAGTACAATATTAATTACACTAGAACATTATATTACATAATTGTACCAGGAAAGAAGACTGCCCACGAATGGACAGTAATATCGAGAACTGAGATCGAAAGTATACATAATATACACATATATATTGTGTCTATTATGTATATTTAACAATAACCTCTATCAAGAAAGAGACAAAGTCATACTAATAATACTTCTTGGCAGTCAAAACTTGTTCACTCTTGTCAAGCTGGTTGTCATGTATATCAAATATAGAAAACATTTCAACCAAGCAGCAAATCACAACACTGATTTAACAGATGGAGGTTGAATGAATTAGCAATAAATTTATTATGAAAATAATAAAACATGAAAAAGACAAAAAAAGAGTGGCATGCGTGTAACACTAAGGCAATCATAATTATTCACCCCCACACCCACACCTATAATTCCTAGTTAAGAACAAACCATGGAATGTGGACCGAATAGCCACGTTATATGAAAAGCATTGGCTGAATTTGGACATGCGGCTGCTTAATTAACCCAATCTGTTTGCCCTGTAAGACAAAATCATTTTTAATACATCCATCACATGTACACATTTCTAGGCTGACCATATAATAAACAAATGAAGAGAATGACGTACGATAAGAATTGGAGATCCAGAGATAGTGAAAGACAAAAATATCCAGAAAAGAGTGCCTTGGAAGCATCTTCAATTAGTCCTTAACATATCCGCAAGGGTAGCCAAATTGATGTAGCAGTAGAGCGCGGGACCGCAAAGTCACGAGTTCGATCCCCTGCATAAACCTTCTTGGTTGAGCCTGTCACACATGGCTTGCCAAGTATGGTTAATCGGCTGACGTGGTTTACAGGCTATTGCGTCAGTCCGGGGTTTACCCTGTGCGCACTCGAGAGAGTAGCGGCTGCGGATTCCTTCGTCAAAAAATAAAATAAAATAAAAATTAGTCCTTAACATTATTAAATACAACACGAGCAAACATTTAAGAATTATCCACCATGCATTACATGATCAAAATAAAACTGTAACAACCATTAATATATGAGGTTAGGTTAGCATATATTATCAGTGTACTTAAAGAATATTTAATACAGTTAGGTCATTTAAAGAATATATACAGGTAAACCATCTTAAATGTGAATATGTATAATCTTGAAAATAAAATATATTATCATCTATAATAGATAAAAATAATCTGACAATATAAAGAGACTATTATATTGACGGTGTATATAATTTAAACTCTTAAAATATGTTAAGAAAATGAAGGTATTATCGAATCCAGCGAGAGAAACAAAGTTTGAGGTTAATGGGTAAGAAAGATGAGGTGGTGAGGTGGGTTTGAGTCAGTCCGCGTGCGTCCTTTGCTCATGATCCTATACTACCCATGCTGCCTTCTAAACATGTTCTCTTCATCATTTTTCAATTACATTAGAATGAAGTTAATATATACACATAAATTAACACCCTTTTTATACAATGCCACGTCAGTTACAATTTTTATCAAATTGTCAGCTGGAGTAATATTTACATAAAAAATTGTCTTATAATTATTTTATAAGTGACCAAATTGTCATAATATTTCTTACACCTTCCATCGATATAAGTTAAACTCATTTGCTTACTACTCCCTCGTTTCATAATAAATAATATTTTTAGCTTATGCACACTCCTTAAAAAATTGTTCACTCTTAGAAAAAATTATAAGTGTTTTTACTAACTTATCCCTAATTAATGTCTAGAAAGAAAAATTACTTAATGATTTTTGATTATGTAAATAAGGGTAAATTTAGAATAATAAGGTCAATTTCTTTTTGAAATAAAAAAGTAACACTTATTTTAAAATAAAATAAAAAGTTTAAAATATCACTTATTATGGAAGTATATGCTTTTTCTAGGAATTGGAAAACTGAAGTGTTTCCTTTATCAAAACAATGGCGTTGGCTTGTGTTTCTTTGGAGTTCCATATTGACTGTTTAAAAGCACAAGGGTCGGGAATGTTTGTTGGGATTTTGCATGCTCAGCTTTTAATATTTCCTAGAACTCGTAATCATGCTCCCAAACAACGTTTTCAGAGGCATTTTTAGGCTAGCTCTAGAGCGGTGCGTATTAAAAATGCTTCGGGACGCAAATGAAAGGTGTAGATTCATAGGGCGTACGTACTAGAATTTGGGGCGTAAGTTTTGGACGCAAAAGCGTAAGCCCCGTGAGTAAAAGCGTATGCCTCGGGCGTTAAATTTGATTTTTTTTTAAAATTAAAAATATTTTTGCTATAGATTATAATTTTATTATTGGTGTAGTGATATTTATACTTTATGTTATCATATTTTTATGTCGTAGTGATTTGTCCTAAAATATATAAATAACACCGCCATAAATAATTTTTTTAAATGTTTATGTTTGAAATTGGCAGGATATAGATTTCATATCACTATGTTGCTGAAGTAACTTTTTCATTTTTTGTCGTTGCTATTACACTTTTCACCCTTGAGGGTGAAAGAACTAATAGATGTGGAGATTAATGAAGAAGTGAATGAAGATTTTATTTTAAAGATTATCTAGATTATTACGGAGTATCATTTTTTGTGTTGTTACATTTCTCATATAATAATTTTTAATACTATTGGTGATTTGTTTAAATTTATTTGTAGAACTTTAATGAAAAAATTACTTTTGCTTATTTTTCTAGTATTAAAATTATAAAATTGAAGATACATGAGACATACTGTAAGATGATATTAATCTCCCTTGGGGAGTCTTTCATTAATATCAAGGTATATATAGAGTACAATATTCATCCCTTATACAATAAGAATCCTAAGCCTATACAAAAGAGGAATCCTAGTCTTACCATAATTATATTTACACAATATATGAAAATATTCTAATTATGGGTAGGGAATATATTGTTTCCTATATTTACACGTTTACACACCCTCGCCGGATGGGAGGAGGCCGGACGCTGAGACTGGATCTGAAGTCAAGAAATAACTGTCTGGGAAGTCCTTTGGTAAATATGTCTGCATATTGATAGGATGATGGAACATGTAACACTCTGACATGCCCTAACGCAACTTTCTCACGAACGAAGTGTAGGTCTATCTCAATATGCTTGGTTCGCTGATGTTGAACCGGATTATGAGAAAGATAGATGGTAGAGATGTTATCACAATACACAATAGATGCCTGACGCAGCGACATCAAGTTCTAACAGTAAATTTCTGAGCCAACAAATCTCAGCTACTACATTTGCAACGCCTCTGTACTCAGCCTCGGCACTGGAGCGAGATAGGGTAGCCTGTCGCTTGGCAGACCAAGAAATCAGATTATTCCCTAAGAAAACACAAAAGCCGGAGGTGGAGCGTCGCGTGTCCGGACACCCTGCCCAATCTGCATCCGTATATAAAAGCAACATGTCTGGTGCAGAGGGGTATAGGTGCAAACCATAATCAAGAATGCCCTTAATGTATCGAATGATACGCTTAAGAGCAGTGAAATGAGACTCCCTGGGGGCATGCATGAATAAGCACACCTGCTGAATATCATAAGCTATGTCTGGCCTGGTGAATGTGAGATATTGAAGTGCACCTGCAAGGTTCCTATACAGAGTAGGATCAGAGACTGGAGCACCATCCATAGCACTGAGCTTAGATTTGGAATCAACTGGAGTAGGCACCTCTTTGCAGTTCGCCATCTTAGCCCTGTACAAAATCTCTTCTGCATACTTACGCTGACACAAGAACATATGATTGGCAGACCTGGTCACTGATATCCCCAAAAAGTAACTCAACTTCCCCAAATCAGTCATTGCAAATTCGGACTTGAGCAAGACAATACTCTCATTTTTCAATCCGTCGGAGGAGGCAGTAAGAACAATATCATCCACGTAAAGTAATAAGTAAGCAGTGCTACTACCTCGATGAAAAATAAAAAGTGATGTATCACTCTTACTGCATACAAACCCAATCTGCAAGATATACCTGGCAAAACGATCATACCACGCACGGGGGCCTGCTTCAGGCCATATAGTGACTTACGGAGATGTCACATATAGTGAGGAACTGCTGGATGGGTGAACCCTGGCGGCTGATGCATGTAGACTGTCTCTCGCAGATCCTCATGTAAGAATGCATTCTTCACGTCAAGTTCATGGATCGGCCAGTGTTTGCCCATGGTTATGCTCAAAATTGTGCGGATGGTAGCCGGTTTGACAACCGGGCTGAAGGTCTCACCACAATTAATGCCCTCCTGCTGATTTGTGATTAGCCACAAGACGGGCCTTATACCTCTCAAGATCCCCATTGTCTCTGAACTTGTGACGAAATAGCCACATACAATGAATGACATTCACCCCCTCAGGTCTAGGTACTAGATCCCACGTGTGCTGTTTAGTTAAAGCACTAAATTCCTCATACATAGCCGCATTCCAATTAGGGTCTTGTTTGGCCAATTTTGGATTCTTTGGAAGTGGAGAGATGGTTTGGGCAGACAAGTTGAAATGGACTTTGGGTTTGAAGATTACATGCTTTGAACGAGTTTTCATTGGATGGGTAGGGATAGTGAGTGGCGGAGTGGTGTCTGAGACGGGGGGTAAAGTCGGATAAGGAGAAGGTGGGGGCGAAGCTGTCGGAGGCGTCGCGGCTCCTGGATCGAGAGTCGCGGCGCTAGAAGGTTGACAGGCTTCTCTGAAGTTTGGGCACCGCGGCGCCTCAGCACAGGGCCGCGGCGATGTCGACGATGTTTCAAAAGATTGCTCTTTGGAAATCAGGCGCCGCGGCGCCTCCCCTCGAGGCCGCAGCTCTGACAACGAAACAGAGGATGTGAGTTCTTTGATTATGAGGGGAGAGATGGCAGACTCGTCAAGAAATGAGTAGTCCTATTTTTGGAATTTTGGAAGATTCGAAAACGGGAATGTGGTCTCGTCGAATGTGACGTGACGAGATATGTGGATCTGACGAGTCGACAAGTCATATCATAGATAGCCCCTATGGTTCGACGGGAATTATAGAAAGACACATGGAGTGGACCTAGGAGCGAGCCTGTGAGGGGCGGTGGAGCTAAGGTTGGGATAGCACAGACAACCAAAAATCCGTATATGATCATAAGAAGGGATTCTATGGTAGAGGATTTCGGTAGGGGTCATATTGTGAAGAGTGCTAGTAGGGAGAATATTTAGAGTGTATTATGACATTTTAACAGCATAGACCCAGAAGGGTGGAGGGAGGGAGGCATGAATCAATAGGGTGCGAATCATATTGTTAATGATGCGGATGATTCTTTCAGCTTTACTGTTTTGTGGTGAGGTGTGAGGGCAGGCGAAGCGAAAGACCATGCCATTATTGGTACAAAAGCGGTGAAATATAGAGTTATTGAATTCACAACCATTATCGCACTGAAATGATTTTATGCCTTTTCCAAATTGTGTTTGAATGAACTTGCGAAACTCAAGAAATTTGACAAACACTTCCGATTTAAATTTAAGAGGATATAACCAAACGTAGTGTGAAAAATCACAACACAAGATAGTATTTATGACCGAGAGAACTAGAGATAGGAGATGTCCATAAATCGGCATGTATGATATCAAAAGGAGCAAATGTAACACTAGTGGATGATTTAAACGGAAGACGAATATGTTTGCCTAAAGAGCAAGAAACACAATTTTGGGCAAGTTTCCCATTACAAGCAATTAAATTGTTGCCTCTAAGAAAATTAAAAACTGGGGCTCCTCGATGACCAAGCCTATTATGCCAAGTTGAAGAAGAAACATCCGCTAGAGTGACGGGAGAGCAAGATCTGGCAGTAGAGGTGGAAGTGACTGGATAGAGATCCCCCATGCTATTGCATCTCGTAAGAGGTGTCCCCGTATGAAGATCCTTCACAGTAAAACCAAAAAGGTCAAAATCCACGAAGACAGAATTATTACGAGTAAATTGGCGGACAGATATGAGGTTCTTAATCATGTGTGGGGCATATAGGATGTTTTTGAGGGAGAAGGGTGGATGAGGAGGTTGTGTGTATGAGGTACCACAACCCTTAACTTGAATGCGTTTTCCACTACCAACTGTAACATATTGAGGATGCTTTAACCGAAACAGTTTAGGAATAGTACCTGCAGACTGGGTGACGTGAGATGTGGCGCCTGAGTCCATGTACCAAGTATTGTCAGGTTGTTGCATAGAGAGGGTGCTGAACGCCTGAAATAACTCAGTGGGTGTCATGCCGGAGGAGGGCTGCGGGACCTGACCTTGCATGAAGTGGGCCTGCTGTGGGACTGGAGTGGGGCCTAACAAACCGGGGTAAGAATACAGATTGTATGGCTGCTGGTACTGGAATGGACTTGGCGCGGCTCTGAGCCCAGGCGCCACGGCTACATCTTGGGGCTCCGTGGCGTAAACGGCAGCTGGCGAGGCGCGGCCCAGTTGTTCTGCGATCTCTGTTCTTTATTCTTTGTTGTTGGTTACATTAGCGCGACCGCACCCACGGCCACGACCACGGCCTCCTCTACCGCGTGACCTTTTCCACCACTGCCGCGGCCACGGCTGTTGGGAGTTAATACGGTGGCGTCGATCTTGGGGTTGCGTGTCGACAGCTAACACCTGCTGGGCGTGCTCATCCTGCTTAGCACGACGGGTTTCTTCGAGCAACAATTGTGAGCGAGCTTTGTTAAAACTCGGTAGCGGATCTGCCTGTTGAATAATGGTGGCCAAAGTATCATATTCGCCCTTAGTAAGGCCAGAAATCATTTGTAGCACCATTTTATCGTCAGTGACAGGCGTGCCGATGTTGGAGAGTTGATCCGCTAGATGTTTAAGCTGCTTGCAGTACTTAGAGACATTGAAGAAGTTTTCAAGACGTGTTTTGTTGAACTGTTCTTCCAAATACACGGCACGAGTGTGCTTGTTGTCCTGAAAAATTTCCTCCAAACGATTCCACAAGTCAAGGGCTGTGGAGTCAGATTTCATGATAGTAAGGAGCAAATCCTGAGAGATACTACCATATATCCATTGTTTGACGCCGGCGTCGAGACGATGCCAGATAGAATCATCAACCTCCGTAGGGCGCGGAATAGTGTCATCAATATGGTCAAGCACGTTATAGAGACATGCATGATTGCGAAAAAGTTCAACCCAGGGAGAATACTGGTTGTTTTCTTGATCAAGAATAATGGAAATATGGTTCTTGATGTTGAAAACAATAAGGGCGGGATGAAACGGGGGTGATGACTTTGTAGTGGGATTTGTGGAGGTAGGCGTCAGAAAGTGTGGAAGAATCAGGGATAGCCATTTAGAGAAGAGAAGAAAGGAAGAACAAAACCCGAAAAACAAGAAGAAAATCCGGGAGGGCCGCGGCGTAGGAGAGGCAGCCGACGGTTGTGGAAGAGAAAGGTTTTTAGGGTTTTGTTTATTTGGCTCTTGATACCATGTAAGATGATATTAATCTCCCTTGGGGAGTCTTTCATTAATATCAAGGTATATATAGAGTACAATATTCATCCCTTATACAATAGGAATCCTAAGCCTATACAAAAGAGGAATCCTAGTCTTACCATAATTATATTTACACAATATATGAAAATATTCTAATTATGGGTAGGAAATATATTGTTTCCTATATTTACACGTTTACACATACTCCCCGTAGATTCATGGGACTTACGCTCAAGCCCCGTGTCTTGAGGCTTACACCTCTCCCCGTGCTGCGTAAAACGTCTCACCTTGCACTTCTGCCCCTTAAAACACTGCTCCCAAGACAAAACGAACCTAAAATTACAACCTCACCCTCGCCCCGTGCTGCCTATTCAGTATTGAAACATTTTGACTACTGGTCACAAGCTGAGAAAAACATAATACAAGTACATTATTGCTCTTTGCCTTTGTAACTCACGCAGCTAATTACTGAAATATGTTACCACTTGCTAGCACTGGCAATAATCAAAATGGCAAAAATGACTGATATCTTGCATTGGTTCTTGACTCCTGAAGTGAACATTGTTAAATCATCATAACATATACTCCCTCCGTACCAAACATTTGTGGCACCATTTGAATTTCAAGAGTAATTGAAATTTTTGTATATGTCTTTTAAATATTTTAAGTTGATAATTATTATATTTATAGTACTTTTTACGTACATAGTTTTCAAATATACAAATTTAATTCAAAAACAAACTTAAAGCTTTTATGTCCGTATTCACGGTCAAAGTTTAAAAGTTTGAATTTTAAAATTTCAAATGTGTCACATAAATTGAGATAGAACGAAAGTACAAGACAATTAGGTGTGGCAAAATTAGCCCATAAAATAACACATAACCCATTCAAGTTTGGACGAGTCATGAAATGTTTTCATGGGCTAATATGTATCCCAGAATTGGCGCATGAGAAACTTCATCAAAATATTTTTAAAATATTTTTTTGTGTGATATGTATCATATAACCATAATAATTTTTTTTATTATGTACTGAAATAAATTATAAAAAAAATTAAAACTAAATAAGAATTGGGCGGGTTAGATTATGATCCGTTTCTTAACTCATTTTATCTATAGTAACTTTTCGATGCCCATGTAAAAAATAGACCATTTAACCGCCAAATTCAACCCGACTCGCCTATTTAACATCCCCAAAGAAAGCTTATCAGAATTGAAGACTGGGTATAGTTTGCTAGGCACTTACTACAAAGTTAGTGAATCACCATTTGAAGACCCCGGTGGTTTATGTTGCACTTGTTGTGTATTGTAGCTTAAGGTAGGTTAATGTTGAAGCAGATCACATATCTTAAATTTTGTGTTTACGTGAAGATATCCGGGAAAGAGTGGAAGTGGCCTCGCTGGAGGATAAGATGCGGGAAGTGAGGTTGAGATGGTTCGGGCATGTGCAGAGGAGAGACACAGATGCCCCAGTGTGGAGGTGTGAGAGGTTGGCTATGGACGGGTTCATGAGAGGTAGAGGTAGGCCGAAGAAGTATTGGGGAGAGGTAATTAGACGGGATATGGCGCAGGTGCAACTTACTGAGAACATGACCTTAGATAGGGGGTTGTGGAGGACACATATTAGGGTAGAAGGGTAGTAGGTAGTCGAGCGTAGTCCTACTTACACTTACAAAATGATAGTTGAAGTGCTATTACCGTAGGCCCGATTAGCATATCACACTCATAGGAGCATTATTGCTTTGCAGTTCTCTGTAGTTTGATTTCTGTTGCTATGTGTTCTTTAGTGTACTTTGTTTATCTTACTTATTTGTGTTACCTATTGCTTCATTTTGTAAGAATGCACTACCATGACGAATTCAATTTTGTCATTAGGATGTTCATACTGCTTTAATTTCTTGTTTGGGTCTGACCTTTTCTATTGATTTGCTTTGCGTGTGATTATGCGTTGTCTTAAGCCAAGAGTCTCTCGGAAACAACCGCTCTACCTACCAAGGTAGATGTAAGATCTACGCACACTCTACCCTTCCCAGACCTCACGTTGTGGGATTTCACTAGGTATGTTGTTGTTGTGGTGTTGTGTTTCACTTTTGTTGGAATCTTACTACTACTTTTTTTTGGTACTTTGTTCTGAATTTTGATTTAGGCCTATTTGCACAAATTCTTATTTTGGGGTGGTCTTTAATTTTTGCCCCTTAAATTTGTGGTCTTTAATTTATCCTTCACTATTTTTGGTGCGACGGTATGATTTAGATTTCGCAAGATATATATTACATTTAATTTCGGCATATATATCATAACATTCACAAAAATTATGCCAGACAACAATACTTTGAACACTCAACATAATCTAAAAAATGACATAATTTTATATTTCTCTCAGCTTATGTATCATAACATCCACACAAATTATGCCGAATAAGACAAAACTTTCAACACTCAAATATTAAAGATCACATATATGAGGGGCAAAAATAAAAACCATAGATATGCCGGAAAGTTATTAATCTGCTTTTTCTGGGTTATGTATGCTGGGCTCCTCATAGATCGTACTTCCGTTTTTCGTCTGATCACGGAAAGGAGAAGGAAAAACAACGGCCCAGGCCCAAATTCCACATACAATTAATTTCCTACTTTTCATTGTTACATACATGGTCAATTTATAAATCTGGTTTGTTGTCTAATTTCTGGTCTTACTTTTGGTTCCTGAACGCTAATTTCTTAATTAACTTTGAGATCTTTTTTATGTTTGCTTTTTCACTAATATATTACACTTCCCATATCCAGATTATAAGGAGCCGAGGGATCGTTGGTGGGGGAATAAGTTAGTCCAGAATTATAATGATAGCATTCTAGTAGGTGATCACATAATGACTCATTTGTAAATGTTTGATTTATGGTACAAAGTATGAAATATTTGTGGTATAATATAGAACACGTATTGGATTTGTGCTAGAAAAATTGAGAAAAAAAATCTTATTTCAAAATGGACCTTGACTTTCTTTAATAAAAGATCTAGGAGAAAAGATTTGGAGAAAGGAAAATGCATCATTCTCTTATTTTATTTCGAGATTGTTATTTTACACGGAGTGTGATATAAAAATAATACTAAGAAATCTTATTTCAAAATGGACCTTGACTTTCTTTAAAAAAAAATCTAGGAGAAAAGCTTTGGAGTTCCAAAAGGAAAATGTATCACTCTTATTCTATCCCGAGATTATTATTTCACACGGAGTGCGATATAAAAATAATACCACTACTTCCTCCATTTTAATATAAGTGTCTTACTTGAATTTTTAATTTGTTTAAAAAAGAAAAAGAATCTCTCTTATATGTTAGGTACTCCAATTCCTACATAAATCTTTCATCACATGATAGCTGCTACAGTTCCTTCACAAATTTTTTGTTATTGGTTAACCATATACTTCACACGTTTCTAGTGATTCATGTGGCATAATCGAATAATATAAGAACTTACAACACATTGGAACTCTCTTGTAGATGATCCTTGAATAACACATCTATGATTTCTCGAACAATGTGATATCTCACACCGGGTGAATCCATAACCCTTTCCTCCCTTACTAAAACTACAAATTCTACATAACTTACTCAAGACCATATAATTCAATCGATATTTTAATACATTATACACATTTTTAATTTAAGACCACAAAATAAATGCTAAAAGTGGAAGCTCGCAAGCCTAAAGCCTAAAATCTCGGAAAACCTAATATTTGCCTAATCATTCGCTGGTATGGCTATGCCGGCCGGCGGCCAGCCTCCTCCGGTGGTGGCCTACCTATACCCACCATCAATACCAGCCCTCATATGCCCAATACCAATCCCACCACGTCTAATTATGTTGTTGCTTTGCAATATACATTAGCACAGCAAATTCCTGATCCAATTGAGATAAAATATATTTTTATGCTACATGAGAAACCAACAATCACATAGACTAAGGAGTTTGAAAAACTAGCAGCAAATTCTCATATGGAAGACCTGACTTGAACGAATTGAGGAAGATACTCCCGATTCAATTGGAGATCAAAGGAACATGCACCTTTGGATATCTAGAGGAACGACATATTTTGCTTAGATTATCACTACTGGAGGATTATGTGACTTTACTGTAAAAAGCATGGGAGAAAAGAGTAAGAAACAGATATTTTCCTGTAAGATTTCTGAAATGGGATCCATGGTTTAATTTGGATGAGGAAACGATCATAGCCATTGCAATGATATCATTTCCAGGATTACCAACCAATTTATTTGATAAGGAGTCAATATTTTCTCTAGCAAGTGCAGTTGGTAAGCCGTTGGTAAGCCGTTGGTAATCAATAAGGCCACGCATATTAAATAAGACCTAGTTGTGCGATGGTTAAAGTGAAAGTTGACCTAGTAAAGGAGCTACCTAAAAGGATTCAAATTAACTGCGTGGATGAGGAGACAGGGAAAGTGCGATCTAAGTGACAGATAATTCAATACGATTATTTATCAAAATATTGCACACAATACAAACTACAAGGTCATGACATACATGGATGTTAGGTATTACACCCTGAGCATAGACCAAAAAAGGAGGAACAGAAAGATGAAAGCAAAGAGGTAGAAAAAAGAAAAGCAAAAGGATAAGACAATAAGCCAAATGGGAGACAGGGAGCAACTGAGTTTACAGAAATGGAAAGTTGGTGTTTAAGAATTGGAACGTGGTCCAAAACAAGAAGAATAAGGGTAATGTCAAAGAGGTAACACAACAAGGTGAACAGGAGAATACCAAGGCTATAGCAACAAACAATAAATATGAAACTTTGGTGGATTTATCTGAAGAAAGCAATGAAAATACAAGTAGGAAATCATAGGAGCAAGAAGATGCAAGCAAAGGAAAACATAAAGAAACTTCCAAACCTTGGGTGGAAGCATCATTTGGGAACATGAATGATAAGAGCAAGGAGACAGAAAGGACCAGCAATGAAAAAGTAGAGAAGATCAAGCATAACACAACAAGTGACAATACTGAGAAAGTTGTCAATGATACCAATGAGGAGCAGCAGGAAAATAATACTATAGAATAGTATGCAAATAAAGAAGGGCAGATAAACATTAATAGGGGGAGCATACATAAATAATGATGAATAGTGAAAGTCAAATACATAACAATAACCAGCAGCAAGATGAACAGGCTCTAGCAGAATATGAAGTGAAGGAAAACCACCAGGTGATAGAAAATGCTAATGAAAAGCAAGCAGGTGGCAGCCCAAGATAGAAATATACTCCTAAAAAACCCCAGATGAGTCCACAAAGGTGTCAAATGAGGGGACCTGCAGATTCAGTAGCAACAGGTATATTAGTAGTGGCAAACAGTCAAAACAGACAAGAAGATACAACCAGTTACCTAAATAAAGGGAAGAAGAACAGGAGATAGACATTGGTGATGATGATGAAGCAGAAAAACATGTATTTAAGGAAAATATCAAAGCTCATAACCCAACAAGACAAGATGCAAGATCAAGAAAGGAAAGCAATCAATGTAAACAGAGAGATAAAAGTGTACCCCCTAAGGCAACAAGCGGTGTACAAACAAGGAAAATATTTGTCAAATCTACTTCTCAATGAATTTCTCTCTCATTTGAAATATTAGGTCTGTTAATACGCAACAGGTTTTTAAAAGAATTGTGTTAATAAATAGATAAAAACAATTCAATGTGATAGCTCTCATGGAATCATTTCAACATGTCAGACACATTAAAATGTATAGATTATGGCTTAACATGGATTGTTGCTTACGACATAAATGAAAAGAAATTGATCTTTGTGGAAGAAGGAATGCAAATGGAAGTTTTAAAGGATATTGATCCACTTTTGTCCTTTAAACTTTCACATGTAGATGGTGGACAAGATGTGGTTATGACTGTGATTTATGCTAGCACAGATAGAAGTACTAGAATTACATTATAGGAGGATTTATATGATATTGCTACTCATGTAAATTTTCCATGGCTAGTAGGAGGAGATTTTAATGTCATTACTGAGGATGCATAGAAATATGGAGGGCTTCCAGTTCAGTTTGCAGAGACTGAAGATTTTAGGCATTGTATTGACTCTTGTCAATTAACTGATCTGAGTTTTATGAGTATGTTCACATGGTGGGATGGAAGATCAGATGAAGCATGCATCTTTAAAAGATTAGATATATGTCTAGAAAATCAAGCTTTGCAGAACAGTTACCCAAACCTTGAAGTGGAACACCTAATCAAACAAGGGTCAGATTATTCCCCATGGCTGATAAGTCTGAAGCAGTATAGTAGACCAATTAAGAAGTCGTTCAGGTTCTTAAATTTTTGGATGGAGCATGATATTTTTGGAGGTGATTAGAACCAGTTGGGCTTCGAATTTCAGTGTTCCCTTTTATAACTTCCACAATAAGTTAAAGAAAGTGAGCAAGGCCCTAGCTATATGGAGTAAGGAAACCTATGGGGACATCTTCAAATAAATTACAACTTTGGAGGAGGTGATACAAGTTCATGAGCAAGAAATTGAACTTCATCCCAGTAGCTTGAATAGGCAGAAATTGCAGAAAGTCCAAGCTGAATTGATAAGGTTTTATGCTATTGAAAAAAAATTCTGAAAACAGAAGGCTGGGATGCAGTGGTTTAAAGATGAGGACACAAATACAAAAAAATTCCATGCCCACGTAAATGGAAAAAGAAGAAGATTGCAACTTAGAAGAATTCAAGATGATTGTGGAGCTTGGCTAGAAACAGAGGAAGATATAACAAGGGTGGCCATTAGATTTTTCTCCAATCAATTCAGTGAAGAAAGGATTCCTACAAACTTTGAGATGCTTGAGAATATTCCCAAAATGATCAGTGATGAGCATAAGGAGATGATGCAGGAGCTACCGTAGGAAGATGAGGTCAAAAGGGTTGTTTTTGGCTTGAATGCAGACAGTGCTGGAGTCCTGATGGTTATACTAGCAGATTCTTTCAGGCATGCTAGGATATTATTGGCAGTGACATGACCAAGATGGTAAGGGCTTTCTTTTATGGTCATGAATTACCTAGGTATATTACATGCACAAATCTGGTATAGATTCCAAAAAAGAAAGAGATTACTACCTTCTCAAACTTAAGACCCATAAGTTTGAGTAACATCACCAGCAAGATTTTTTTAAGACTGCTTCATGACAGAATAGTACAACTACTACCAGACCTTATTTCACCACAACAGTCTGGATTTTGAAGGGCAAAAGCATTGTGGAGAATATTCTATTGGTGCAGGAAATTGTATAATGATATTAGAATCAGAGGCAAGCCTGCTAATATGGTCATTAATCTTGACATGAGAAAAGCCTATGACAGAGTATCTTGGTTATTCTTGACCAAGGTCTTAAGGAAGATGGAATTTGGAGAAATGTTGATTGATATGGTATCCGGGATTATATCTAACAATTGGTATTCAATCTTGATAAATGGATAGCCTCAAGGTTTTTTCAGGTCTACAAGAGGGGTAAAACAGGGAGATCCTCTAGCTCTCACTCTGTTTATACTGACAGCAGAATGCTTAACTAGGGCTCTTAATGCACTACATGCTAAAGAGGGTTGTAAGAAGTTTGGGATGCCAAAGTGGAGCCCTTACATTAACCACTTGGCATATGCTGATGACATAATTATTTTCACCTTTGCAGATGAACACTCAATGAGATTGATTATGGAGACACTGGCAGACTATGAGAAGATCAGTGGATAAAAAATCAACAAAGGGAAGAGTGTTGTATATATGCATCATACTGTGGCACCAAAAATTGTTGATTGGTGAATAATGTGACGCAGATCCCAAGGAAATAGTTCCCTTTCATCTATTTGGGAGTTTCTATTTTTATGCCAGAAGATAGTATGAGGGTGTTTGGATTGGTTTTTAAAAAGTAGCTTATAAGCTAAGTCAAAAATCATAAGTGGTTAATACCCAACTTTTGGCTTTTGACTTATTTTTGTATTTTTCATGCCTAAAAGTAAGTGCTTTTAAGCACTTTTTCATTGACAAACACCACAAAATTAGAAAAGTGTTTAAAAGCCAATAAGCACTCAAAATAAGCCTATCCAAACACCCTCTATGTACATTATCAAGAACTGGTAGAGAAGGTGCAAAACAGACTCAACACTTGATTGAAAAGATGTTATCAGTAGGAGGAAGAACACCTTGATAAAACATGTACTACAGAGCATGCATATACATCTTTTATCTGCTAATGACCCACCAACTGGAGTTTTTTCTCAAATCCATAGGCTGTTTACAAAATTCTTTTGGAGTAACTATGGGGAAATTCTATCAAACATTGGGCTACTTGGACAACATTATGCCATCTACAGGAGGAAAGGGGAATGAGATTCAGAAGCATGTAGGATGTATCTAAGGCTTTGTTTGCAAAGATATGGTAGAATTTAAGGACTAAACAGTCACTGTGGAGGACTTTTATGAGCAATAAATACCTGAAGAAGTTTCATGCAGTAGCAGCACCTCAGAAGAATTCAGGCACTTATGTATAGAAGAAAATGCTTAAAATCAGAGATGAAATTGAACAAGAGATCTGGTAGAAAGTTCAACAAAAGAACTCATATTTCTGGATGGATAATTGGACAGGTCTGAGAGCCCTGTACCATATTATTCCAGAGGGATCTGAGTGGGATACAACTGTTATTTTGGTCAAAGAGGTAGCTAAAGATGGGCAGTGGAATGTAAATAGGTTGAAAGAAATTTTACCTGAAGATCTAACAAATCATATCCAGGAGAACATTGCACCCCCAACAGAACATAGAGAAGTGGACAAAGCCTATTGAAAAATAGAAAGTAAGGGAAAATTCTCAGTAAGATCAGCTTTCCAATTGATTAGACAAAGAAGGGAACCTAATAATATATATAAGCAGATGTGGATCAAGGGGCTTCCTACCAAGATATGTTTTTTTCATGTGGAGATTCTTGAAATTCAAGCTGCATATGGATGATAAGCTTAAAAAATGGGAAATTCATTTTCCCTCAAGATGTTTTTGTTGCCAAAGTCCTAAAACTGAAGACATATCCCATGTATTCCTATATACTCCTGATGCTCAGAAAATTTGAAAGCACTCAGGTCATAAATAAATGATGGGATTTATCAGTAAAATCTGAAGTTAGGTACATATATACAGGCTGATCCTGCAATTGTACTTTGGGAAATTTAAAAGAGAAGGAATACCTTAAGGCATGAAGGGAAGATGTCAGCTACAAAGGTGATTTATCAGGTCATGCATACTCTCATTCAATTCATGAATACAATGAGAAGAAATTTCAGGTATGCCCCATATAATTGGGTCTCTGTAGTTGAAGCTTTAAATAGGTATTCTCAGCCTATTAAAGTTAGTATCGTGGTATAGAGTTTACCTGATAGAGGATGAATTAAAGTAAATATTGATGGTGCTTCTAGAGGAAATCCTGGGAGAAGTTCTTGGGGATTCTGCGTGAGAGATGATAATGGGGAGGTTCTGCTGGCACAAGCTCAGGAAATGGTAGACTCATTAAGTACTAATACTCATGCTGAGTCCATGACCATTCTCAAAGCTCTTATGTAATTTAATGACAATCAAATTGATAGATTTGTGATAGAAACTGACTTTTAGTCAAAAAAGGAAGGCGAGCTTGCTTCTTATTCCCGTGTTTGATCTCTTCCATCTCAGTCAATTCGATTCATTCTATTCCCAAAGGCGAATCCTAACCGAAGCAAATTTACTTTTGAAGAATATTATACAAAGAGTCTGGGAGATACCTTGACAGATTGTAACAATAATAGAGGAAATTTAAAAGCTCATGGAAAGAAAGACAGTAAGGATAGGTGATGTTTAAAACATAACTTATCTAATCAGTCTCAATTTTAACAGGTTAGATAGGTGATGTTTTCATTCAAATCACGATACATATTGTTGGATTAACTTTACGTTAATAACCCAAATCAATCCATAAATGGGCTTTGACAAAGATTATAGAGAAAGTAAAACACAATTAAATAGTTAGGACCATAGGATATATTTTTCTATATTAGGGCACAATTATTCATTTCTATAATAAAAACAAATTAAAAACAAGCATGAAGAAGTAATTTTAAATTGGTGGGATCGGACAATGATTTATTAACTCTACCTTAATTATACTGTTCCAATATTTTGAGCAAGTTCAACCACGGTACTGATTCATTGAAATATTCCTACAATTATCATACAAATTTGACACAAAATTGATTAATTCGAAATAAAATCTTGAAAGCTTTCTTAGAATCTAATCAATCAAATGGTAGGTATAATCACCAGCTAAGCAAACCAAAACACAATCCATAAGAAAACCTTATATCATCATTTATGTAGAAAAACAGATTAAAATACTTATCTAGAGACGAACTCCCCTTTGTTAACTTAATTAACGGAAAGTCATATCGATCAAATCAACATCAATGAATATTTTATATAATTTTTGATACTATTACTATTCCGCTATCTCAAATTATGTGGCATTTTTAAGATTTTGAAAGTTAAATTAATTATTTTTATATGTTTAGTTAAGATATTTGACTCCCGAAATTCAAACAATCTCATATAAATTGAGACAGAGAAAATAGAGTAGTACTCCCTCCGATCCGTCAAATTTATGTAACACTCTTTCCTTTTTAGTCAGTCTAAATAAAATGATATTTTTCTATATTTAATAATATTGTAATTTTAAATTTCTCATTTTACCTTTAATAAAATGATTTATAGCCACACATTCTCAATGTCTTATTTTAAATCACAAATAAAAAACAAAATAATTATATGTCATAGCAAGTGAACCACGTTCATATAAAATGGGAGGGGCGGAGTAGTAATCATTATGTACACAATACAATTATCTGACAAGCTCATTTACTTTGAGCAGTCAACGAAGTCATCGTCGACGATAACGGTGCCGCGTCCCACCACCTGTCACCGTCGTTCTCCGCCACCGTGTCTACTGATACCCACCACTTTTCGTGTACCCCACTCAGCACATATCGCCGGCGACTCACCCTTCATTCTCGTATCATAAGCAGCTAAAACGACACTGTTTTTTACGTCCCTCGCTTCGCATGGAAAAAATATTAGAAATTTACTAATGTGGGATTGAGTTTATTTCGTCTTTAATGACTTAAACACGTGGACCCGCATGTCGGAAACATCGTTTCTTCGCACATGCCTAGTCTACTAAGTGAGTAGATGATGTTGTGCCAAGTATCGTCAAATTTCGTTAAGAAATGAAAGAGATATTGCTACACAAAGTAAGGTGTTTGAGGCATGAAAAGATGGAGTATTTTTGGCCAAAATTGACTAATCTCCCTCATTGGTAGAAGATGGAGAGTTTATGCTATATATAAACTCTAAGTTTGAGTAAGGGTTTGGGACCCCAAGGGGTAACCCGTGTGTTTAGAAGGGAGAGGACCTAGGTGAGCTTGGGTTCGGGGCTAAGCCCCACACGCGCCTTGCGCCCGCTGTCTCGGTCGGGACTCAGTGGGGTCTCTTGTTGCCCGCTTCACTTTGGTCCAAGACTATGGGTCATCTTCCAGATATTTTCTTTTTGGTCCCTGAAGTATTTTCTATTTATACTTTGGTCCCTGAAGATTTCTGAAATGTTGCAACGATTCGGAAAATTTCATAAATGTTGCAATGGTCCTCCTCTTCAAATATAAATTGAACAGTAATGTTCAGAAAAGAAAAACGCACAACACAAACACCTTTCTTCTGTTTTATCAACAAAAATATATAGAAACAAAACCTTTTTCTTTTCTTCTGCTTTGTTCAAAATATACAAAACAGAAAACCTCTTTTGTTTCAATATACAGATAACACAGAGACAAACAGAAAACTTACGTTTCGATATTCAGAGAAATAAAAACGATCATCTGTTCTGTTCTAAACACAGAAGCAGAATCAACAATCTGTTTTATATTTATTTCTTCGATAGAATCATCTATATTTGCTTTGTATAGTTGATTATTGATATTGTATCTTGGGAGACTATTGTCCATCACCGTAAAAGCATCTATACGGAGCAATTTTGTCTTAAAGACAGAGAGTCATCTCTTGACTCAGCAAATCATTTATTTTGTTTAACCTTTCGAATACACCAATTTTTACATACAATTTTAAGACAAAATTTTCCAACTATTCGAAAGATGTATGTAAACAGTTATGTCAACTGTTCTGTTAACAATTTCGTTCGTAGTTCTCGTTCTACTCATGTCAACAATTTGTTTCTAGTTCAGCTGCTGCTGTTCAAGGCACTACTGCTGCTTAAGGAAATGTTGTTGTCTCTGGCGCTGCTCAAGGAAATGTTGTTGTCCCTGCTCCTGATAGTTTCCAACGCAAACGCCTAGGTAAGGTTCTGGATAACAATTACAACAAGAGAAGAAAACTAAAGATGTTGTTCTATCTTACTGCGTTGAGCCTGTCACGATTTCAGACAGAAGATCTTCCTTCTGCTGGGGATGCAATGGACACTCAGTCTAACACAACGACTGAAGTGGCCCAGAATATCCAGGTCAGAAATGACCTGAAGGCCAAGAACAAACACAAGGCAGATGCTAACGTTGTACAAGAAGAGGATAATCCTCCGGATCCTGACGATACGATTGTGGATTTTTCGGCAGTGGTGCTGGAGGCAAATCTGGTAGAGAACCCAAGGCAATGATGGATAGACACGGGTGCAACCCGTCACATCTGCTCTGACAAGAATGCATTCTCCTCTTACGCCCCAGTCACGGGCAAAAAGTTGTTCACGGGCAACGACGCCACCTCTAAAGTGCAAGGGGTTGGAAAGGGTTTCCTAAAAATGACTACAGGCAAAGAGATCACTCTAAAGGAAGTGATGCACGTCCCTGACATCCGCAAGAACTTGGTTTCAGGGCCACTGTTGGTCAAGGCTGGTTTTAGACTAGTTTTTTAGTCCAACAAGTTTGTAATAACTAAGAATGGTAATTTTGTAGGAAGGGGCTTCGCATGTGACGACCTCTTCAAAATGAATGTTATGTATGTAATACGTTCATCTAATGAAATAACGCCTTTTACCTACTTGCTTGAGTCTTCTAATTTATGGCATCATAGATTATGACACGTTAACTACAAATCTATTCAAAAGTTAGTAGTTGGAATTGTTGCCTTCCTTCGATATAAACCCTCAACATAAATGTGAGGTGTGCGTAGAAGCAAAATTAACCAAAGCGTCTTTCCATTCAGTCGAAAGAAACACCGCTCATCTAGAACTTATTCTCACCGACATATGTGATTTAAAGTTTGTGCAAACTAGATGGGGGAACAAGTACTTTGTGACTTTCATTGAAGATAGTACAAGGTATTGATATGTTTACTTGTTAAAAAGTAAAGATGAAGCGTTTGAAGCATTTAAACATTATAAAACAGAAGTTGAAAATCAACTAAACCTACGGATTAAGGCAATTCATAGTGATAGAGGGGGAGAATACGTAGCACCGTTTGAAGAATACTATGCTAAATTCGACATTGTTCATCAAATGGCCACTCCTTACTCACCTCAGTCTAACGGTGTTGCCGAGTGCAAAAACCGTACGTTAAAGGAAATGATGAATGCTTTACTTATCAATTTCGATTTAGCCCAAAACTTGTGGGGCGAAGCTATTCTTACTGCTAACACAATTGTCAATATAGTTTTGCATAAGCGTAAAGATAAAACTCCATATGAAGCATGAAAAGGAAAGAAACCCAATTACAAATATTTGAAAGTGTAGGACTGTTTGGCAAAGGTCGAAGTACCTAAACCAAAACAGATCAAAATTGGACATAAGACTGCAGATTGCATATTCATCGGATATGCAGATAACAGTAGTTCTTATCATTTCTTAGTGTATAAGTCGGAGATACCTGATATCCATGAGGGTACGATCATGGAATCAAGGAATGCTGAATTCTTTGAACAAATCTTAAGGAAAAAGAAATAATTTGGCGCAAACGAAGTTATGAACAAAGTGCTCAAAATCAACAAGACCCGAGAGTTTCTGATTATCCGAAACTAGACGTTCCAGATCTATAGGACTCAAAAGTTACTGAATATCCGGAACTTAATATTCCAGACATACAAAATTTAGGGGTTCCAGAGGTTGAACCAAGACGGAGGAAAAGGGCCAAAAAGGGACAAAACCTTTGGTCCATACTTTCTAACCTATATGGTTAAAAATGAACAGAGGACAATTAAGGAAGCATTGTCAACTCCAGAAGCACCGCTTTGGAAATAAGTTATAGAAAGTAAAATAGATTCAATTATGTAGAACCATACATGGGAAATTGTTGATCTTCCTCTGGGTAGCAAACCTTTGGGTTGTAAGTGGATACTCAAAAGAAAGTACAAAGCAGATGGAACGATTGACAAGTATAAGGCCAGATTAGTAGTCAAAGGCTACAAACAAAAGGAAGGCCTAGATTACTTCGCCACATACTCCCCCGTGTTTAGATTAACATCCATAAGGGTATTCATAGTCATAGCAGCTTTACGTGACCTTGAGATACATCAAATGAATGTTAAGACAGCCTTTCTAAACGGAGAATTAGAAGAGGAAATATACATGGAGCAACTCGAGGGGTATGTAATTTCAGGACAAGAAAAGAAAGTATGTCATCTTGTTAAGTCTCTGTACGAACTCAAACAAGCCCCGAAACAATGGCATGAAAAGTTTGACATTACTTTATTATCAAAAGGGTTCTCCATAAATGAATGTGATAAATATATCTATATCAAAGAAAATTCTGACTCCTTTGTCATGATATGCCTTTACGTAGATGACATGCTTATCATCGGAAGTAGTCTACACTTGATCCTGGAAACCAAGAATATGTTGAAATAATGTTTTGACATAAAAGACATGGGTATGACAGATGTAATCTTAGGAATTAAGATTTCTAAGACATCTGACGGGATGGTCTTATCTCAATCTCATTACATTGAAGATGTGTTGAGGAAATTTGATGTATTTGACAATCCCCTTATGAAGTCACCAATGGATATGAATCATAGAATTGATAAGAATCGTGGTGCACCCGTATCCCAAGTGCGATATGCGCAGGTCATTGGTAGTTTAATGTACATTACAAACTGCACTCGACGTGATATCGCTTATCCAATCAACAAGTTGGGTAGGTTTATTCGTAATCCTGAAAATGATCACTGGAAGGCGTTAAATCGGATACTACGATATCTAAAATATTCGCTGACTTATGGATTGCATTATTCAAGATATCCAGCCGTATTTGAAGGATACAATGATGCAAACGGGACATCAAACATAAGGAACACCAAATCCACAAATGGGTATGTTTTTACAATTGATGGCGGGGTTATGTCTTGGAAATCCTCTAAGCAAGCATGCATCGCCCGATCCATGATAGAATCGGAGTTTATCACTTTAGATAAAAAAGGAGAAGAAGCAGAGTGACTTCACGACTTCTTAGAGGATATCCCTTGTTGGGATAAACCCGTACCTTCAGTGATGATTCACTGTGACAGCCAATCGATTTTAGGAAGGGCACAAAGTAATATGTACAACAGCAAGTCTTGACATATTCATCGGAGGCATAAGACCGTTAGGCAGTTGATCAATACGGGTGTCATTTCCATTGATTACGTCAAATCAAAGGATAACTTAGTGGATCCATTAACTAAAGGCCTACCCAAAGATCAAATATTCTGCCTGTCTAAGAGAATGGGCTTAAAACCCAAACAATAAGAATCTTTATGATAGTAACCCAACTGTACTGACTGGAGATCCCAGGAATTTGGTTCAATGGAAAAACTAAACTATAGAGGATCAATTTAGCACTTCACTTGAAGTAAGAGCACTTCGAATTATCATTCTTTAAAGAAGTATAACTCCAAAGTAATTCCTGCGATAGACATTAAGTGCCACCTGCATAATGGGTAAATGATAAGTTTCTGAAACTTTTAATGATTCCTAACACTTGCGAGTGGGGTAGAGCAATATACCTTATAGGAGATCACCTATTTAAGTGCGAAGACATGCCTCTTCAAATGTACGCACTTAAGAATCCAAGAGTTGTCCATGGCCACAAAGGACAAAATAATAAGAAAAAATGAATAAGAAGAGTTATTGTGTTGATACCATTGTCTTGGTTTACACTAAACACTGACGGTTCAAGACATCACGTTCACCGCGCAGTAAGTAAATCCGATGGTAATCGACTAAGGAAAGTTCAAAGCCGAAAACTACCTTTTCTGATGCAATATCTTTTCGCTGAAATATTATTGAACGTTGGCACCCTGTGTGCACCAATTCTCTTTCAAGATATGATTATTGGAAATTTAATAATGTGGGATTGAGTTTATCCCATCTTTTATGACTTAAACATGTGGGCCCCGCATGTCAGAAATATCATTTCTTCGCACATGCCTAATCTACTAAGTGAGTAGATGATGTTAGTGCCAAGTATCGTAAAATTTTATTAAGAAATTAAAGAGATATTAGTACACAAAGTAAGGTGTTTGAGACATGAAAAGATGGAGTGTTCTTGGCAAAAAATGACTAATCTCCCTCATTGGTAGAAGATAAAGAGTTTATGCTATATATAAACTCTAAGTTTGAGTAAGGGTTTGGGACCCCAAGGGGTAACCCATGTGTTTAGAAGGGAGAGGACCTAGGTGATCTTGGGTTCGGGGATAAGCCCCACACGCACGCCGCCGCCGCCTGTCCCGTTCGGTCCAGGCTCGGGCTCGGGTCTCGTGTCCCGGGTCCCGAGTTCTGGGTTTTAGGTTTCGGATTTTGGATTTTGAGTTCTCGAAAAATTCCAAAAACTTTGCAAACCCTCAACATAAATGTGAGGTGTGCGTAGAAGCAAAATTAACCAAAGCGTCTTTCTATTCAGTGGAAAGAAACATCGCTCCTCTAGAATTTATTCTCATCGACATATGTGATTTAAAGTTTGTGCAAACTAGAGGGGGGAACAAGTACTTTGTAACTTTCATTAATGATAGTACAAGGTATTGTTATATTTACTTGTTGAAAAGTAAAGATGAAGCGTTTGAAGCATTTAAACGTTACAAAGAAGAAGTTGAAAATCAACTAAACCTACAGATTAAGGCAAATCGTAGTGATAGAGGGGGAGAATACGTAGCACCGTTTGAAGAATACTGTGTTCAATTCGGCATTGTTCATCAAACGACCGCTCCTTACTCACCTCAGTCTAACGGTATTGCCGAGCGCAAAAACCGTACGTTAAAGGAAATGATGAATGCTTTACTTATCAATTTTGGTTTAGCCCAAAACATGTGGGGCGAAGCGATTCTTACCGCTAATACAATTCTCAATAGAGTTCCGCATAAGAGTAAGGATAAAACTCCATATGAATCATGGAAAGGAGAGAAACCCACTTATAAATATTTGAAAGTGTGGGGCTGTTTGGAAAAAGGTCGAAGTACCTAAACTAAAATATGCCAAAATTGGACCTAAGACTGTAGATTGCATATTCATCGGAGATGCAAATAACAGTACTGCTTATCGCTTCTTAGTGAATAAGTCGGAGATACCTGATATCCACGAAGGTACAAAATAAACAAGACCCGGGAGTTTATGATTATCCGGAACTAGACATTCCAGATCTATAGGACTCAGAAGCTACTGACTATCCGGAACTTAATGTTCCAGATCTATAGGACTCAGAAGTTACTGACTATCCGGAACTTAATGTTCCAGATCTACAGAACTTAGGGGTTTCAGAGGTTGAACCAAGACGGAGCAAAAGGGCCAAAAAGGACAAAAACTTTGGCCCAGATTTTCGAACCTATATGGTTGAAAATGAATCGAGGATAATTAAGGAAGCATTGTCAACTCCAGAAGCACCACTTTGGAAAGAAGCTATAGAAAGCAAAATAGATTCCATCATGCAAAACCATACTTGGGAAATGGTTGACTTTCCTCCGTGAAGCAAACCTTTGGGTTGCAAGTGGATACTCAAAAGAAAGTACAAAGCAGTCAAAGGCTACAGACAAAAAGAAGGCCTCGATTACTTCGACACATACTCCCATGTGTCTAGATTAACGTCCATTAGGGTATTCATAGCCATTGCATATTTGCGTGACCTTAAGATACATCAAATGGATGTTAAGACAACCTTACTAAACGGAGAGTTGGAAGAGGAAATACACATGGAATAACCCGAGGGGTATGTGGTTCCAGGACAAGAAAAGAAAGTATGTCGACTTGTTAAGTCTCTGTACGGACTCAAACAAGCCCCGAAATAATGGCATGAAAAGTTTGATAATACTTTAGTATCAAAAGGTTTCTCCATAAATGAATGTGATAAATGTATCTATATCAAAGGGAACTCTGACTTATTTGTCATTATATGCCTTTATGTAGATGACATGCTCATCACCGGAAGTAGTCTAAACTTGATCCTGGAAACCAAGAATATGTTGAAACAATGTTTCGACATGAAGGATATGGGTATTGTAGATGTAATCTTAGGAATTAAGATTTCTAAGACATCTGACGGACTATTCTTATCTCAATCTCATTATATTGAAGATGTTTTGAGGAAATTTGATGTATTTGACAGTCCCCCTATGAAGTCACCAATGGATATGAATCATAAAATTAATAAGAATCGTTGTGCACCCGTATCCCAAGAGCGATATGCGCAGGTCATTGGTAGCTTAATGTGCATAACAAACTGCACCCGACCCGATATCGCTCATCCAGTCAATAAGTTAGCTATGTTTACTCGTAATCCTAGAAATAATCACTGGAAGGTGTTAAATCAGATACTACGATATCTAAAATATTCATTGACTTACAGATTACATTATTCAAGATATCCAGCCGTATTAGAAGGATACAGTGATGCAAACTGGATATCGTACATAAAGACACCAAATCCACCAGTGGGTATGTTTTCATAATTGGTGGTGGGGCTGTGTCTTGGAAGTCCTCTAAGCAAACATGCATCGCCCGATCCACGATGAAATCGGAGTTTATTGCTTTGGATAAAGCAGGAGAAGAAATAGAATGACTTCACGACTTCTTAGAGGATATCCCTTATTGGGATAAACCCGTACCTTCGATGATGATTCACTGTGACAACCAATCGGCTTTAGCAAGGGCATAAAACAATATGTACAATGGCAAATCTAGACATATTCGTCGGAGACATAAGACCGTTAGGTAGTTGATCACCATGGGTGTCATTTCCATTGATTACGTCAAATAAAAGGATAATATAACGGATCTATTAACTAAAGGTCTACCCAAAGATCAAATGTTCTGACTGTATAGAGGAATGGGCTTAAAACCCAAACAATAAGAATCTTTATGGTGGTAACCCAACCTTACTGACTGGAGATCCCAAGAATTTGGTTCAATGAAAAAACTAAAATATAGAGGTTCAGTTTAGCACTTCACTTGAAGCAAGAGCACTTCAGATTATTATTCTTTAAGGAAATACATTTCTAAAGTTATTCCCGCGATAGATATTAAGTGCTATCTTCATAATGGTAAAGGATAAATTTATAAAACTTTTAATGATTCCTAACACTTGCGAGTGGGGTATAGCAAGATACCATATAGGAGATCACCTATTTAAGTGCGAAGACATGCCGCTTCAAATGTACACACTTAAGAATCCAAGAGTTGTCCATGGCTACAACAGACAAAACTATAAGAAGAAATGAATAAGGGGGGGTTATTGTATTGATATCATTGTCTTGGTTTACACTAAACACTGCCGGTTCAAGACATCACGTTCACTACGCAGTAAGTAAATCTGATGGGAATCGACTAAGGAATGTTCAAAGCCGAAAGCTACCTTTCCTGATGCAATATCTTTCCGCTGAAAGATTGCTAAACTTTGGCACCCTGTGTACATCAATTCTCTTTCAAGATGGGATTGTTGGAAATTTAACTATGCGGGATTGAATTTTTTTCATTTTTAGTGACTTAAACATGTGGACCCCGCATGGTGGAAACATCGTTTGTTCGCACATGCCTAATCTCTAAATGAGTAGATGATATTAGTGCCAAGTATCATTAAATTTCGTTAAGAAATGAAAGAGATGTTGGTACACAAAGTAATGTGTTTGAGACATGAATAGATGAATTGTGTTGGCCAAAATAACAAATCTCCCACATAGGTAGAAGATGGAAGGATTGAGCACTATATAAGCTCTATTTTTAGTAAGGGTTTGAGACCCCAAGGGGTAACCCATGTGTTTAGAAGAGGGAGGACCTAGGTGAGCTTGGGTTCGGGGCTAATCCCCACATGCGCACCGCCCCCGTCCGCCTGCCCGTCCGATTTGGTCTGGCTCGGGCTCAGGTCACGGGTCTCGAAAACGTTGCAATAGTTCGGAAGATTTCAGAAACGTTGCAACGACCCCTCCTCTTCCCTCTAAATTGAACATTACTATTCAATTTTAAACACACAAAAAAATAACTCTTCTGTTCTGTTCTAAATACAAAAATAGAAAGACACAAAAATACAGAAATCCTCTCCTCTCTTCAGCAATCTGTTCTATATTCTTTTTCTTCGCCTGAATCAACATTACTTGCTTTGTTTTATTGATTGTTATTTTTTTTATTTTGGGAGACTATTGTCCATTACCTTAAAAGCATCTATATGAGACAATTTTATCTTAAAGACAGAGAGTCATCTCTCGACTCAGCTTTCATTCTATCTAACCTTTCTAACACCATTTTTTCCTATAAGAAATACTATTTGTAAACATACTTATGTTGATATCAGCTATTATATGGTCATTATGTATATCAGTATCAAATGAGAGATCTGAAAAGTTGAGATAAACAACAAACTTTGAGAATGGATAAGCATAACGCTGCAACTTCACGCCTCAATCCTCTAAGTCAAATCTAAAAGTCATTAATACATGCTTCTTATAGAGTTGATCTATGTCTTTCATGGGTGGATTACCACGACCTAGACCCTCAATAGACTCAAAGTCTGTGTTTTGTTTATTAGAGCCAATAAAAGGGAAATTAGCATCTAGAAGCAGCATCCCTATGCTTGCTATCCATGAAAGATTCAACCAGATATATTTCTAGAATAACATTTGTATCGCTCTAGTTCTCCATATAGAACACATTTAAGAACATAATTTTCCAAACCTTCAGCACTCAAAGGATGAAATCTAAGCAACAAGTCTCAAGGTCAAACTTACCATTTTTGAAGCATTACAAATGTAAGTCAAAATCTTCATGTTTTCGACTATGATACATAACTCAAGCAATAAATAACACCAAAGTTGCATTGGTATTCATATGTTGGTTCTTCAGACTTCACCAAATACTCGCTCAATTTCCCTTCTGAATTATGTCATGTCTTTTGAATTTCAGACGTGTGATTCTCTAGGGTCATTGTTTGTTCAACTTGAGATATGTTTTCAGATTGCGGAACAACTTCAGTTCTGATCTCATATGGAGGTTGATTCTGCACTTGAAGCCCATTAATGACCACGGTATGAACTAGTTGTGTATTGTTAAGTATGTGAAAGTAGGAAGGTTGATTTATCTTAGTTTCATCACAATTTAGACCTTCACTTCCTGGAGATGTAGCATCATTCCCGATAGAGATATTGCATTCGCAATACAATTTCTTCGTAGTTCAGACCTTCACTTCTTGGAGATGTAACTCTCTATACAGATGTCACACTCACAATCAATAATGCGTACATGGCTTCTTCATATCGAGTAATTCAATCATCTAAAATCTTCAGCCTAGTGCCTTCGTTCATTGTTATGGTCGAAGGAAGGAATCTTTGATATCAATTGTAATGGACTAAAAAATTAATAATTGAAATTAAGAGGCTTTTTTTGCGAGAATTTTCTTGATTTATGTTAATTGAAAATTGTGATTACAATAAAAAAAAAGGAATTATGAAAATGAAAATTAAGTGGGATAGCTTTGAGATTTCATTGAGGCTTGTTAATAGGAGGAGGAGGAAGAAGAAGAGAGACAAAGAGGAGAGGGACGATGAGAAGGGACGAAGAGGAGGAGGGATAAAGAGGAGGGACGAAGAAGAAGAAGGGGGGAGGAAGAAGATGGGGATGAGGGGGGGGCGGGGGCGGGGGAGGACGAAGAGGAAGAGGAGGAGGAGGAGGAGGAGGAGGAGGAGGAGGAGGAGTAGGATAGGGTCCGACGAAAAAAATGTTATCAAATTCGTAATGATTGTAGTTGGGTGTGTTAGGGATTAAATCCATTCAGCAAAAAGACTTAATCTGGACTTGTCCCAACTCATTAATTTTCAAATGAATCTACACCTTCTACGCGTTATAATTTCATTGGCTCTCCTACTTTATTTCTATGCTTGGCTCAACTTATTGCTAACTAATTTTCAAATTCATAACATTCAAGGCTATGTTGAAATACCTTATGGCGCTCATTCGAAGAGAGAGCGTCAAGAAGGAGGTTCCCGAGGCACTATCCAGTCCAACGCCACCGATTTTTTTCGCTGGTTTTTTCCACCGAAGGACATTACTCCAATATGCACCTAACCTATTTTTTTGTTTATTGTCAGAAAATTACCTTTTTTACTTCCAACAATTGTTGTTTCTTGTTGTTTGGTGACAATTGCATCGGTATTATTCCCAAAAAAAAAAAATCAAAATCCCAAAATCCAAAACACAAAAAATTAAGTGAGTATACATATTTAGGTTTTAATTGTTGGTTACAAAGGATGCAGGAAACAAAAATTACAAGTAACTGCAAAGTAATTCAAGAACTGAAAAATTACAATCCAATAACAAAACTGAAATTACAATTCTGTTTGAACAAGAAAACTGAAAACTGTTTTGTTTATGCTGAGTCGAGTGTGACACTCTGTCTTTAAGACAATATTGTCCCGTATGTATCCTTTATACGTCCTGGACAATTGTCTCCCAAGATAAAACAACAAATGAACACTTGAGCAAAGGAAACTCAAATGCTTTCGTGAAGAATTTTGAGTAATGAAATGAAGCTTGAAAGTTGTAGGAAGAACTGATTCTATTTGTGTATTTTCGTGTGGTGTAAAGTGTACTCAACAATGGTGCAAGGGGTTGTTTATATAGGTGAGGGAGGGGCTGTTTAACTGCCTCCATAAGTGTCATTACTGGCCAAGTAATGACCATTATGGAGGTAGTAATACCACCAAAATAAATTGTGAAAAGAGGAACGGATTTGGACATTATAGGAGGAGTAATTCAGCCAAAATAAATGGCTGAATTGAGTGCTGTGGCGTTTCTGTTCTCTTCTGCCCAATTCTGACTTTCTGGAAACTTCAGGGACCAAATTGTACATATGAAAGAATTATGGTCCAAACTGTACATATGTCAAAGTTCTCTGGCCCAAAAAGAAACTTCTGGGATTAAACTGTACATCTGGCAAAGTTCTCTGGCCCAAAAAGATAATATCAGAAGACTCATAGCCCACGAGAACCCGGAACCGGACCGGACGGGCGGCGGCGCGTGTGTGGGCTTTTCTCGAACCAAAGCACATCTAGGTCCTCCCTCCTTTAAACACACGGGATACCCCTTGGGGTCCCAAACCCCAAACCAATTTTGAGTCTTATATACACAACAATTCTTTCTTCCTCTACCGATGAGGGAGAATTGATCCCAACCACAGTTTTCCATGCTTCAAACACCTCACTTCGTGAACCAATATCTCTTTCATTTCTCAATGAAATTTGACGATTCTTGGCCCTACGGTTATCTACGTACTTAGTAGATCATGCACGTGTGAAGAACCGGATTCTCCAACATGCGTAACACTAGTGTTTAAGCCGTTAAAGTTGGTTGGTCGCAACTCTCGCCAAAGGCTAATTTCCAACATTAATAAATATAGGAAACATTATGAAAACATGGATGAGTTATAGGTTTCAGATTGTACCAAATTAACGGAGTGGATATCTTGACATATAAATTACTATCGAGAATGATTTATTTTTTGTGAAAATGTTTGATATAGAACATTACCTAGGAGGATTCAAATTTATAGATTATTCACGAAATCTACTATTCTAATGTATCTTTACATACATATATTCCAAATATAATGAGTGCTAATTACTAATTTAATTAGAAGACAGATGATTTACTTGCGCCAGCTGTAGTGTGACCGTTGACACTTTCACTGAACGTATTTGTTATATTTATATCGCGACTCAATGGAACTTCTAGCAGTCTTGTATCATCATGCTGCAGTTCATATCAATTTAGTAACATATATCGAATAACATGTAATGGTTCATAGACCTCATCATAAACAAAAATTGATGTCTTCGTAAGAAATTAAAATGAAATTTGCACTACCCAAGAATACATGTAATTAAGTAACTCATACCCCCTCTATCCCAATTTATATGACAACTTTTCTTTTTAGTCAGTCTCAAAGAAAATAACACATTTTTTTATTTGGCAACAACTTAATTTTAAACTTTATCTTTTACACAACCACACAAATATCTTTGGCTTGTTTTAGATCATAAGATTTAAAAGTCTTTCTTTATTTCTTAAACTCTGTGCCCAATCAAATTATATCATATAAATTGGGATGGAGGGAATAGTAAGTTTAAGAACGGGAGTCGGGACACAACCCAGATGTACAAAATAATGGAAATCAATACTAGCCATCACCATCGGCACTGCACTTATATTTGTAGGAAAAGAAACAACAACTGACACAAGAATCAGGGACGAAGTCTCACATGCGTCACTAGGGGCTATAGACCCCAATAATTTTTTTTTACTATTACTATATTAACAATTGAACAAAAAGCCCCACTCACAAAAAATATTAGCCCCCAAAAAAATTGTTGGCATTGGAGATCTTGCAAAGAAGATGGTGGAAACAAAAAGACACGGAATCTATCATTTGGTTTACACGCTTCTTACCTAGCATTAACTTTGTCAGTTGCTACTGCAAGTGTAGAGAGAGTCTTTTCTGCTATGAGCATCATTAAAGATCGACTGCGAAATCGAATATCGAACGATTGACTTAATGATTTATTAGTACCTTATATTGAGAACGAAATTTTGTATGAGATCAGTAACGAAGTCGTTATGCAACGATTTCAGACAATGAAATCTTGTCGAGAAAAATTATGATTATATTTTCATTATTCTTGAACGATTTGTATTTATGTTATTTAGAATTTAAATTATTACCTACTTTTTAAAATTTGTATAATATAGTACTAGCCCATCGGAAAAAATTGGCTGACTTCGTCCCTGACAAGAATACATTGTATCATACCCCAACCTAGGTGAGACGTGCTGGAATTATTACTCATTTCTATTACTCTCTTATTTCAAATAATGCAAAGTCAAAGAATCTTTGTGGTCCTTTTTCATTGTCTCATTCTTATCTCTTGTAAAATGCTCTTTATACCACATTGGTGGTGGAAAATCATTTCTTCCTCCTTATATTGAAATGTGAATTATTGGGTTAGTAAATGGTCTAGAACAAGAGAGGGCCTCACACACATGAGAATTGGGCTTTGTAGGCAAAACGGGTAGATTTGCCCCCCTCCCCCCCCCCCCCCCCCCGCCCTGTGCGCAAGGTATACGTGAGTCCCAATTCAATTTCGGTTTTACAAAATATTATTTTTGCTATTTTTGAACTTACCTAAAATTGTCCAAATGCATGTTTACCAGATTAAAGTTCAAACGTAGCTCTCATACCTCCGAAACTAATTATTACAAAAACGGTCAACACTTATTCTTTCGGAATCAATTGTCCTGGAATCGGTCAAAGCTTATTTTGAAATTAATTATTGCACCTGTCCTTATTTTCTGAACGTTACTAGACGTTGTAGATCAAAATATTCATTACCCAGACCTTGCAACCTACCTCTATATATCGGTAGAGAAAAATATATCTTCTTCAGAGCTCTTTTTCCTTCTTCTGTTTCTGGGCAAATTACCTTGCGCAAACTCTAAACTTACAATCACTAGTGCAAGTGTCCGGAAGTGTTGTGGAACTTTAAAAAGTGGCCTGGTTAAAGGATTTGCATCGGAGTTGGTCCGAAATTGCTTTCAAGGCAGTGGCTTGCCACGACACAACTGTGATTCGACAAGTTATTTTTAACTGTTTATTTTATTCTTTATCAATATTGTTCTTCAATTTTACTAACAATTTGAAAGTAATTTTATACAATATTGATAAGATGGTTGTTTCTTTGAATAAAACTCTTTCGGATTTATCAAAACTTGAGCCTCTGGATGGAAACAATTTTAAACGTTGATCTTAAAAGCTTTTGATTTTCTTTGAACAATTAGAAGTTGATTATATTTTATTTGACGAATCAACTATTGATGTTCATAACAATGTTTCTAACACCACCGGTAGTTCTGCTGCTACCACTACTACTACTACTACTACTATCGGTAGTTCTACTATTACGGTGATTGTTGATGATGCTGCTAAAAAGAAAGTTGAAAGAGATAACAAAATTATTAGAGGACATCTGAGGAACCATATGACTAACCATTGGTTTGATTTATTTGTTACTAATAGATCTGCTAAAGAAATCTGAGATAGTTTGGACAAGAAATATGGTGCTGATGATGCTGAAAAGAAGAAGTATGTTGTTGGACAATGGATTAAGCTTCAAATGGTTGACAATAAATCAATCATGAAATAGGTTCACGAGTATGAAAACTTAAATGTTGATGTGTTTATCGAAGGTATGAAGATGTGTGAGATTTTTCAGGCCAATGTTTTGCTTGAAAAATTTCCATAGTCTTGGAGTGATTACAGGAACCAACTGAAGCATAAGAAGAAGAATTTGACTCTTCAGGAACTAATCAGTCACATGAGGATTGAGAAGGCAAACCATTTCAAAGATAAGATGGAAGTTCTTTCCCTTAATTCTTCTAAAGCTAATCTTGTGAAAACTTTCGGTACTGTTGTGAAAGACATGTTCAAAGGCAAACACAAAAAAGTCCCAAAAAAGGAAATTAAAAAAAAAGAATCACTTCAACAAGTCGAAGAGCTAAATCCATAAGTCAAAGGGATCTTATTTATTTTGTGGGAAACTCAGACACCGGGCTACCCAGTGTTATCAAAGACAAGAGAAAAACTCTAAGCAGGGAGGACAAGGAGTTGCCCAAATAAATTTTTCTACGGAAAATAAAGTGATTGTTGCGGTAGTCATAGAGGCGAATTTGATGGCTAATAATGCAGATTGGGTGCTGGACATAGGCGCTTCGAGGCATTTCTGCGCCAATAAGGAGTTGTTCCATACCTTTGAGGAGTTTACTGATGGTGAATGTGTCTATATGGGTAACTCAATTACTGCTAGAGTTATAGGTAAAGGAAAGATCCTTCTTAAGTTAACTTCTGAAAAAACATTAGCTTTGAACAATGTTCTGTATGTACCGTCCTTTCGTAGAAACTTAATTTCTGGAGAACTTCTCAACAAAACAGGTCTTAAATTTTTTCTTGAAGCTGATAAAAATATTATTTCTCGTGGAAAAGACTTTACTGGGAAGGAATATCTTAGTGGAGGTCTATTTGTACTGAACATTATTCAAGAGACTATGAATAATGCAAATGTTTTCAGTTCTGTTTATATTGCTAAGTCTGTTGATTTATGACATGGTAGACTAGGTCACGTTAATATTACTTTTATTAAAAGACTTAGAAAATTGAAATCAATCCTTGCAATAAAAGTTGATGAATTTTTTAAGTATCATGTGCGTGTAGAAGCAAAGCATACTAAAAAATCATTTAATCTGTTACTAGTAGACATACATAACCACTTGAACTAGTACATTCAGATTTAGCTGATTTCCAGAACACTGTTAATAAAGGTGGAAGTAATATATTACTTTTGTTGATGATTTCTAGATACATTACGGTATATCTTCTTAAGTCTAAGGATGAGGATGAAAGCATATTTTTGAAATTCAAAGAAGAATTAGAAAATTAATTAGACAGGAAAATCAAGAGACTTAGATCGAATAGGGCCGGTGAATATAGTACTAATACTCTAGAGGCGTTTTGTGAGAAGAATTGTATTATACATGAGGTAAGTGCTCCCTATACTCCCCAATAAAATGGTGTAGCTGAACGCAAAAATCGAACCCTTAAGGAAATGATGAACTCTATGCTTTTAAGTTCAGGTCTATCTGACAACATGTGGGGTGAAGTTGTTTTGTCTACATGTTATATTCTTAATAGAGTCCCTCATAAGAAATTAGACAATACTTCATATGATTTGTGGAAAGGTTTTTCCCCTAACTTAAAATATCTGAAAGTGCGGGGGTGTTTGACTAAGGATGAGTTGTGGAAAGGTTTTTCCCCTAACTTAAAATTTTTTGAAAGTGCAGGGATGTTTGCATTATTGTCACGATCCAAATTGGAGGGCCATGACGGGCACCCGGACCCTACCTGCCGGGAACCACCCTTCACATGTTTACCAGTTAATCATAATTAAGCATGGCCACGAGGGCTGTCACGAGGTAACCTGCTGACATATGGAATAGTAAATTGGAAAAGAGCTATGTAAAATCCTGTAATCAGAAAGACCCAACCTATATGCATATACATACCAAGGACGACAAGGCCATACATGACTACTATACACAAAACATCTGTCTACAAGCCTCTAAAGAGTACGTGACATCATAAGGTCGGGACAAGGCCCCGCCATACCCCTATGCATATAAAAAATATTGTACCATGACTAGACTGAAACTCTGGAACAAATAGAGTGCTCCAATATCAGCTGAACCACCAACCTACTAGTGCGGACCGTCGCCCTATTTACCCGAGCCTACGGGCACGAAATACAGCGTCCCCCGACAAAAGAAACGTCAGTATGAATAATGTACCAAGTATGTCAGACATGAAAAATAGAATAATAGAAACCTGAAAGTAACCTGAGACAAGAACAACCAACCAGTAGAGAATGCCTCTGAGGGCCATAATATGCCTAAGTACCATGTATGTGCAGAATACCTCTGAGGGCCATAATATGCATAAGTATCATGCCTTCTTGATGCCTCCGAGGGCCATAATATTCATAAATTCCATGCACAATGCGGTTATGCACATATGCGTATATAACGCCGTCTCCCATCATATTATTTTGGCCTTTGTGGGCATAATCAACATCGTGTATATTTGTACCAACTGCAGGTAGTGTGCGTATATAATGACGTATCCCTTTTTCCATTCCCCATACATATATATAATGCATATATATAGTAGAGTATATAACTCCTTTGAGGTCAAGGTATGTACATGAATGTAATGCATGAATGATATGATAATATGACACTATAAGTTTGTCGGAGTGATGTAATAACGCTTCACCTCCGATTAACATTATGAATACTAACATCTTTTCCATATACCTCAATAAGGATTTAGGAACATATTTAGACATGCTTTGGATATAGGAATGAATAACATGAACATCCTTAACTACTAAGAATAGAATCATTTATCACGTTTACGTTTCGTAACTTAGAACATGCCATAAGAAAGAAATAATTTTCCTTAACATACCTTAGCCACTTTGTGTCCATAATACAACTAAAACAACATGTAATGCACCCCATTTGTATTTTCAAGAAACCCTCTTCTTCCACCTTACTTCACTTCGAAGAAATCCCGGATTACAACTCAACGATAAACGAAACAACAAAATCAAAATGGTGAGCAAAACCCCAAAGTTGTTTTTTTGAGAAGATTATACCTTGTTCTCTTAAAATGAAACTCACTTTGCTGCATCACCAAAAGAATGTCATGTAGCTCTCCCCCATACTTACTGCAAATTCATAATTTTCAACATAAAAGAAGTTGCTGCCTAATTCACATGTAGTTCATTTGTGAGAAGCAAATTAGAGGGATCTTAAATATGTCCTCGTGGACCGTGGGGTTCAACTGCTACACGAGTCAAATCCTTATCCCTGTTTGAGATGCCACTAATCACCCAAATGCCTAGTCACTTAAGTAGTCTTCCTTCATGATGGCATGTGGACTTGTTGCCCCCATAATATATATTCAAATATCTCCTTAAATATTAAATCATTTTTACACACTTCATATACTCATTATCATGGTCATGTGATATAACACTAGTCTGTAGACTCTTTCGGCACGCATAAAATATTATTTTCAATTCCCGTCGTCACATTTATTAAGTCCTAAATTATTTCGGGACCGCATCCTTTTATATACTAAGCTTCTTTATTTGCATACGTGAATATGACCAAAAATCCTCCAACACTCGGGTCTATTTACATACGTCTAGCGATTCAAATCATGACCCGAAAGTACAGGATGTTACAATTATTTTTAACTGAGACAAAAGATAAACATCCATCCTAGAAAGGTCAACCAATTTTTTAAAAATAAATTTAGAATTTCAAGTTAAAAAAAATACTCCATGCATCTCAAAATATTTATCGTGTTTTTCATTTATACGCCTTTAAAAAAGTTATTAAGATGAGTGTTTAACTATTTTACCCTTATTTATGTCTTAAGATATAATCTCTCGTCAATTACACTATTGTGATTGAGGTGTTTGTAATCTTCAAGAACAATTACTATTAAGGGTAAAAATGAGAAAATATGATTTATTTTTTCTTGTACTTTTAAAATGATTAGTATTTTGAGACAAATATTTTTAGTAAATACAAGTAATTTGAGACTGAATGGAGTATTATTACTTGTATGTTTAATTTTTACTAATAAACTAAATATTATCAAAAGTAGAATAATAAAACAAATCCCGGTTTAACTCATCGGTCCAAACGTGATTAGTAGAACACTGAGAAAGATTTGGTCGTTGCATGTTTCCCATGTGTCGTCCAATAATAATCCAATCAGAGAACCCAAAGCACCCATCTCGTCCTCATTCCTCTTATCCATTTCTTTTTGTCTTTTTTCCCTTTCCTCCTTATTTTTTTTCGTTATTCGAAATGTTATCTGTAACAACAAATAAATTTAATTTCTAATCAGAGTGAAGGAATTACGCTGCTAATTATTATCAATGGAAATGAAGCGTCTTTCCTCTATTGCCAACAATGTCATTTGTAAATGTGCTCAGTTAGTTCTATAATATCCGTCTTTTTTATAAGTATTATTTTTTTTTGTCGTTCTATGTTTTATTCTGGGCAACATAGATTGCAATCTATGAAAACTTTTGTCTCTCAATCAGTACAGTTGAATACGATAGTATTTGACTTATACTATGTATTTATATTAGTAGTACTGAAAGAAAAGAGTATGAAACTTTAACTGAGAACTTAGATTAAGATTAAGAAAACATAAAGTGAAAGTTTAAATATTAATTGCTAAATGAATTAGAATTACTTAAAAGTTTATAGTTTTAATGGAACGATGTCAAATATATTACTCCCTCACTTCCAATTAAGTGCCTTAGTTTGATCCAAAGTTCAAGAAATAAATTGAGAGTGTTGAATATTGCGGTCCTAAATTAAAGATATGTGTGATGTATTAAAATATTTTTGAATCTTGTGGTTTTAAACTTGTGCAAGATATTTGAATTATCAACTTATTAAATATAGAAAGGGAAAGTATGACATTTAAATTGGGACGAAGGGAGTAAAATATAATCAAATGGAAATATTCATATAAATTAGCATGGACGTCTTTGATAGAATAGAACCCCATGAAAGAACAATAGCTGTTGGAGTTGTTTCGTGTTTCATTTGATACTAATGTTTAATAGGACATAAAGTTTAAAAGGTTATTGAGTTGGGTATTAATAAAGTGATAGTAGAATAAATTAAAATTGTTAAACTAGCTAGTAGTTGAAATTTTAGTTTGGTAGATATATAAACATCACATCAAAAGTTTAAACATTGAATATATAGTTAAATGAATTAATGTTGTATAGCATAATATTAGTGGAATTGTATCAAACAGTTGCAATTTTTCCAAACTGGAAACTGAAATGGTTGAAGTAATTTTTTTAAATTTTATTTCGATGTTTATGATGTGGAGCAGATGGTAATCTGATCGATCTATTAATGTTACATGATGCTGTTCAGAAGGAAAATGTTTGTACTGATGTTGGAAAAAGAAATAGTTCGAATGACTGCAAAACTTTTCTACATAAGAAATAAAGAAAAAACATGATTGATCAGTAGCCACTGATTTGTATAAATATTCTAGTTATGTCATGAAAACTCTGCACACACTTCAATTATATTAGTACTAATAGATATTTCGTGTTAGGAAATTGGACACCTCTGTGGATAAACTAGTGCATGAATTTGAGGCTGGATGGGAGCCTGACATGGAGGGATATTCGAGGAAGTTAGTCGAGTTTTTCTGCTCCAAGGCCCTCACTGATATGTGTAGTAAATTAGAGGACTCGATCGAGAATGGTGATTTTATCCGGTTCACGTTTGATATGATGCTGGCATGGGAAATGCCTAGTTCAGCAGAAGAAGAGACACATGGAGTTAATGTTCGATTTTCTTTTTTAGCCATAAGCTTTCTCTTATGTATAATCTTCATGTCTTTTATGCTTCCTAGTTTAATCACCATCATTTCTTCGGTTGAATCAATGAGAGTTTATTTTGTTAATTCCTTAAGGGAAGTCCTAATATATGTTGAATTTGAAATATATTTGGAGGAGCTTTTTCATTGTCACATGTGGACTCTAGCTAGTTAGAAGTTTCACATGCTTTATTTTCCCAACATGATCTGCACATTATAGTTTACATATTTTTTCTAAATAATACAGGAGTGTCTGGCGAAAGACAAAGAAGAAGAAAAAAGTGGTCCCTGAGATGCCTCAGGAACAAGATGACATCCCTTTGTTCTACTCGGATCTATTGCCGTTCCTTGTAAGAAATCTGAATCCTTGAGTTAGAATTGTGCTTTGCTACATCATGTTACTCAAAAATATAATAGAAGATTGGAACAAGTAATTGTTTGCTTTACATAATTCCCTTTGGTTTCTTATGCGCGTATCAGTGCTATGTTAGCCTCTCTACCTCCCAAGGTAGGGGTAAGGTATGCGTACACTCTACCCTCCCCAGACCCCGCTCGTGGAATTACACTAGGTATGTGGCCGGTTGTAACAGTGCTATGTTACCACTCTACTAAAGATCATAACGGCTTAAGGTGAAAGCTCAGAGATTATTAGTTTTCTTGCGCTGCATTTTACTCTCGTAACTGATCGAAGTGATTGGATTGGCAGGTTGACCATAAATCTAGTGTTGGAGAGGATGCTTTCTTGTGGATGGCGACACTTGTGAATTTAGTAGCTGATTTTGTTAATGGAAGATGTACTCTCGAGACTCTGACAGCACCTACAGAAAATCGATTGCATTTTCCTGCTTATAACATATTGTTGAAAGAGATTATAAAGTAATTGTCCTAAATTCTTGTTTTCCCCCTATTAGTTGGCTGATTATTCTGATGGAGCTATAATGCCAGAATGGACTCACAACTCATGACAAATTAAGTAGAATGGATAGGTATAGTAATGCTGTAGCAGCCAAGTATAAATTCTAGAGGATTTTAAGATAATACTTCATGGTTCTGCAGTCATGAAGGAATTTCTAGTGAATATCAAGAAGGGTTCTTTATCTCAGTTTCAAGTGAATATAGGCTATGCACCTAAGTTCTTTTCTCCTTCTGTTTGTTTAATATTTGGGGGAGGAGGTGGGGAGGGTCGTACAATGGTGATGTTGCTTCAGATGCAAATTGGTAAAACCAAAAAAAAAAAACCCGAAAGGGGTAATTTTCCTTCTAGCAGCTTATTTCTGAAATTGTTGCCTTGCCTCCCAATTTTAGTCAAATTTTAACGTTAGGCCTCATTATTTTCGTTGCAATTTTCTGTGTTTGCGGACTTGCAATAAGTGCATAAATCATTTGCAGAAAGAAGCAACTCCAACAGGTGTGGAGATGGCTGATGACGAGTTTATAATACACGTGGAAGGAACTGCAAGTTCACAAAGAATAGTGCGCCATATTGGAGGGACAAGTTGGCCTGGTACTCTTGCCTTTATTCTTGTTTCGTATCATTATGAATCCTAGTATTTTAAAGATAGTATAGTGAAAAGGTACTTCTATTTCTAGGTAGGCTGACACTAACAAACTATGCCCTGTACTTCGAGGAATCTGGAGTCATCTCTTATAAAGATGCTCTTAAGCTCAATCTTTCGGAAGACTTCGAGCAAGGTGTCAAAACTGCTGCTACAGGTCCGTGGGGTGCTCCGCTCTTTGACAAGGCCATAGTCTATAACTCTTCTGAATTGTATGTGTTCTCTCAGCATCCTATAAGATCAAGTTTATTTTTTAGCACTCTGCTCTTCCATAAGGACTAAGTATACATAAGGGTGACTTGATATGTTGCTCTGACTCTTCAAAAATGTTGCCGCACCCGTGTCACATCCTCCAAACTGACAGTGTCTCATCATTGGGGGAGGCTATTGATCAAGCAAGAGAGGAAGCAAAGGAAATTGAAAAGGCCAAAGCTACTGTTCGGGAGCTGAAAGGGGAAGGAATGGGCAACAGTGTCCAGGTTCTTATGGTAAGTATGCTGAGTTATTCAAGGAAAATTACCCATATCATGTCTCCGATAGATTTACAAAGTTAGGAAATGCAAAAAAATAAAGATATTGCAAACATAACAAGAATAGAAGCTTGACAACCCCAGTCTGTTAAAATTCTGTCACCTAATCTGGTTTAAGAGTTTTAAATATGCATGTATACTGTGCTGCTTCATTGTCTCATAATGGCCTAACATGATATCTTTCTTTTCTGTACTAATTAGGGTCTTATCAAACCGCTCGGGAGGTTAGTGCCTTATGTTCAAGAGGTACTTACATGGGAAAGACCGGTATGCACTTCCATTTTTATGCTGACGGCACTCATAGTCATTTACACGTAAGTACTTTAGTTCCTACAATTATTCATCTTAGTTGAAGAAAATGGACAACAGCTATGAATAAAGCTGGAAAGGACTAACACATGTTTGCAAATGTAGAGAGTGGATTGGCAAAGCAATAGCAGCTCTCTTATTGGGGACAGTTGTTACGATGATATGGGCAAGACAAAGAGGGATACTAGATAAGGCAAATAAAATAGTTATCTACACTGGATCTGATCAGACAACGATGGAAAGCATAGTGTCAGCACAACATGGTCTAAGAAATGTCTATGACTTGGTTCAGAGCATGAACATAGTACTACTGAAAATCTGGTCCATATTGGTTTCAAAGGCTCCAAAGGTACCAACAGTTCTATCCGATATTCAGTTCTATCCGTGGGGACGCAATTTTTGAACACAAACAGAAAATCTATACTAAAAAACAGGAATTAGCGACAGATTTTTCTGTCGCTAATCCTAGTTAGTTACAGACTATCAAAAAGTTCTGTTAGCTACGAGCAATTCAACAGTGAAAGATCATAGCTAATTTCAGTTTTTCTTTTTTAGTGAATTGATAGGCTCATTTTTTACAATCTTTCCCTTTTCCCTAAACTTTGTCACAATGGGTACTGGATTGTTTACTGATTTTTGATATGTGGTTATAGCATGCAGATTTGGTAATGGTGGGAACGGTTGTTGCTGCGGTGATATTAGCGGTGGTTCCTTTCAAGTTTATCCTTATGGCTATAACGTTGTGCCCCTTTGTGAAGACATCAAAGATTGGGAAACACATGGAAAATGAGAAAGTAAACAGGAGAATAAAGGAGTGGTGGGACTCTATACCTGTCGTCCCTGTCAAATTTGTGGAAAAGATAGCTGATTCATAATATTGGAGGTTCTCATACATGGTATATATATCCCTTTCCTTTCATGTAAAGTTTATACGAGGTCAGTTTCTTTTCGTTCTTTTTGTTGGCTAGTTCTTTTGGTTGATCACTTTTATTCAGGGTCGTGTGTGATCACAGTGCACATTGAAGACATATCCATAGGTCGGGCACAAAAGATGGAACGATTTGTCATGAGAATTAAATATGATAAAGAGTTTACACACATCTTGTATTTGAAGTCAGAATATGGTGAAATTTGGTATCTTCATGTTTGAGATTTGCATCATCGGCAACAGAAGCATATATATTTATACCACTGAATACATGTTCAGACCCATCCACCCCCCAAACGATCTCTAGAAGTATGTAGGGATGGCAAAAGTAGCCAATGAATGAATGACCCCCACTAATCAATCGATGTTTGGGTGGGCTAACGATTTGTCTATGTATTAACTCAACTCATTTTAACCCACTTAATTATTAATTCAATCCATTTTGACCTGCGTGAATTCAGTCTAACCCGCCCATTTGACACCCCTATTGTTACCTTTGATCTGACATAGACACTGTGGTAAAAACAATTTGCCTGCAGTTGTAGAGTACAATAGTACATTGGTGACTTTCATGCTTACTAAAAGAAGATGAAGTTTGAGAGATTGTTGAATTCAGTCCAACCCGCCCATTTGACACCCCTATTGTTACCTTTGATCTGCCAAAATGAGATTACATAGACTGTGGTAAAAACAATTTGCCTGCAGTTGTAGAGTACAATAGTACATTGGTGACTTTCGTGCTTACTAAAAGAAGACGAAGGTTGAGAGATTGTTTCAAGCTCCCTGCACTTGTTTTACGACCTCAATTGATTTTGTTACCTTCATGGACGTAATCTGAAGTAGGGTGCGGAGTTCAGTAAAGCTTGTTGGTATTACAAAGGATTGCAGGAACGGAAATTACAAATAACTGCTTATGTAAGAATTGAAATTACAATTCAACTAGAAAATTGAAAATTACAAAGATGAAGAAGAAAAACTGAAAAACTGTTTTTGCTGAGTCGAGTGTGGCACTCTGTCCTTAAGACAATATTGCCCCGTATGTATCATTTATACGTCCTGGACAATTTGTCTCCCAAGATAAAACAGCAATGGAACACTTGAGCAAAGGAAACTCAAATGCTACCGTGAAGAATATTGAGTAACGAAATGATGCTTGGAAGATGTAGGAAGAAACTGTTTTGCTTGTGTATTTTCGTGTATTGTAAGTGTGGTTCAACAATGGTGTAAGGGGTGTTTATATAGGTGAGGGAGGAGCAGCAAAACTGCCTCCATAAGTGCCATTACTGGCCAAGTAATGGCCATTATGGAGGTAGTAATGTCACCAAAATAAATGGTTAAGAACACCAACGGATTGGCCATTATAGGAGGAGTAATTCAGCCAAAATAAATGGCTGAATTGAGTGCTGTGGCGTTTCTGCTTTGACCGTCCAAATTCGACTTTACGAAACTTCAGGGACCAAATCGCACATCTTGAAACTTCAGAACCAAAGCGTACATCTGAAAGAATTACGGTCCAAACTGCATTTACAAACTTCGGGATCAAACTGCATTTCCGACAAAGTTCGGCCCAAAAGATAATATCGAAGGCGTGACCCGTGACTCCGTGACCGTGACCGTGAACCCGTGAACCCAAACCCAAAACCGGACCGGACGGACAAGGCGGCGCTTGGCGTGTGGTCTTTCCTCGAACCGAAGCACATCTAGGTCCTCCCTCCTTTAAACACATGGGATACCCCTTGGGGTCCCAAACCCCAAACCAATTTCGAGTCTTATATACACAACAATTCTTTCTTCCTCTACCGATGAGGGAGAATTGAACACAATACCACACTTTCCATGCTTCAAACACCTCACTTCGTGAACCAATATCTCTTTCATTTCTCAATGAAATTTGACGATTCTTAGCCCTACGGTTATCTACGTACTTAGTACATCATGCATGTGTGAAGAACCGGATTCTCCAACATACGTAACACTAGTGTTTAAACCGTTAAAGTTGGTCGGTCGCAACTCCCGCCAAAGGTTAATTTCCAACAATCCCCTCTTGAAAGAGATTTTGGCGCACTCACATGGTGTCTTTTCATTTCCAGCAATATTTCAGCGGACTGATGTTGCATAAGGAGAGGTAGCATCAGCTTTGAACCTTCCATAGTTGAATACCATCGGACTTACTTACTGCGCGGTGAACGTGATGTCTTGAACCGTCAGTGTTTAGTGTAAGCCAAGTCAATGGTACCAACACAATAAATTCCCTTACTCTCTTCTTCGTAATGTTTTGTCCGTTTTGGCCATGGACAACGTCTTGGATTCTTAAGTGCGTTCATTTTGAGGCCAGTCCTCGCACTTAAATAGGTGGTCTCCTACAAGGTATCCTGCTATACCCCACTTCACAAGTGTTAGGAACCATTAAAAGTTTCCCAAGAACCTAACCTCAACTGTTGAGGATCATTACAGGTTTTGAAAACTTAACCTTTACCCATACTGCAGATAGCACTTAAAGTCTATCGCGGGAACGGCTGTGGATTTAGTGTTTCTTTTCATAAATCACTATCCGAAGTGCTCATACTTCCACCGGCGATCAAGCGAACCTTTACAACTTAGTTTTCCCATTGAACCAAATTACCGGGATCTCCGCTAGTAAGGTTGGAGTTAACGCGTATTAGTCCTTATATTTTGGGTTTTAAGCCCATTCCCCAAACAGCAAGCCATCTGATCCTTGGGTAAGCCCTTTGTCAAAGGGTCTGCTATATTATCCTTAGACTTGATGTAATCAATGGATATTATACCCGTGGTGATCAGTTGCCTAACGGTCTTATGCCTCCGTCGAATATGACGAGACTTGCCGTTGTACATAGCATTCTGTGCCCTTTCTAGAGCCGACTGACTGTCGCAGTGGATCATTACCGAAGGTACGGGTTTGTTCCAACACGAAACATCCTCTAAGAAGTCATGAAGTCACTCAGCTTCTTCTCCTACTCTGTCTAAAACGATAAACTCCGATTCCATCGTGGATCGGGCGATGCAAGTTTGCTTAGAGGATTTCCAAGACACAGCCCCACCACCAATTGTAAATATATACCCACTGGTGGACTTGGTGTTCTCTATATCAGATATCCAGTTTGCATCACTGTACCCCTCTAGTACAGCTGGATATCTCGAATAGTGTAACCCGAAATTTAACGTGTATTTCAGGTATTGTAATACCCGATTCAACGCCTTCCAGTGATTATCACTCGGATTAAGGGTGAACCTAGCCAACTTATTGACTGCGTAAGCAATATCAGGTCGGGTGCAGTTTGTTAAATACATCAAACTACCGATCACCTGTGCATATCGCTCCTGGTATACAGGTGCACCAAGATTTTTATCAAGCTTTTGATTTGTATCCATTGGTGACGCTATCGGTGAACTGTCTAATATCTTGAACTTTCTCAAAACATCCTCGATGTAATGAGACTGAGATAAAACCAGCCCGTCAGACGTCTTAGAGATTTTAATCCCTAAGATGACATCTGCGATACCCATATCCTTCATGTCGAAGCATTGTTTCAACATGTTCTTAGTCTCTAGGATTACCCTAGGATCGCTTCGTGATTAACATGTCGCCTACATACGGGCATATCATAACAAACGAGTCGAGTTACCTTTCGTGTAAACACATTTATCACACTCATTAATGGCGAACCCTTCGATAGTAGAGTACTATCAAATTTTTCGTGCCATTGCTTGGGCTTGTTTCACCGCACAGATTTGATAAGTCGACGGACTTTCTTCTCTTGCCCTTGAACCACGTACTTCGGGTTGGTCCATATAGATTTCTTCTTCCAAATCGCCGTTTAGGAAGGTTGTCTTAACATCCATCCGGTGTATCTCAAGGTCACGCAAAGTCGCGATCGCAATGAATACCCAGATGGATGTCATCAAGATACCGGAGAGTATGTGTCAAAGTAGTCAAAGCCTTCGCTTGCCGATAGCCCTTGACTACCAACCTGACTTTGTACTTGTCTATAGACCCATCCGCTTTGTATTTCCGTTTGAGTATCCACTTACACCCCAACGGTTTATTTCAGGAGGAAGATCAACCAACTCTCAAGTATGGTTATGCGAGAATGAAGCTTATTTCACTCTCAATAGCTTCTTTCCAGAGCGGTGCTACGGAGTTGACAACGCCTTAGCAATTGTCCTTGGTTCATCATTAACCATATAAGCTACAAAGTCGACCAGAAGGATTTATCCTTCTGGCCCTTTACTTCGCCTTAGATCCATCTCTGGAGTCTCCAAGTTGTGAGAATCTGGAACACTAGATTAGGATGTTCACCACCTCGAAATTCGCTAGATTCGAACCATTCGATCCGGCGATCAAGGACTCCGGTTCTTGAGAGCTTTGTGCATAACTTCGTTTGAGAGAGGTTATGTCTTTCTCCTTTCTAGGAAAGGTACTTTCAAAGAATAGAGCATTCCTTGATTCCATTATTGTACCCTGATGGATATCTGGAATATCTGACTTATGCACTAAGAAGCGATAAGCACTACTGTTATTTGCATATCCGATGAATATGCAATCTACAGTCTTAGGCCCAATCTTGACCTGCTTTGGCTTGGGTACTTCAACCTTTGCCAGACAGCCCCACACCTTAAAATATTTGTAGGTGGGTTTCTTTCCCTTCCATAATTCATATGGGGTTTTGTCCTTACCCTTATGTGGGACTCTGTTAAGAATCGTATTAGCGGTAAGGACAGCTTCTCCCCACATGTTTTGGGGAAGACCGGAATCGATAAGCAAAGCATTCATCATTTCCTTTAATGTGCGGTTCTTACGTTCCGCCACACCGTTTGATTGAGGTGAGTATGAAGCCGTCGTTTGATGAATAATGCCTTCTTGGGCACAGTATTCCTCAAAAGGCGCTACATATTCTCCCCCTCTATCGCTACAAATGGATTTAATTCGTAGGCTAAGTTGATTCTCAACTTCTGCTTTGTAACGTCGGAACGCTTCAAAGGCTTCATCCTTACTTTTCAACAAGTAAAGGTAACAATACCTTGTGCTATCATCTATAAATGTCACAAAGTACTTGTTCCCCCCTCTAGTTTGTGCAAACTTCAAATCACATATATCTGTGTGAATAAGTTCTAGAGGAGCGGTATTCTTTTCGACGGATCGAAAAGGAAGCTTGGTGAGTTTTGCCTCTACGCACACCTCACACTTATGTTGAGGGTTTACGTCGATAGAAGGCAACAACTCCATCTTTACCAGCCTTTGAATAGACTTGTAGTTTACATGTCCTAATCTATGATGCCATAAATTAGACGACTCAAGCAAATAAGAAGAAGGTTCAACTTTATTTCCTTGACGCAATACAGATATGGCATTCACTTTGAAGAGGCCTTCACAGACGAAGCCCCTCCCTACAAATGTGCCATTTTTAGTGAGTACAAACTTATTGGATTCAAATACTAGCCTAAAACCAGCATTAACCAATAAAGGTCCAGAAATTAAATTTCTTCTAATCTCTGGGACGTGCATCACTTCCTTCAGAGTAAGTTCCTTGCCGGAAGTCATCTTCAGGACCACCTTTCCAACCCCCATCACGTCGAAAGAAACGTTGTTGCCCATGAACAGCTTCTTGTCAGCGACTGGTGTGTACGTGGAGAAGACATCTTTGTTGGAACAGATGTGCCTAGTAGCACCTGTGTCCACCCACCACTGCATCGGATTTTCCACCAAGTTGGCTTCTAGCACCACTGCAGAGAATTCCTCAATCATGTCATCCAGGAGCGTGTCCTTGACGACGTTTGCTTGAGCCTTGCCTTTTGACTTGGCTTTCTGCTGTTGCTCAGTCTTGAGCTTGCGGCATTCCTTGATCCTATGACCAGGTTTCCCACAGTGATGACAATTACCTCTGAACATCTCTGCTGCAGGGGCTTTGCTGTCTTTCTGGAACTTCCGCTTCTTGCTTGAGTTCCCTTTGGCCTCAGCCAGATTCGCCTTTGCCTCAACATGTTGTCTACCCTTTGGCAAGGTCTTCTTATTATCTTCCTGGATTTGCAGTTTGATAACAAGCTCTTCAAAGGTCATCTCCTTTGTCTTGAGTTTCAAGTAACTCATAAACTCATTTCATGAAGGAGGTAACTTTTCAATCAGCGATGCAACCAAAAACTGCTCGTTTGGCTTTAGTCCTTCCAAATCCAGGTGATGTAAAATCATTTGAAATTCCTGGACTTGGGACATCATCGTTTCTTTGTCCACCATTTGGAATTTTAGAAATTTCCCAACGATGAACTTCTTAGTACCCGCATCTTGTGCGTTGTACTTCTTTTGCAGTTTTTCCCACAGCTCTTTGGCGGTGCCAACGGTAGAATATACCGTGTAGAGAGGGTCTGCCAAGCAGTTCAGTATATAGTTCTTGCACATGAAATCACTATGATTCCACGCATCACGAACCATCTTCATGCCGTTAACGACATGGATACCAAGGCCCCCTTCACCCGTTTCAAAGAAAGAATAGTCCATTTCATCTCCCGACTTGTGGAGGATCTTTCAGAAGGAACCTGGGCCATGCCCATAATCATTAAGTAGAACAACATCTTTGTCGTCATCTTTTAAATTCGATCCCATGAACTTTTCAGGCGATCATGGTGGTGTGAAGAATAGGGGAGCTCCAGCGGTCGGGAAAGCAGCGGTGTTCTTGAGCAAAGAGCGGCAACAGATAGTGAAGGCGGCGGGGTTCGCCTTGGCGATGGCGGCGATGGGGAAGGCAGCAACGTTGCCTCGAGAGGCAGCAGCAGTAGCAGCAACATCGGTCATATTTCCAGCCATGTTATTGCAGTTACCGTAAGCAAGATATTGTCTTAAGTTGTTGGTATTACAAAGGATTGCAGGAACGGAAATTACAAATAACTGCTTATGTAAGAATTGAAATTACAATTCAACTAGAAAATTGAAAATTACAAAGATGAAGAAGAAAAACTAAAAAACTATTTTTGCTGAGTCGAGTGTGGCACTCTGTCCTTAAGACAATATTGCCCCGTATGTATCATTTATACGTCCTGGACAATTTGTCTCCCAAGATAAAACAGCAATGGAACACTTGAGCAAAGGAAACTCAAATGCTACCGTGAAGAATATTGAGTAACGAAATGATGCTTGGAAGATGTAGGAAGAAACTGTTTTGCTTGTGTATTTCCGTGTATTGTAAGTGTGGTTCAACAATGGTGTAAGGGGTGTTTATATAGGTGAGGGAGAAGCAGCAAAACTGAGGAGCAGCAAAACTGCCTCCATAAGTGTCATTACTGGCCAAGTAATGGAAACTTCAGGGACCAAACTGCACATCTTGAAACTTCAGGAACCAAACTGTACATCTGAAAGAATTCTGGTCCAAAGCTGCCTTACTGAAACTTACGGGATCAAACTGTATTTCGGAAAAGTTTTACGGCCCAAAGATAATATCGAAGGCCTGACCCACACCTACGACCCGTGAACCCGAACCGGACGGACGCAAGGCGGCGCTGTGGTGGTCTTTCCTCGAACCGAAGCACATCTAGGTCCTCCTCCTTTAAACACATGGGATACCCCTTGGGGTCCCAAACCCCAAACCAATTTCGAGTCTTATATACACAACAATTCTTTCTTCCTCTACCGATGAGGGAGAATTGAACACAACACCACACTTTCCATGCTTCAAACACCTCACTTCGTGAACCAATATCTCTTTCATTTCTCAATGAAATTTGACGATTCTTGGCCCTACGGTTATCTACGTACTTAGTACATCATGCATGTGTGAAGAACCGGATTCTCCAACATACGTAACACTAGTGTTTAAGCCGTTAAAGTTGGTCGGTCGCAACTCCCGCCAAAGGCTAATTTCCAACAAAGCTTAAATCACAGATTCTAGAATTGCTTCTTGTGTCTCTGTAATATATAGTTTTCCAAGTCATGTGTTTGTTATTTATCAAGGATTGGACTGCTTCTCATTTATGTGTTTTTTTTTTGGTCTAACCATCCGGTGTCGTGTAACCACATTGGGGCCCGACTATTCGTGTCGGGTAGTCCCACATTGCGGGGCAAAGCACTCACTAACAATGGTGGCTCTGTACCCAAGGAGGCTCGAACTCGAGACCTTGGTTAAGGATGGAGTAGTACCAGCCACTACACCACAACCATTGTTGGTTCATTTATGTGTTTGTGATATGAAGTATTACTGCTATTCAGATTGTTGGATCCGGGCTCAGCATGGGTTGAGAACCATCTAGTTCAAGTGGTGATATCAGTTCCATCATCCAAATTGGTTGGCTTGGTCAATTCTTAGTTGCAATGTCTTTCGTACCAGGTTTGTTTGTAATGCAGATAGACTGAGAAACATTCTTTCCAACTTGAAAATATTACTTAGTTTGGAGACTTTTAAGTACTTGATATAGGTGATCCAATATTTTTGCCGGTTGAATTCAAGTTGAAAGATAAAATAGAGGAGAAAAAGAAGATGCTTAGAAAAGCTAGAAACTTGAATAATCATCCCCAGAAAGAGAATTCAAACCAAAAGAAACAAAGAAATAAGCAAAACAAGAAATACAACAAGGCCAGCAAATTGAATAGCAATTAACAAAAGAAAGGAAAAAGAACTCCTTGTCCCAATTTTTGTGGCATTTTTCGCTTTCCAAAATTCATACTGTATGAACTTTGATCAACATTTTAAGATATATTTTTTTTTGCAATTTATAGAATTTTTATATAGTTTTCAAATATATAAAATTTAATCTTAAAATATTAAGTTAATCTAATTCAATTAACTTCAAAATTTAATCGAATTGAATCTCGATAAGTGAAAAGTGTTACATAAATTGGGACGGAGTGAGTACTAAAGAAGGGCTAGAAATATAATGTTGACAGGAGAAATAGTAGTTGTCGAAAGGAGAAATCAAATAAATTTAGGGTCTGTTTGGAAAGCCTGCCGGTAATTGTATTCGGTGTAATTACTAGGATAGTAATTACACAATATAGTAATTATGATGACTTGTTTGTTTGTCATAAGGTAATTACATTGTAATTATAAGCGTACTGTTTGGTTGCACAAGTGTAATTATACAATTAAATTTCTAAAATTTTAAAAATAAAAATTTAATTATAAAAAATTAAATGTTAATGTTTGACAAATATATTCACATAAGAAATATTACTTAATTTTATCTATCATTGTGTATTCAAGATATATATTATTTCATAAATATAGAACTAAATAATTTTTTCTGTACCTAATATTGTAAAAAAGTTGATATGTATAAATAAATAATACTTTAATTGAATCAATTAATAAAAATTTCTTACAAAGCATATATTTTGCAATAACATCACAGACAACATGTTTGACAAAAAATTACTATATTTACAATCATAATTTCATAATATTATTTAAATATTAAAACGTAATCTATCAATGCTAACATCACTCAATATAAGCTAAGTTTGCATATAACATTCTGTCTGGTAATGAAGTTCGAAGTGTCCGGTTTGCTTTCTCTCTTATCTTCTCTTGCAGTTGGCAGTCTCAGTCAACCTTGTTCCGGGTCTTCTCTTCTACTCTATCTGCTTATTGGATTGGTAGGTACAATCTTTCTTCTAGGCTTCTGATTGAACTTGTTGGTAATGGGAGAGAAGGCAATCGACAGATAACTGGTAAGTAAAGCTATGGCTTTTCAACAAGCGAAGAGCCTTACCAAACACTTCATGCCCAAAGGAAGAAGCAAATGAGCAATCGAGCAACCTCGTCCAACAACGAAATTCAATTTTAATGACATCACTAGCTCGTTATGTGACCAGGAGGTCAAGTGTTCAAGCCGTGGAAACAACCTATTGCAGAAATGTGAGGTAAGGCTGCGTACAATACACTCTTGTGGTTCGGCCTTCCCCGGAGCCCACGCATAGCTAGAGCTTAGTGCATCGGGTTGCCCACTAGCTCGTTATAAGTCAAGTTTGTGGATGAGTTATCTTTTTTAAGATTTGGTGCAACTTTTTTTAAAAAAAATAGAATAATAACATAGCAAGTTGAAATAAAAAAATAAAAAAATAAGAAAGTTAACATAGCTAAGTGAAATAAAAATTTAAAGAAAATTAAATAAGAAAAAAGCACAATATGAGAAATTATGTAGAAGAACGTGAAGTAAAGGTTGAGAAATGAGAAATAAAAAATTAAAAAATAATAATATGAAAAGAATAATATTTGAAAAAAGGTTTTAAAAAGTTAAAATTAAAAAATAAATTAAAAAGAAAAAAAGAATTGAAAAAAAAAGAGATTCAAAATATAACCTTCTAATTACACCATGTAATTACCTGCAATTCTCAACCCTCCTTGAGAATTGGAGAGTGTAATTACACCCCTTCAATTACACTCAATTAAATATTGATCAAATAATTATCTGGCCAGACAAATATGTGAAAACTGTATAATTACACTCAAATACAATTACATGGTGGCTTTTCAAATAGGCCCTAAACTCAAGTAGGAGAAATAGTCGTTGGCAAAAGGAAAAATTAAATAAATTAAACTCAAGCGGGATGGACCGATTGTTATAATTAGAGTCCAATTTGTTAGCAGCAGTATTTTTATATTTTTTTGTGTGGGTTGTCGTTCAAAAGCACTGGTCTTTAATTTTTTCCCTTCGCTTAAAAATATTCTGAGATTTCGGGTTTGAATCTATGTTCAGTCAAAAAATTTAAAAAAATTCGCAAGGTAGTTGCTTGCAAACTGGGACTATGCCAGTTTGCAGTCAACTGCCTTGCGAATTCAAACTATGCCTTGCGATTTATTTTTAAATTTTGACTAAGCTGGAGTTCGAACCCAGGAGTTTTCTTCAACATCGCGAAGGACGGCTTGCCACAAACTTGGCTTCAACATCTCTAAAGACGACTTGCCAAGCAAGTCGAACAGTAAATTTACTCATAGATGTAAAAGTTTTTTCTACAACTGGGGTGGCTTCAACTTCCCTAAGGACGACTTGCCAAGCTATTCAACTTGGATTTTTTTTATACTTGCTACAGATTTAGCTGTTATAACTCGAAAAACTTTTGTATTTGTAGCAAGTTAACTTGCTCAATATTTTTTAGTCCTATACTAAATTAAGGACCAGTCTTTCCATGCATTTCCAGGAGAACAAGCGATAAATTTTGAAAGCACTCATTTATTTGATATAGCAAAGTTTACAAAATGATTACTTGATTATCTTTCAAATACTACATAGCCTCCTTTATATAGGAGTTGGAAGACTAGTACAAGACAAACCTATATTACATGAAAAATTTATCATACAAATGGATCTCTTAAACATGTGGAGGATCCTAATAAAATAAGAAATACATAAGCTTAAGTATAACAAAACACTTGAAAGTATGTGAAAGTAGAAATATATACATGAAAAAGTATGTGACGCCATGTGATAGCATATGTAAGTGGGTTGGACTTTTGTCTTTTTTAGCTAGCTTGTGGAAAGCATGTGGAAGTAAGGTAGCAAATTATAGAAAGATTTTTTTTGCATGGATAGTAAATTTTTTTGGGTAATTTGTTGAGATAAGTAAGGGGTAAGTGATGAAAATCTTGCCTACGTCATTAAGTATCATCCGATGGGGCAGTGTTTGACGGTGTTGATGGCTGGCTTATGTTTCCTTAATCTATCCACCATTCGGCATCATGTTTTTTTCTTGAAGCTTCCTTTGTTTTCTAGGGTTCTTTTTAATGAACTTGTGTAGTAACATTTTCTGTTGGATGGTCTCGCTATATTGTGCTCCATTTTTTGTACATTCTGAGATAGAATATTTAATCTTATCCTTGTGATAGTCTGACTGACTTTATCCCTGATGATTTCATACTGTACTTAGTACTTCTTTGTTGCTTGTCAGACTCTTTTTTAGTGGGAATGATTATCAGTGTAATTGCAACGCGCCCAGTCCTTTGGCCATATCTCCTTTTAAATGCATTTATTTTGCTGGAAAATAATTCTCAGTGCTTCATTGTATTCATCTTCTAAGGACAAGATGAATACAAGAAATTTCCACCAGAATGAAATATTCAGTTGTGCATGGACCTTTTCGTCAATAATTTTTACCGGTCGATGTAACATACTGCGTAGAAATTTCGAAAATATTGAACTCAATATCTTCGTGGTTTAAACCATAGTAGAAACTTTCCGAGAGCAGGTTCAATCTTGTCAAACTTGAATTCCATAAAGATATAATAATGATAACACAAGTACCAGAAAAATCATATAACTCTTGTGAAAAATCATTGGTCAGTAGTATGAATACATGACAAAAATGGGTATTCTGGGTTAATTCCATACAACTTAAGGATGGATCCTCCATATTGCCTGAAAACTTAAAGCTCATAGAAAGTCTTTCTTACTATAAGGATGGATAGATCAAACGGGCCCACAAACTGACTGAATAATTTCGGTGGATGATTTGCTATCCTGGATGAACTGGCTCCTGGTGAGCTTGCAAGCATGGAAATTTGGCTAGTTGGTTTTTTCTGTTGCTTGCTCCGTTCTGACAAAAATCTCTTTGAAAATTCATCTGGTCTAGATAGAAAATTTACTAGAATATTATCCTTCCCCTTGAGGTGCTTCACTTGAAATTTGTAAGGGGAGAACCATTGTTCCTAACTGAGAACCTGCGAACTTGGAATAACTTTTGAATTTATCTGGATCATCTTCGGGAAAGCCTTCATATCCATTTCTATCAGAAATTTTGTGTGAATTAAAAAGAAATTGAAACTTTTTAATTTCGTTCTTTACGGCAAGAACGTCTGTGAATATGGAATGATAGAGTTGTTCAACATCTTTGAACCTTCCACTGGCATGCTTATGCTTATGTATTTATTGTTTTATTAGGGTCTTCCACATGTTTATGGGACCCATTTGTATAATAAGTTTTTCATGTAATATAGGTTTGTCTTATACTAGTTTTTCAAGTCCTATATAAAGGAGGCTATATCGTATTTGGAAGTGTAAGAATATTTTCCTCAGTTGTAACATTCCAAATGTGTGGTAATTATACCATAAATACAACATCATCTAAGGCTAGGATTAAGCTATGATTAGGCTAGGATTGTGCTATTAGTTGGCTAACTAATCTACCTACCATATATACATGATCCTAATATCAATTACAATTATTACTAAATAATTACAATAAATATGCTATTAATTATAAGTATTCTATCACACCGCCGCAGTCGAAGAGGGAGGTAGACATATGCTGAGACTGTCCCGAAAATCTTCAGTACACCAATGTTGCCTTAGGAACCAGAAAGTGAAGCTCTAGAGAAGGTTCTGAAGCCAACAAGATTCAGACACTACATTGGCAACACCTCGGTATTCTGGTTCGACACTGGATCTGGACAATGTTGCTTAACATTTGGAGGACCAAGATACCAAATTATCACCAAGGAATATACCATAACCAGACGTGAAGCGTCTGGTGTCCGGACATCATCCCCAATCGGCATCCGTGTACGAAACAAGGATGGATGTCGACGATGGATATACATGCAAGTCATACTCTAGACTACCCTGAATTTAACGCATAATGCGTTTGAGAGCATGCATGCGATCCTTCGTTGGGTTATGCATGAATAGGTAGACCTGTTGCAAAGCATAATAAATGTTCGGCCTTGTGAATGTGAGATATTGCAGGGCCCCTGCAAGGCTGCGGTACTATTTCGGGTCGGCATATGGCTTACTGGAGGAGACGCTCAACTTGGGTTTAGTATCAACCGGAGTTGCCGACAGCTTACAGGATGACATGACATCACATACAACAATCTCTACTGCGTACTTCTTTTGGGATAAAAATAAACCACATGCATGAATTGTCACAACTATCCCTAATAAGTAGCTTAGTGGCCCTCTACCTTTCATAGCAAACTCAGAGCCAAGCAGTGGCATGATGGACTTGCGAAAAGCATCAGATGAGGCAGTCAATATAATATCATCAACATATAAAAGAAGTAAGCAATATTATTACCTTGACGGTAGATGAACAAAGTGTGATCAGAACGATTGTTAGAAAATTCAATATGCGAAACATAATCCGCAAACCTCTTACACCAGGCCCTGGGGACCTGTTTCAGTCCAGATAATGATTTCTTTAGCAGACACACATGGTTTGGATAAGTGGAGTCCTTGTATCCCAAAGGTTGGTACATGTATACTGTTTCATTTAACTCTCCATGGAGGAAGTCATTTTTGACATCTAGTTGATGAAGCGACCATGCCTTCGAAAGAGCCAAACTAAGAACCGTTCTTATAGTTGCCGGTTTAACCACCGGACTGAACATTTCACCGCAATCCACACCAACCTGTTGTGTCTTCCCATCACCTACAAGACGGGCTTTATGCCGCTCAAAAGTATCATCAAATTTTTCTTTGTGGCTGAAAATCTACATAGACCGAATTATATTAGCACTAGGGGGACAGGGGACCAACTCCAACGTCCTATTTTTATAAGAGCATTAAATTTATCATCCATAGCTATTTTTCAATTTGGGTCATTAAGAGCAGACACATGATTACGAGGCAATGTTGATTTGTAACCCGATGTAGATGTTATATTTGGTGTTGGGTTTAACAATGCCGTGTTGACTAAGGGTGACTGGGCACTAGGCTGGAAATGAAATTAGGTTAGTAGGAGGGACGAAACTGCTTGGTAGTGGGCAGTGAGTTGGGTTGTGACCCAAACTGTCAGGTGTTAGGTCGTGACCCAAGCCACTGTCAGGCAGTGGGCTGCTTGGCATTGGGTTGCCAGGCAGAGGCCCATTGTTCCCGGTAGTGGCTGGGCTCAAGCACGGAGGCCCAGACCGCTGGGCAGTGTTGGGTTGCGGTTGGGCCACTGTTTCTGGGCTCAATTCTCCCAAATTTTTTAGGTTGGCCGAAACAGTGGATTTGGGACGGTTAAAAAAATGTTGGGCCAAAAACGGGGATATGTCATCATCTAGGAAATCATAGGTAAGAGGTCCGAACCCATGCATTTTGGTAAAGGGAAAAATTGTTGCATCAAATATTACACGACTCACAATGATTTTATTGGAGGACAGGTCATAACATTTGTAACCTCGATGATTGGAAGGATAACCCAAAAAATGCAAGGAGTGGACCGGAGTTGAAGTTTGTTGATTGTGGTGGATGAAAAAAGAGGATAGCATAATCACTCAAACACCCGTAGATGAGAATACGACGGGTCCCTTAGGTATATGATTTTTAGAGGAGCTTGATAGGACAAGTGTTTGTTGGGAAGTATGTTCAATATATATGTTGCCGTTTGTAGTACGTGATGCCAAAAGGATGGTGGTAGTGCGGCATGGGCAAGGAATGTTCTAATAATGTTATTGATGGTTCAGATTTTTCTTGCCGCCTTTCCATTTTGAGAAGAGGTGTGAGGACATGAAATATGAAAGGTTAAACCGTTAGCCTTGCAAAAATCCCAAAAGGCTCATTATCAAGCTCCCTACCATTATCACATTGAATATTTTTAATGTCCCGTTCAAATTGATTTCGGATGAATGCTATAAAAGGGAGAAATGTGGAGAAAACTTGTAATTTTTTAGACAATGGAAATGTCCACAAAAAATTAGAGTAATCATCTAGCAAGAGCAAATAATATCTATGGCCCGAAGAGCTCAAAACAGATGATGTCCAAATATCACAATAGATAATATCAAAAGGCATAAATGTGAAGGAATTAGAAGAAACATATGGCAACTGAACATGTTTTCCAAGTTGACATGAATGACACATATTTGAATTACGTGTTGGAATACATGAAATTAAATTATTTGTTTTAGGAAAGCCAAAACAGGTGCTCCCGGATGACCCAAACGTTCATGCCACAATGAAGGTGCTACAACTGCAAAGGTGGATGATAACTTGGCTCGATAATTAGGTGTGGTGATTAGATAGAGCACTCCCTGAATATCACATCTCATTAGATGCATCCCCGTCTGAAAATCCTTCACAGAAAATCCAAAAGGGTCAAAAGCAACAGAAATCCAATTATCAGTAGTAAACTTTCTAACCAAAACCAAGTTTTTAATTAATTATGGAGCATGAAGGATATTCTTTAAAAATATGATGGGTTTGGTATAGACAATTTGGTAGAATCATAACCACAAATTGGAATAGAATGACCATTTCCGACAATTATACCATTTTTTGCTCAAATTAAAATAGGACGAGAGATTACCTTGGGAGGACGTCATATGAGACGTCGCTCCGGTGTTCATGTACCAATTTGCGTCGGGTGGATTAAGTCCAAGAGTGTTCATGGCAGACTCAATATCGATTGGGCTAACTACTACCGAATGGGCCTCTTGCCACTGGTTCGGCAGTGGCCCAAAAGCTCCTGAGTTGTGTCCAACGTTGTTGGGCCCAAATCCAGTGGGCTGTTGGCTGGCAGTGTGCTGGCCATTTTGCCTTGGACTGGGCCTGACGCAATTTACTAAAGGAAATGGGCAGGGTGGCGCAACCCAAGGCCACTGTCAGGCCCACTATAGTGGTCCGCTGCCCCACTGTAGTGGTCCGTTGCCCCACTGGGCTCGGGGCTGCCATTGCTGGCTGGAATTTTGCTGCTAGCCGCCACCGTTGGAATTCTGGTGGCCTCCATTTTTGCCACCACCGTGACCACCACCACGATTTAGTCCTTTTTGTCCCCGAATTGGTGGCATATTTTCAAAATATGTATTAGCTTCATTGGACGAGGCGACAACCATGGCAGAATTTGATACGCTAGCAGTCTTTTTGGCGAAACCGCTTCTTTAAAAATAAGCATTGAGCGGGCTTGGTAAAAAGGTGGTAGAGGATTACTTTGATGGATGAGCGTACCCACACCACTATACGCGTCGGTAAGTCCGACAATCAATTGTAAAACCAACTGATTTGTTGTAATCGGCGAACCAACGTTCTTGAGTTGATCCGATAAAACTTTGAGGCGTTGACAATAAGCGGATGCATTCGGAAAATCCGCCATGTTAGCGGTGGAGAATTCTTGCTCCAGAGTGACGGCTCGGAATTCTTGTTATCTTGGAAGATATCCCATAAGCGATTCCAAGGCTCCATCATCGTAGAATCAGGTTCCATAATTGTATGCAACAAATCGCTTGAAATGGTTGCATAATCCACGAAAGAATTATCGCATCAAGTGTGAGTCATAGTTCTTTTTCATCATTGGTGTTTAACACCTTTTCCTTGCCTTTTTCCGGTAGGATTATGTGATGAATAACCTGGTGGGAGCGGCAACAGATTTTAAAGAGCTCTGCCCAAGTTGCGAAATGAACATTTTCCATCTCAAGAGTGATGAAAATATGAGTTTTGATGTTGGAAACATTAAGAGCGGGATGAAATGTAGATTTAGATCTTTTGTGAAGATGTCGGCAATCTGATAAGGGGACGATACATGGAGAACACAGAATTGTCCATAGGCAACCTTTGCTCGGACAAATAGTATATCCATTTCTATGTGTTTTATGCGTTGATGCTGGACATGATTACCAGATAAGTATATCGCACTCACATTATCACAATAAACCACGGTTGCCTTTTCAATCGAACAATGTAGCTCTGACAGAAGATTATGAAGCCAACATGATTCAGCAACCACATTGCCTACCCCTCGGTATTCTGCATCAGCACTTGGACGAGACAGTGTGGATTGTCATTTTGACGACCATGAAATGAGATTATCCCCCAAGAACACACAATAATCGGAAGTGAAACGACGTGTGTCCGCATAATTATTTTGAGAGCCCCCATAGTTTGAGTGTCCGCATATAGATGCAACCCGAAATGTAGAGTACCCTTAACATACCGCATAATTATTTTGAGAGCCCCCATATGTTCTTCCTTCGGATCATGCATATGTAAAAAAAACTTGCTGAACCGCATAGGAAATATCGGGTCTCGTAAAAGTCAGATACTACAAGGCCCCTGCTAGGCTGCGGTAATATGTCGGATCGTTGTATGGAGTACCCGCAGCGTTACTCAATTTCGCCTTTGTGTCAACCGGAGTATGTGATGGTTTGCAGGAAGACATCCCTGCTTTGTCAATTATTTCTTCGGCATATTTCTTTTGACTGAGAAACAGACCACCTGTATATTGAGTTACAACAAAAATAATTCAACGGACTCAAATCCTTCATTGCAAATTCAGCCGCAAGAAGGGACATAATAGACTGGCGAAGTGAAGTCTATGATGCCGTGAGAATAATGTCATATGACATACAAAAGTATATATGTCATGTCAGCGCCCTTCCGATAAATGAACAATGACTTATCGGACTTGCTGTGAGAGAAACCCAATTTGAAAATAAACCCTGCAAACCTGTTATATCATGCCCGAGGAGCTTGTTTCAAACCATATAAAGATTTTTTCAACAGGCAAACATGATCTGGACTAGTATAATCTCGAAAACCCAACAGTTGATGCATGTACACTATTTCATGTAAATGGCCATGTAAGAATGCATTTTTGACATGCTGATGAATGCACCAAGATTTGGAAAGTGCCTGGCTGAGAACAATCCTGATAGTTGCTGGCTTAACTACCGGACTGAATGTTTCACCACAATCCACACCAACCTGTTGAGACCTGCCATCACCAACAAGACGAGTTTTGTATCTCGCAAAAGAACCATCAAAATTCTTTTTATGACAAAAAACCCACATAGACCGAATTATGTTCACATTAGATGGACGTGGTACTAAATCCCACGTCTTATTTGTAATAAGAGCATTAAATTCGTCTAACATGGCAGCTTTTCAATTCGGTTCGGATAAGGCAACTTTTAGATTTTTTGGTATTGGTGACGGTTGGACGGAGGTGGTTAGGTTAAAATGGTGCATACGTCAAAAGATTCCATGCATTGCATGGGTTTCAATGGTCCGAGGTTGGACAGTTGGGTATGTTAGGTTGTTGGGTTGTAGATCGATTTTGGGCCAAAGTGATTCGCTCGGTTTGGCCGCGGGATTGGGCCTGTGTATCGGGTTGTGTCACGGGTAGGGTTGTAGAGTTTTCCCTTTGTTTAGCCTGTCCAATTCCAACGATGGATTGGGCCGAGGCCGAGGGAAGAATGACCTCTGCTCCACGGACCGACCCATTCACATTTTGTGTTTAGGTCAGGGGGTTGTGGGAAAGCCTCACAATGTTTTGAGTGTTTAGATGATACCTCAAAATTGGATGTAGTCCGTCATCCAGAAAATCATATGAATGTGAGGATGCCACTTGAGATGTTGTAAACGGGAATGTTGATTCATCAAAAATGACGTGACTAGAAATAATGATTTTTTCATTTGTCATATCATGATACTTATATCCCCTATGATTTTGTGGGTATCTCAAAAACACACAAGGAGTGGAACGAGCTTGAAGTTTGTTAATTGTGGTGGATGGAAACAAAGGATAACACAAACACCCAAACACCCGTAAATGTGTAAATGATGGGAGACGATGGTACAACATTTGTGTGGGTAACACATTGGAGAGTAGTTTATTAGGAAGAATATTTAAAAGATATGTAGCCATTTGAAGACCATGATGCCAAAAATTTAGTAGTGTGGACGAATGCACAAGGAGAGTGCGAATCATATTGTTAATTGTTCGAATCTTTCTTTCTGCTTTCCCATTTTGTGGAGATGTATGTGGACAAGAAATACACAAAGACATCCCATTTTGGTGACAAAAATCATTAAATTGGGCATTTATCAATTCCCCACATTGTCACACTGAAAACATTTAATGGATTTTTCAAAATGAGTTTTGATAAAAACACTAAATTGTTTCAAAATTGTATAGGTTTGCAATTTATTCCGCAATGAAAATGTCTACAGAAAATTCGAATAATCATCTAAAATAAGCAAATAATATTTATGACCTGCAGAATTGTTTTAACATGTTTATCAAACACGCACGTTTGGTAAATAGAAGAGTCCAAAAGTTTGTTACAAGAAATAAATTTATTCTGCCTAAGATTATCAAAAACTGGTGCTCCCGGGTGTCCCAACCGGTTGTGCCACAAAGTAGGAGAAATGGCTACAAAAGTAGATGGGTTGGTCGTGCAATTATTGGAAACAGTAGTGAGGGGATACAACTCCCCCATACTATTGCATCTCATTAGTGGCATCCCGTCTGAAAATCCTTCACAGAAAAATCAAACGGATCAAAATTCATAGAAACATTACTGTCAGTCGTAAAACATCACACAAATATCAAATTTTTAATTAGTTTTGGTGAGTGTAAGATGTTTTTCAATTTTAATTATGGGTGTGGGTGTGGGTGTGGATGTGCTGTGTCCATATACCAGACCAATACCACGATTTGGAATTTCCTGCACACTGCCGACAATAATATTTTTATTAATGCTCATATTAAAATAAAATGAGAGATTACCTTGAGATGTCGTGATGTGAGATGTTGATCCTGTGTCCATATACCACGACTCATCCGGAACATTCAGATTTATATTGTCCACAACTTGTTCGATATTTGTGGGAGCATAGCAAATAGATGATGATGTTTGGGCTGCAAATGCATGTTGGAGACGAGGCCCGAGAACTCCGGACTGGCGGGTTGAAGAAGAGGGCTTGGCCCAATTTGAGGTTGGGTTTGCGAATTTTGGGACAGCCCACTGTGGGGCCAGGCCCACGGTGGATACTGCCCCCACTGATTTCCGATGGACTGGGTAGTGGACTGCCACTGGTTGGGCCGCCACTGCCCGGTTTGTTTGCTACCAGCGGCTGGCTGCCCGCCACCCTTGCCCCGTCCCTTTCCACCATTATTTTTTTCTTTGTTATTATCACGGGTTGAGCCATGTTTTCGACCATTATTGTTTCGGTTTCTGCTGCTACCCGAATCGGAATTTTGTTGTTGAAATCTGTGGAAAAAGAATTGGTGGAAATGAGGGCGGTTCCGAAGGATGCCTGTTTGGATTTCCGTGTTTCTTAAAGAATTAACCTCTACCGAGCCTCGTAAAATGGAGGCAATGGATTGCTTTGTTGAATGAACGTAGCGACTCCATCATATTGTTCATTCAATCCGGCAATTAATTGAAGGACCAGTATTTGATTTGTGACCGGCGAACCAATATTGGATAGTTAGTCTGCAAGCACCTTCAATTCCTGACAATAGGCGAAAACGTTGGAAAGGTCATCCAATTTAACATTAGTAAATTGGTGTTCAAGATATACAACCCTAGAAAGTTTGTTATCTTGAAATATGTTTTGTAAACGTTATCATGCCTGTTGAGCCGTAGAATTCGGCTCTAATATGGTATGTAGAAGATCATTTGATATTATGCCATAAATCTATTGAAGGACTATAGCATTTAACCGGAACCATAATGTTTTGTCCACTGTAGTGGTGTCCGACGATGACTCAGACGGGATGATATGGTCTATTAGCTCATAAGCGCAGCAATGAATTTTGAACAATTCCGCCCAAGAGGTGTATTGCCCTTTTTCCATTTCTAGTGTTATGGAGATAAAGTTCTTGACGTTATTTACGGGAAGCAGGATGAAAAGTTTATTTTTCGGCCATAGTTTCCACTAGAAACAAACAAGAAAGGAGAGAAAATATTTTGTATTTGATGGCAGTAGACTAAAGAACCCTAATTTTTTGAGAGAATAAGGGTGTAGCCAAGGATTGGGGGGAGGGGTTTGTTTTTCGGCTAGGGTGGAGAGAAGAAGGGTTTGTGAAGTTGTTTTATGTTTAGGGTTTGTTTAATACAAAAACCCTAGTTTGGCCGTGTAACAAAAGAAAAAAGGAGGGAAAAAAAAGATTTTGTTGTTCGGTTTGAAGGAAGAAAACCGAGAGACTAAGGTAAGATTTAGGGCAATGGATTTTTAGGCTATTGATACCATATTGAAAATTGATTCCTTGAGCTTATTTCCTTTCAAAGTATATAATATATACAATGATATACAATCAATCTCCCTATCTCTAATGATATGCTAATTAATATAATTGATATAGTGATCCTAAATTTATGATCTAATTACAAGCTAATTGATGTGATGAGATGTGTAACAATTACGAATCATGAACTGATTAAAGGCTATGGGAGGAAATCTATTTCTCCTAGATGTGTGATGAAAATTGATATGCAAAAGTCATATGACACACTTGAATGGCCATTCATTGAACAAATACTAAAATTGTTGAACTTTCCTGAGATCTTTATGCAATGGATCATGAGTTGTATGACTACTATCACTTATTCAGTGGTTCTCAATGGTAAAAAAAATGTCCCTCTTGCAGCGAAGAAGGGATTGAGGTAAGGTAATCCCATTTCTCCTTTCTTATTTGTCCTTGCAATGGAGTATTTAACTAGGCTCTTAAAGCCTTTGAAAGGGGTGAATGGGTTTAAACATCATCCTAAATGTGCTATAGTCAATTTGGTTCAGTTGGATTTTGCAGATGTTCTCTTACTATTTTGCAGAGGTGACCTATATATTATCTGTAACTGTACTGTATAACAGGTTTCAAATGTTTTCAGAAGCATCTGGGTTAAAAGCTAATGCACAAAAGATTGCTATATATTTTGGAGAGGTATCTTAGGAAGTTCAACAACAAATCATGACTTTGTTGGGATATTCAAAGGGGGAATTGCCATTTAGATATTTGGGAGTGTCATTGAGTTCAAAAAGGCTAACTACAGTCCAGTGTAAACCTCTTATTGAGAGGATGTTAGGCAGAGTGAGCTCATGGACTGCAAAGTTTCTATCTTATGCAGGAAGGGTGACCCTGTTGAAGAGTGTATTGTTTGCTATTCAAACCTTTTGGGTTCAGGTGTTTATATTGCCCAAGCAGATAATAAAGCTCATAGACACAAGCATCAAGGAAAGCTCTAATTGCTTGGGATAAATTGTGTTGTCCTTTAGTAGACGGTGGCCTTAATTTTGTTAATGTGACTTTGTGGAATAAAGCAGCAATATGTAAACACTTGTGAAATATGTGTAAAGAGAAGGAAAAGATGTGGGTGAGATGGATCAATGCATACTATTTAAAGGGTCGACCAGCATGGGAGATCCAACCAAAGAATGCATCGTGGGTTGTCCAGAAAATATTCAAAGTAAAGTATTACATGAAAGCAGCCGGATGTAGTGTGACAAAGATAATCTTGGAAATTTATTAATGTGGAATTAAGTTTATCTCATTTATTTATGACTCGAATAATTGGGTCCCGCACGTCGGAAATATCGTTTCCACACACGTGCAATCTTAGTGCCAAGTATCGTAAATTTCGTTAATGAAAGAGATATTGGTACGTAAGTGAAATGTTTGAGACATAGAATGATGGATGGTTATTTGATGAATAACAAGTGTTCCACGTTGATAAACGAAGGAAGGATTGTGCGAGGTGTAAGATGGAACGGGTCGGAAAGGGCCGCGGAGCCGAGAAGGGCCGCGGCGCTTGGTCGGCAGTGGGCCTTCTGGCTAATTAGAGTCGCGACGTCGCGGCCCTAAATGCTACAGAGCCGCGGCGCTTCCCATGCAGTGTTTGATCGACGGAATCCCAAAGGTTTGGCTATTGAGGTGGTTTCAAAGGCATTGAATCCACCCAATAATAGACATTACTTGGACCATTATGTTGCTGCATTACTTGGGGGTTAAATGTCATCCATTACATGGAAATTGATTGCCATTATGGGGCATTTGAAAGGCCATCTTGCACACCTATAAATCGAGGCATTTGGCTCAATTCTATAGAAGACCATATATGAACAGAAAAACAAGTTCACAACACCACAAAGAAATCAGATTTTCCTGATATCAATCCTTCTCTTAGCAATCTTCATTATCCGTTTTCTTCGCTGAGATCATTTGTGTAGGCTTTGCACACTTGATAGTTTGTTGTTTCATCTTGGGAGACTATTGTCCACACTTCCGTAAAGCCTATATACGGGGGCAATCTTGTCTTAAAGACAGAGAGCCATCTCTCGACTCAGCCGGTGGTGTTGTGTTTATTTAATTGGTTGCTAAGTGTTTCAGGTGTTAACTTAACAGACGAAGGACTCTAACCGTTCGTATTCTCAGCGGAACTATAAGCCAAAAGTGTAGCAGTTCATGTTCTTGTATTCACGAATACAAGATCCATATTTGAAGTTTCAATTCAAGATCAAGATATTGACAACTTGTTGTTGTCCTCATTGTTGTTTATCCTTTCGATCACTGTAATAGTTATTTACTATTCCCGTACGTGCTTTACATATTCCAACAGTTTTAAGACAAGATTGTATTAGTGATTCGAAAGATGTTGGTCGACAAGTGTGTGACCAAATCTAGCTGTGGTTTTCTTCTTGAAAATAGTTCTATTGATAGTTTTGCTAATAGTTCAAACAACAACCGTGCTTTCAAGATTGGTCCTAGTTATGATTCTCTCTTTGACGACAGTTACAAGTTTGTTTCCGTCAAAGGTAGGATCTCTGGATCCGATGCTAAGCTTCAAGATACTGTTGATAGTCATGCTAGTACGGCTAAAGATCAAGGACGAGTTGTTGTCATCACTCCCAAGGGTGGTGGAAACAAGCGCCCACGAGAGGCGAAGGATGTCAACTTGGAGAAGAGGAGAAGGCTGAAGACGATGTTCTATCATGTAGCAAAAGGCCTATATCTGTCCCAGACAAAGGATCCGAGTTATGGTAAGTAGGATATGAACACTCAGTCTAACTGAAGTGAGCCAAAATCCAAAAGGTCTAAGTTAATAATTTTTCCTTATCTATAATGGGTTTAGTTAATATCTGAATAAAAGTGTGTAAAGCAAGGCTGGAAATATAAAAGTGTTTTCATTAAAAACTTATATTTCCTACACTCTAAAATCATATATTGAATCTTCTTCCTTCCCGATTAAAAATTGGACTATTGTAAACAAAACTTAAAAGATCCGTTCTTTTGGGTGTAATTATAAAAAATGTGTAAAGTATGTTCGCACATACGAAGGAGAGAGATCCACTGACTGTGCGAAAACTGTTACCACTCTTAAGTAAGCGCCAGAGATTTCCCTGGGCACCAATCACAAGGGAAGAAGACTAAAAGATAATGGCTTATCTTAAGACGTTGAACTTGTCACGCTATTTGGCAGAAGATCCTTCATTTGATAAGATGATATTGGACACTCAGTCGTACAAAGCCTACGGGCGACTGGATGGGCCAAAATTTATTAGATAAAAATGATACTGTACAGTCAGTCGTACAAAGCCTACGGGCCACTGGAGTGGGGCCAGAATTCATTTGATAGGAAAATTAATGGACACCTAGTGAGGTGGACTAAAAGTTTCCAGGTCTTAAATGATCTGAAGGCCAAAAGAAAGGCAGAAAAGTAATGGACACTTAGTGAGGTGGGCCAGAGTTTTCCAGGTCTTAAATGATCTGAAGGCCAAAAGAAAGGCAGAAAAGTAATGGACACCTAGTGAGGTGGGACAGAGTTTTCCAGGTCTTAAATGATCTAAAAGCCAAGGGAAAGGCAGAAAAGAAAGTGGACACTCAGTCTGCCAATACAACTAGAGTGGGCCAGAGTATCCAGATCACATGTGATCCGATTACGCCCTAACCACGGGTAAGAGGTTGTTCATGTGAAGCAACGCCACCTCTAAAGTAGAAGGGGTTGGAGAGGTTGTCCTCAATAGGACTTCAGGGAATGAGATCACTCTAAAAGAAAGTGATACATGTCACAAACTTAGTTTAAGGGACGTTGTTGGTCAATCTGGTTTGAGACTAGTCCAACAGGTCTGTAATAACTAACAATGGTGCAGAATGTGTGTAGCTAAATGAATGATATATTTGTAATCCGTGCATCTATGTCATCATAGATTAAGACACGTCAAATAGAAAGTCATTCAAAAGATAACGAAGTTGAGATTGTTTTCTTCTGTCGACATAAACCCTCAAAATGAATGTAAGGTAGGCGAGGAGGCAAAATCACATTTCCATTATGTGAAAGGAATAGCGAAAGAAGCACTGCTCCTCTAGAACTTAGTCACACCTACATGGGTGATTTGAAGTTTGTACAAAATAGAGGGGGGAGACAAGTACTTTATGACCTTCATTGATGATGGTACAAAGTATTGCATTCTTTGTTTGTTAAAAAGCAAAGATGAAGTTGTTGAAGCGGATAAACGCTACAAAGCAAAAGTTGAAAATCAACTAAGCCTACGGATTGAGGAATTCGTAGTGATAGAGGGGGAGAATGTGAAGCATCGTTCATTAAACAACTGCTCATTACTCACATCAGTCTAACGGTGTTAGCCAAGCGCAAAGCCATATGTCCAAAATACGTGGGGCAAGGCGATCCTTACCGTTAATGCGATTCTCAACAGCACTACGCATAAGGATAAAGATAACCCTTCGTGTGAAATATGGAAAGGATCCCACCTATAAATGTTATGTTGTGGGGTGACTTGGTAGAGGTTGGAAAACCGAAACAGGTCAAGTTGGACCTAAGACTTTAGATTGTAGTGGATATGCAAATAACATTAGTGCTTATCGCCTCTTAGTGTCAAAAAATGTTGAATTTTTTGAGGATAACTTTCCTTGAGAAGGAAAAAGAAGTAATTGCTCGAGGTTAAAAAGAACCCGCGAGTGCCTGACTGTCCAAAACTAGACGTTCTGTATCTACAGGACTCAGAAGTTGCTGACTATCCGAAACTTAATATTCCAGATCTACAAAACTCAAGGATTCTAGATGTTGAACCGAGACGGAGCAAAGAGGGGACAAAGACTTGTTCCAGGCCTTCTAGCTTGTATGGTTGAGAACAAACCATGGACAATTAATACAGAATTGTCATCTCCAGAAGCGCTACTTTGGAAAGAAGCTTCAGAAAGAGAACTAGATTCCATCAGATAGAACCATACTTGTGTAATGATTGACCTTCCTCTGGGAAAAGAACCTTTGGGTTGATACTCAAAAGTGAGTATAAAGAAGATGGATCTACTGACGAGTATAAGGCCTCGGCTACTTAGACATGTGCTCCCCTGTGAATAGCTTAACATCCAGGGCCATTACAGTATTGTGTGACATGGATGTTGATGCCGCCTTCCGAATCGGAGAGTTGGAAGGGGAGGATCAGACTTGGTTTGTTGGGCATGTTCCTGAACTTTCATTTTGGTCCCTGAAATATTTACATTTTGGTCCTGGAAATTGAAGTTAAAACAGAAATATTGAATCTGAAGTTAGAAAGCCAACATTTGGAAAACCAACAGTCTGAGAGTGAAAGTTATATTGAAACAAAAGATATGTGTATCACATATGACATCTTAAGAATTGGATTTCTAAGACATCTAACGGACTGGTCTAACTCCAAACTCAGTTGTGAGATAATTGACAGTCTCGTTGAAGCCACCAATGGATATGAATCATAGAACTTATTGGAATCATGGTGCACCCATATACAAGGAGCGATATGTGCAGGTCATATGTAGTTCAATGTATTGTACACACTACAACCGACCTGGTATCGGCCTACAAAGCAGATCAGTTGAACTAAGGTTCACTCATGATTTTGGAAATGATCGATAGAAGGCGTTAAGTCAGATATGACGATATTTAAAATATTCGCTTATCTACGGATTATGGTATTCTGGATGTCCAGCGGTTCTGGGAGAACACAGTGATGCAAACTGGACATCAGACTTGAAGAACACCAATACCACAAGTAAATGTGTATGATGGGTCTTGGAAAATCCTCTAAGCAAACTTCCATCGGCCGATTCATGATGAAATCGGAGTTTATCGCTTTAAACAAAGCATGAAAGAAGTTGAGTAACTTCACAACTCCTTAGAGGACGTCCCTTATTGGGAGAAACTCGTGCCTTCAGCAGTTATACACTGTGGCTAGCCGGTCGGCTTCAGAAAGGGCATGGATGACGGCGTCTGCACATATCTGTCAAAGCCATAAGACCGTTGGGCAGTCGATCATCACGGATGTCACTTCCTTGATTACTAATCAAAGGATATAGCGAGATCCATATTTGAAAGATATTGTGTAAATTGAGGCCCCGCACGTCGGAAACATCGTTTCCACACACGTGCACACGTAGTGCCAGGTATCATAAATTTCGTTAATGAAAGAGATATTGGTACGTAAGTAAATGTTTGAGACATAGAATAATAGACGGTTATTGGCTAAATAACAAGTGTTCCACATCGGTAAACGAAGAAAGATTGTGCAAAGTGTAAGATGGTACGGGTCGGGAAGGGTCGCGGCACCGAAAAGGGCCACGACACCACCTGGACGGAGCCGGGGCGCCGGAGCACCGAGGTACCTCCGGCGAGCGTCGCGGCGCCGGCCAGGAAGTGGCGTCTCTGGAGCTGAGGCGCCAGTGTGGCAAAGCCGCGGCACTTCACTGGCGGTAAGTGCGACGGAAGTCCAAAAGTTTGGCTGATTATAGAGAGGTTTTGGTGCATTAAAATGACAGTTTTTCCTCCATAAATCAGCCATTATTTGGTGAATTAAAGGGCCATTACATGGCATTTAAATGGCCATTACATGGGCACTTGAAGAGGCCATTCTTACACTACTATAAATTGAGACCTTTGTCTCAATTCTACACACACTTTTCAAGAACAACAATTCTGAAATTCTTGTTGCAAATCATCTTCTCTTAGCAATCTTTTGTTATTTGTTTTCTTCGCTTGAATCACTTGTGTTTGCTTTGTACGAATGATAGTTTGTTGTTTTATCTTGGAAGACTATTGCCCGCTAACGTAAAAGCATGTCTACGGGGCCATCAATCGACTCATCACAGTTGTAACACTTCCAGATTTAGTGTCTCTTGATTTCAGGCTATCAAGATTCAAAGAGCTTTCTGCAAATTGGTATAAAGATTCAAGTCTGATTCAATAACTCAACAAACATGTTGTTGTCACAATTCTTATTTACTACAAGCTTGTTGCTATTGTAATATTTATTGTTTATCATTTCAAAGCACTTGTAATAGTTATTTACTATTTTCATACTAATTTATTTCCAACAAATTCCTTATAGATTGAGAGCAGATATCTAGTGAAGTTAGTTCAAGTGTAGAAAACTTGTGTTTTCAACACTTAATTTCAAATCTTACAAAACTTGCTCCATACGCGCTAAAACTCACCTGAACCCCTCATTTCCTCTTCAAACCATCCTAGCAAGTCCAAATACCCTATATAGACTTGTCTAAAAGCTCAAAACACAAAGAAAAACACTACAATATAAAGTCAACTCTCAAGTCAAACTTAGGGAACTTATGAACCTTAAACTCCAAATTTTCATGCAAGAGTGTCGAATCGCACCCGAGCCTCTTGGGCCCCAATCCGAGCATACACACAAGTTCAAATCATCATATGAACCTATTGGTATCTTCAAATCATGAATTTAAGCATGTTTACTCAAAATGTTGACTTTGGTCAACTCTCTTTGCTTTAGGCTTCTACCTCAAGTTCAATAATTTCAAAACATTCCCGAACCTCTCGGGACTGTGGCATTTATACCCGCAATCATGTTACCAAATGCACCTACGAGAAATCTCAAATAGAAGAATGAGGTCCTAGCATTTTTGGTCCAGCTATTTTTCAAAAAAGTGACGTCCTTGTTTTATTTTGATGTAGTATCTGCAACGTTATTATTTTGATACTGCTAATACTGCATCCATTATTATGCTATAGTTCCCTGACCCATGATAATAACAATGTTTGATGGTCTAGCCGGTGTACACGCGAGAGCCAAACACACATATGTGATTTATTTGTTAATGTTGCTTACTCCTTGACAATGTATTTTGGGATTTCAGACTATTTATTCCACTTATACTGTTTCCTTTTTTATTATATTTAACGTGTTTGAATGTTTTACTTTATTCATATTCTTGAATCGGGCCACGCATGTGGGCCAACCTAGATCGATGTAAGTAAAATAAGTAATATATATTTGTATATATTTAATATTTACAAAGTTATAAAAAGGCAAGGGATACAACAATAGGACTCTTCCTAACCATTGTATTGGTTCTGTTCAATAAAAAGGGCTTCTTCTGTAGAACTCCTTAACGTTATATTTCCTTCTACTAGAACATAAATTCTTCTCCTTCTTCTCTCATTCTAAAAATGTTCTTGATTGAAGAATCTTCTACGAGTATCGGGAACGATTATCTGTAATTAAGGTATGATCATAGATTGTGACTATTTCAGTGCAGTTCGTGTTTCATAGACATATGATTACACTATTAGATTAGTGAAACGAATTCAATAATCCTACAAATTATGTGTTTAATTTAATTCTTCGGTTGGTAATCGCTCGTTAGGCGTCAGTCTCGACTAACAAAAGTGAATCATGACATTGCTCCACTGCATTGTGAAGAGTCATCCGGCCTCCTGGCCCATGCCACCCATAAATTAGTCTTCCAAAAAATTGCAAGGCCAATTAGATTTTGGCAAATTAGGTCTACCAAATAATAATTTGTTTCTTAATGCTTTATACTTACAGGGGCTCACGAATTTTCTTTGCCTTCAAACACTTGTGCTCAGTGCTCACCTCTCCTTTGTCCTTTAGTTTTCTTCTTCTTTTGCCTTTTTGCATATCTTTCTTTTTCTATTTAAAATTTCTCTTTTTTTTTTGGTGATCCAAAAAGATGGGGCTTACAAGTGCATGATTGTGCATCTAGTACTCAGCTAAAGCTTTTTTTCAAGTTACTACAAAAGGATATGACATAATCTACAGTCATAAATACTTCACTATTTGAGGCATTATTGATTGTTATTTGGCTGAATGAATCAAGACAGTTAAGCTGTCTATTTCCTATATTTCAGCTCATGACCCAATCTTTGAATGATTTAATCTTGTTTGAATGGCATCCCATCACTAGAATCAAGGGTCACCAGGATTTGTTCATCTTCCCATTTGAGGGGCAAGGTCAGAATTTTTAGTTCATGGATCAGTTTCACGAGACCTGAGTTGTAGTATTACGTGCATATTCTGTGTCAATTCATGCAGCAACCAAAGGAAGCACACTGGAATATATCACAATTAGTTTTACTTACTCGGTTCTGAATAAAAAAATTATACATATTAAATAATTTTTCGCCTCACAAATATAGAACTTAAGCCAAAAATTACTGAATTTTGGGTACGGCCGAACCTGTAACTTGCACTGTGGCTCCGCCCTTGCTTCCAATAGATACACAATTTGGGGGACCTCATTAAGGTTGTATCGATTGATGCAACTTTCATTTATTCTCATATGTCATTATTTCGAAGGTTCATTCTCAATTGTTTTTTTTTTTTGCGGTGGGGATTTGATATACCTCAATCTTACTTTCGACATTTTGAAGCTGTTGAAGGATCTCAGTCTTTGGACATTCTTATATACCCCAATTTTATTTGTAGGGTACACATCGACACTTAATTTTGAAGTCTAGATACAAATAATTCAACGACATACTAAAGTAATACTTCATCCAGTCCCAAATATAATTAGTCATCTTCACAAATTGTATTTATAATTTCAAATTATTTGACATGTTAAATAATCAAAAGGTATTTATTACTTTTTTTTCAAATTTACCCTAACTACTCAAATTAGTGAAATGTTGATTAAGACATTTTAAAAGGAGATAAATGATGGTTTAGGCAAATACACTCGCTTATAATTAAGACTTTTAAATTTGTCTAATTAAGTTGTTTGGAAAAAAATTAAGAGACATATACTATGGATCAGAGGTAGTAATTAGCTATTGCTAAAATATAAATGCAGAAAAGGTTTTGTTAAGAAGCTATACATTCATGGACTTATATAGCAGGATTTTCTATTATTGCTAGCTCATCTATACATGCAGAAATTATTGCTTATTGCATGGATTGAAATTTACATTTATCAAAAAACTAAAGGGCAGTGTGGTGCACAAAATATCTTGTGTTAGCAGGGTTCAAGAAAGGGCAACACCCAGGAGATGTGATGTAGACATTTATCAAAAATCTATTTTCACTAATTGTGAAACTGTCACGATCCAAACCGGAGGGTCATGGCGGGCACCCGGACCTTACTTGCCGACTACCATTAATCATGTATTTAGCATATAACCATAATTTTTCATGGCCCACAAGAGCCGTCACGAGATACCCTGCTGACATATGGATATAGTAAACTAGAAAAGAGTTATGTACTATAACCAGAATGACCCAACCTATATACATATATATCAAGGCAGACATGGCCATACACGATTACTATACATAGGACAACTGTCTACAAGCCTCTAAAGAGCACGTGACATTATAAGGTCGGGATAGGGTCCCGCCATACCCATATGCATATGCATATGCAAAAGTACCGTACCAAGATTAGATTGCTACTTCGGAATAAATAAAGTGCTCCAATATCCGCTGAACCAACAACCTACGAGTGTGAATCGTCACCATATCTACCTGAGTCTGCGGACATGAAACACAGCATCCCTGACAAAAGGGACGTCAGTACGACTGATGTACCGAGTATGTCAGGCATGCAGAATAGCATATTAGAGACTTGAAAGTAACATGAGACAAGAAACAACCAACCAGTAGAGAATTCCTCTGAGGGCCATAATATGCCTAAATGACATGCACAATGCGATCATACATATACATATGTGCATATAACACCATCAAGCTTATGTGGGTATCCCATCATATCATATCGTCCTCTGTGGGCACAATCATCATCATATATGTACCAGTTGCAGGTGGTGTGCGTATATAACGCCTTTCCTTTTTTCATCCCCATACATATATAATGCATACATATAGTAGTATATATAACACCTTTGAGGTCAAGGTATGTACATGAATATAATGCATGAATGATATGATAATAAGACACTATAAGTTTGTCGGAGTGATGTAATGTCTCTTCACCTCCGATTAACATTATGAATACTAACATATTTCCCATATACCTCAATAAGGATTTAGGAACGTATTTAGACATGCTTTGACAATAGGAATAAATAACATGAACATCCTTAATTACTATGAGTAGAATCAGTTATGGGACAATATTATGTTGATGTTTCGTACTTAGAACATGTCAAAAGAAGAAAAGGATTTGTCTTAACATATCCTTATGTCGACCTTCCAATGGGGTGACGGAATCGACTTCCTTAGTTATTCAAGCGCAACGAAAAACGAAACAACGAGATTGAAACAGTACACAAACCCGTATGTTGTTGGTGTTAGCGTTCTTGACAAAGTGGACACCCAAAGTATATTGCTACTCACGTTTTTTGCTTCTTCAACTTAATGAATCATTCATTAATTTTAACATTTCTTCACCACTTCTTAAGAAAGCATGCGGCCTATATTTGTCAAAAGGTGGATTCCACTATTTATCAACAGGTGGCTGTCTATATTTATCAAGGAGGAGTGACTTAGCTAAAAAGAACTCATCTTCACTTAGTGAATTGTGGGACCCACGAAAGTACCCCTTAATTAGTTAAAAGAATAGCTTGTACTATAAATAATCAACACATACATGTATATCTAATTAACATGAGTCATATATTGGCTCATTCTTATGCCCACACGTGGAATCCTAATTAAAGCACTTGTCACGCTCACTAATTTCATAATTAGATCATTGTCTCTCATTTTAATTAATTTTCTGATCTCAATTCACTTAAATAATATATTATTTTTAACATACCTCATATACGAGTATACTCCTTATCATGATCATGCAATATGATACCAGTCCGTAACCTCTTTTGGCGCACACAATATTATTTCTACTCATCATCATTACACTTTTAAGTCTGAATCATTTCGGAACTTCATTTTCTTATACGATGAACTCTTTATTTACATGTTTGAATGTAACCAAAATTCTTCGGGGCTCGGATTTACTTTCATACGTCTAGCTGCTTAAATCATCACCCGAAAGTACGAGATGTTAGACTCACAGGTACTCATTAACCTTATATCATTTCATAGTACTGTGCACTTACCTATTTTAAATGATTACAGGTTTTTACTTGAGGCAGGCCTATACAAGTTGTTCGTCATATATTCAAGGAAGTTAACATGGTAGCAGACTATCTTGCAAATTATGAAAAACTTATATTTCACATAGTTTGTCTGGGAATGATACTATTTAATGAAATTACTCTCCTAATTATAATTTGTTACTTTATTGCAAAGCTTATTTGGATCATTATACCCTAAAATCAATTCCGACATATATTTAATTTGTTCAACAAAATTTTGTTCTTCGTTCTAGAAGAGGAAAAAAGGACTAGGGTATCTGAATGCATAGGTTGAAAATAATTACTGTGTGTGAACCATTACTCCATTAGGATCAATATTGAAGAAACGAGAACCACACAACAAACTATTATAATCAAGAACTTTCAAAGACCACATATCAAAACTTAAAAGGTAAAGTACTCATAAATCAACATCTTTAACAGTGTGTAATTGCATTATCTTTCATAACGACTACCCATTCATTTGGAATAAGTTAGAATACGTACGAAAAATACAAAAACCGAAGATAAATAAAATGGAAATTAAGGGTTTACCATAGAGAAAGGACTTCGAAACACAATTAATTATCTGTTACATATTATTGGGATAATTTGAAATGAGTCCATTTTCTTGGGGAACTTTTAATTAAAAGATGATGATAAATAGGTCAAAGAGGCCAAGAAGTTTGAAACTGAGGAAATCCTCCATATCCTTCGCCAACAATCTTCCCCATTCCTTGTGTTGCATACCCATTTGTTCCCTACCAATTTAATTCTTAATGTCAATCCAGACATCAAATTTATGGAAAATATCAAAAGATCAATTCTACGTATATGTCTATGCTAGTGTGAATATATATATACGCTATGTTGCTCGGGACTCTAAATACGTTGCCGTACTTGTATTAGATACTTAAAAAATATACTTCTACTTTTGAAAGAACTGACATACATCCGTCAATATTTTTGAAGAGTCCAAGCAACATAGTATATACACATCAAATAAAGTAGGTTAAATTTCAAGGTAATTCTAACTTCTTACAATTTTTTTGACCTTCTAATGCACAGGAAATTAAAAAAATAGATGTCCTCATATCAACTGTTAGTGAGACTACCGTCGAGTGTTGTGGTGGGATTGACAGGATTCATCTACCCTTAATCAGAGGTTCCGAGTTTGAGACTATGTAAAAGAAAAAAATCTCATAAGGAGCACTTCCCTTTTAATGAGTCTTATGCAGCGCAAACCCGTATTAGTCGGGGCTAAAAAATAAACCCCAACACCGGTTTGAAATAAAAATAAGACTATTAATGAGACTCCTTTTTCTTAAAGATTTTTCTTTTAATTTGGTAGAGAGGGATACAAAAAGATCATCAGAGGGGAGATATTTATTATTCTATCGGGGAGGACTAGTAAAATGAAGGATCATGAGTGTAGTAAAAAAAATTAGGAGCAAGATTAATTGGTGATGAAGAAACTTTTTTTTTTAATTGAGAATGGTCTTCTTTGGTATGATAATGATTTAACATTACAAGACAACGAGAAATATTCACATTGGCACTTAAAAAACAAAATGTACCTGCGCCATTGAATCCATATCATCCATCTCTGATGAGTTGAAATCATAAAACAAACTTGCTGTTGATAGTTTCATTGAAAGAAACTTAAAAAAGAAACAAAAGAATATTAGAGAAGAGTTTGATTGAATTTATTAATTGTTCTAATTTTGCACTGTGAAACAGAAACATACTAAGGCTACATGTATCTTACATCAATTTGATTTTGCAATGATCGGACATAGTTGATTATTACATCCAACATCACTGCCATTCCCATCGTCTGCAGCATTCACTCGTGTTATAAGAATGATAATTTAAGGAAAACATAGTACTAACAAATTCTTCTTAAATAGATATATATTTACAATAATTCAACAAAAAGTATTCTGATTGTTTTTAAATTATAAAAGTATATAGCAAGCATATGATATTACCTTATAACATCCAGGAACCAGTTCTTGCAAGCATCTGAGCTTTTCATTTATTTTCTCCCTTCGAAGCTAGTTCACAAACAACAAATTACTCAAGATTGTAACTTTACTAAGTTTTTATTTCATAAAAGTTTTCTAGTGATGAAGACATGAGATAATTTAATAAATATTAACACCATAAATTGAATTTAATTAGAGAATACTTACTCTTTCAGCCAAACTGTGACTATCAGTAGCTTGGCCTCTCTTTGCTCTAACATGAACAACTTCTCTTGGCTTCTCAGCTTCTTTCTGATTGTTCCTTTTTCTCTTTCTCCCTTCACATGTGTTCTATCACAAACAAATCATGGTAAAAGAAAAAATCAGCTACACTTTTCTGAACCCGTTTTTTTACAAGATGGAACTCAACTTCCAGCAGGAGGACGCAGTACACTTAATGTACGTAATAAATATTGGAGTTGTTATTGAATCCGATTTTAGATGGTCGGTAGAAATAAGCAATTGCATGATAGAAATTCCTCAGTATCTTGTTTACTTGCAACAAAATATTGTAAAGTCGCTTCTGATTCCTTTGTTGTCAGACTCAAGAGGGTGTCGTTTTCAGAGATGAAGCTGTTAGAAAGAATTATCGAGGAAAAAGTGACCACTTATATCAAAATAAAGAAAATCCTTTTTATAACACAGTTAAATAAACAAGAGAAGGGTGATAAAAAAGAAAAAAAAATGAACATAATTTTTATTGATCACCTTGCCAGTATTTCCAGACACTAGCGGTAGAGGAGTTGGAATATTATTGTTATTATTCAACATGGTCTCTGATTCAGGAATTGAATTATTCATACTGCTACTGCAGCCATAACTTGAACCTCCCAAAGTAAAAAACTGAGCAGCACCAGCAGCGACGGCAGGATCATAAATATCATGGCTAATATTCATATGATCAGTATGAAAATTAGCCATGATGGGGAGCTGATGATGATGAATATTTTGATGATGATTAGAGAAGCTTTGATCATTTGACAAAGCCAAAAAACCATGTTGATGAATATTTGAGCTGAAATTCTGATCATCTTCAAGCTGATGGCTTATGCTATTTAGGAGTTCCATATTTGTGTTCATGATCAGAGGGGAATTATTACAAGTAGAATTGAAAGCCTGAAATTCTGAATCACCCATGAAATTTGGCAGACTATATTCTTGATTTCTATATGTGATGAGATTAGGTAATGCAAGAGAACAAATGTATGGGTACTATAGTTTCTATGGCAGGCTTTTAATACTACTCCCTACGTCCCCTTTTATATCCTTTTGTTCATACGTGGAGCCATGATTTAAAATTTATGAAAATTGAATCTTAATATTTTTAAGTTACTCAAATGTAAATTAATAATAAGATATTGAGTTCGACTGAACTCATAGCTGACACTCTAACTCCTATTTTGCTATTGTGGAATTAACCGTACACGAAATTTAAACAAGAAAGAAAAACACATAAAGCAATGTTAAGAGTCTCACATCCGGATATGAAATGAGAACATGGACTCCTTAAAGGTCCTGAGATTGAACCTCAATACCGCCACCCATTATCAAAAAGAATTTTCACGTGCTTAGACCATGAAATAAAATCAGGTCAGCACGTGAGAGACGTGTTGAGAATATAATCAAATATTAAAAGTGTGCTCTCTCTAATAACTTAATATTTGATATTTGATTATATTCTCAACAGGTAAATCTATGCAAAGTATCAAAATTATAACCCTTATTATTAACAATCAAGTAAACACCGATGATGAGAGTTTCACATATCCTTTCATATTTCTCCTCATACAAAGGTGAATTTTGATCATGTCAAGTTGGTCATACAAGTAATATCGTTAAGGATAAATTAAAAATAATATGACTGAATAGTTTATAGCATATATAAAAGTAATAATTTATTTAAAATAAACTAAAAAGAATAGCGTGTCACTCTAAGTTGCGATGGAGGGAGTAATTGATATTTATTCTTCAAACTATGGTAGGGAATTTAATGTATATTTTGATGATTGCAGAAAACACATATTTTTTGGGAAATATTAAAAGGGGACTCGTGGATGTAATCTCTTGATGGGTCCACTTCAATTTGATATATCAAGTAAATGGGACCATTACTCAACTTTGATTGAGTATGATCCAAATTGAGAATATCATTGAAGTCTTTTAATGGTTTGGCATTGAGTTGTTGGAAATGACAAGAGTGTACATTCCCATTGACTACTTTAATCTTTCTCAAAAACTTAGACCTCGTACTAGTTATTAAAGATTTGATAAAGATAATGATATCCTGATTCATTGAGGAAAATGATAGTACTTGATCATCACTATTCGTATTTGTCGATAACAAGTTCTTTGTTGAAAAAGATATGAAACAGGATAATAATTTCAATTTTATGCTTATTGTTTATGTTGGTGTAGTGTTGTTTTTCATCGGGTAGCTCCTCTATTATTAAAGTAACGTACTAAATCAAATTTTAATAGGTTGATAGTGTTAGAATATTATGTTAATAATATTAAGATTTTGTATTAATGTAGTATCATATTATATATGGTAGGTAGTAAAATGTTAATTAGGAATATTATGTAGGTAAGGTAGAAAATTATTAGGAATTGATTAGGAAGATTAGGCATGATTGACTCTTCCTAATTGATGTATATTGTGTATATATTGAACCTTTGAAAGATGAATACATTGAGAAAAATATTCTACTTACCCTCGAATTATTACATGGTATCAAGAGCTTAAGGAAAGATCCAAAATTAGTTTAATTTCTTCCAAATTTTTGGTCATCTTCCTCCCTAGTAAACCCTAGTGGCCGAAAATTTCATTACTTTTTTCTACTCCATTATTGATTATCCTTCATCACAGCTAGTTATGTATGAATCAAAATCATCTTTTCACCCTGCCCTAGCTGTCTCAAACATCAAAACACATGTTTCCATCAAACTAGAAATAGAAACCGTTCATTAAGCGACGTGGACAGAATTATTCAAAATATGTTGTCGTGCTCACAAAGTTCTTCATCATATAATTCCTCCAAAAGATGGTAAAGGGAAAGACATAACAAACGATGCAGAAAAGGAATTGTGGGATACACTTGATGCCACAGTCCTTGGTTGGATTTATGAGATAATTTCCACAGACTTGTTGCATACGATAATGGAACCGGATTCCACAGCCATGGCGGCATGGGAACGTTTGCGAGATATATTTCAGGATAAAAAAAACTCTCGCGCTGTTTCATTGGAACATGAGTTCTCAACCATTGACATGACGGATTTCTCTAATGTTTCTACATATTGTCAACGCCTAAAAGTGTTGGCCAATCAACTACGAAGCGTTGGTTCACCGGTTACTAATAACCGGTTAGTCTTGCAATTGGTCGCCGGTCTCACCGAAGCGTATAGCGGCGTGGGAACTCTCATTCGTCAAAGTAATCCTCTACCACAATTTTATCAAGCAAGGTTCATGCTTGTTCTTGAAGAGTCGGGCTTGGTGAAAAAAGGCTTCAACTATTTCAAATTCCGCCATGATTGCCACTCCTTCACATGATGGTAATTTTTTTTACCCTTCTCAACAAAATAAGGGACAAAAAGGTCGTCATAACAATAAAAATAAGAAATAACAAAGGTGGAGGCCACCAAAATTTCGGTGGCGACGGTAATGGCGGCACCACCAACTATGGTGGTGGACAATGGCAACAGCAGCAGGCGGGCAATGCGCTGGCAAAGCAGGCGGCAGAGGCGGGCGGACGATGGCAAAGAGCCTCACCGGCAGTGGACTTGGGTTGCACCACCCACCCACCTCAACAGTAATTGGGCCAGTCGCCTCAAGGCCCACTAGCCAAAGAAAGAAACAATGGCCCAAATAATCGGTAGCGATGGCAAGAATAAAGAACAGCCCAAAGAGCCCATTTCACTGGGTCTGCGTTCCATGCAGTAGCAGTGGGCCTCAGCCGACCCAGTGGCATGAGGCCCATTCAACAGGGGCCCACCCTACGGAAATTGAGTCCGCCATGCACACTCTTGGACTTAATCCACCGGATTCAAATTGGTATATGGACTTCGGAGCGACGTCACATATGACGTCCTCCCAAGGTAATCTCTCGTCCTATTTTAATTTGAGCAATGATAATGGAATAATTGTCGGAAATGGCCATTCAATTCCAATAAAAGGTTATGGTTCTACCAAATTATTACCGCCAAACCCACCCCTAATTTTAAAGAATATCCTTCATGCTCCCAAATTAATCAAAAACTTGGTTTCTGTTAGAAAGTTTACAACTGATAATTGGGTATCTGTCCGATTTGACCCCTTTGGTTTTTCCGTGCATGATTTTCAGACGGGGAAGCTTCTCGTGAGATGTGATAGCAATGGGGAGCTCTATCCAATAAATTCGTCAACCCAACAATTCAAGTTTTCTTCTATTTTTGCTGCCTTGGCACCATCTCTATGGCACCAACATTTGGGACATCCGGGAGAGGCTGTTTTGGCTTCTCTTAAATAAAATAATTCTATTTCTTGTACCCAGATACGGACTCTAAATAAGTGTCAGTCTTGCACACTTAGTAAACATGTTAAGTTGCCTTTTATTTCCTCTACTTCATGCACTCTTTTGTCATTTGATATTTTACATTATGATATTTGGACATCCCCTGTTTTGAGTTCCTCTGGTCATAGATATTATTTTCTTATACTTGATGACTACTCTAATTATTTGTGGACATTTTCTTTATCGAAAAAATCACAAGTGTTTTCCACGTTTCTCACTTTTAGAGCATTTATCCGAACTCAATTTGAACGTGATATCAAAAATATACAATGTGACAATGGGGGGGAGTTTGACAATAAATAGTTTTGGAATTTTTTTCAAAACAAATGGTCTTCAGTTTCGTTTTTCTTGTCCTCATACTTCATCACAAAATGGGACGGCGGAACGTAAAATTAGAACCATTAACAATATTGTTAGAACATCTCTTTCTCATGCTTCTCTTCCCCCTGCATTTTGGCATCATGCACTCCAAATGGCAACATATCTGTTGAATATCCTTCCTCAGAAAAATCTATCATACCAAGCTCCCCTAAAAATTCCTTACGAGAGCCCACATATCATCACTTACGAGTGTTTGGTTGTCTTTGCTACCCTCTCTTTCCATCCACCACAATCACAAAACTCCAAGCCCGGTCTACTCCATACGTGTTCTTAGGATACCCTACTCATCATTGCGGTTACCAATGTTACGACATTTCTTCCAAAAGAATCTTTATAAGTCGTCATGTAATCTTTGATGAAATAATATTTCCTTTTGCTAAGTTACATGCCATTGGGACCCCTAACTATGATTTTTTGGATGATGATATGCTCTCGTATCTAATACATTTTTTTCACAGTCCGGTACCTATTACTAGTGTTGAACAGCGTAATTCAGGCCCATTGGGCCAGGCAGCCCCAACGGGCCCAATTCAAACTCCGTCAGTGCAGCCCATTGGCCCCTCGGTTTCTCACTCTTCGGTCAGTGGCGTCCAGTCCACTGGCCCAACAACCCGTCCAATCACCCGTAGTCAACATGGGATTGTCAAACCCAATGCAAAATATAGCCTTCACAGCCAGGTCTCGAAATCACCCTTGCCTCGTAATCCAGTATCTGCTCTAAAAGACCCGAATTGGAAAATGGCCATGGATGATGAATATCATACTCTAATTATAAATAGGACATGTGATTTAGTACCTCGTCCATCTAATGCTAATATAATTCGATCTATGTGGATTTTCAGCCATAAAGAAAAATCTGATGGAACTTTTGAGCGGCATAAAGCCCGTCTTGTAGGTGATGGGAAGACACAACAGGTTGGTGTAGATTGCGGGGAAACATTCAGTCCAGTGGTCAAACCTGCTACTATCAGAACAGTTCTCAGTCTGTCTCTCTCAAAATGATGGTCACTTCATCAATTGGATGTCAAAAATGCCTTCCTCCATGGACACCTTAATGAGATTGTTTACATGCACCAACCATTGGGATACAGGGATCCTAAATACCCCAGCCATGTGTGTTTGCTCAACAAATCATTATATGGCCTCAAGCAGGCCCCCAGGGCTTGGTATACGCGATTTGCAGATTTTGTGTCACGCATGGGTTTCTCGCACAACCGTTCAGATAATTCTCTGTTTATCTATCGTCAGGGTAATCATACTGCTTATCTTCTTCTATATGTGGATGATATTATTCTAACAGCATCTTCAGACTCTCTTCGAAAGAATATCATGTCAAATCTTAGTTCTGAATTTGCTATGAAAGATCTTGGCCCACTCCACTACTTTCTAGGGATTGCTGTGACCCGATATACAGGTGGATTATTCCTCTCCCAGAAGAAGTATGCATCAGAAATCGTGGAACGCGCTGGGATGTCTTTCTGCAAACCTTCGACAACTCCGGTCGACACAAAGTCAAAATTGAGTGCCATCTCTAGCAAACCTTTTGCTGATCCAACGTTATACCGCAGCCTAGCAGGAGCTTTACAGTATCTCACATTCACCGGGCCAGATATTACCTATGCAGTGCAACAAGTGTGTCTATTCATGCATAATCCGATGGAAGAACATATGCATGCTCTGAAACGCATTGTGCCATATATTCAGGGTACTCTGGAGTATGGATTATATCTATACCCGTCCTCTATTTCCAAACTTGTTACTTACACTAATGCAGATTGGGCAAGCTGTCCGGATACAAGAAGATCCACCTCCGGGTATTGCGTCTTCCTTGGTGACAATTTAATCTCATGGTCCTCAAAAAGGCAAGCCACGGTATCACACTCAAGTGCTGAAGCAGAATATCGTGTTGTGGCCAATGTAGTATCTGACTCATGTTGGATTCGAAATCTATTACTTGAACTTCATTGCCCGATTCCGACTGCAACATTAGTATACTGTGATAATATTAGTGCAATCTACCTCTCATGGAATCCCATCCACCATCAACGCACTAAACATATTGAGTTAGATATTCACTTTGTACGTGAGAAGGTGGCTCGCGGACAAGTTCGGGTGCTGCATGTCCCAACGCGACATCAAATCGCAGATATCTTCACAAAAGGACTTTCGCTGATATTATTTGAAGATTTTAGGGACAGTCTCAGCATTCACCGCCCTCCAGCTTCGACTGCGGGGGAGTATTAGAATATTATGTTAATAATATTAGGATTTTGTATTAATGTAGTATCATATTATATATGGTAGGTAGTAAAATGTTAATTAGGAATATTATGTAAGTAAGGTAGAAGATTATTAGGAATTGATTAGGAAGATTAGGCATGATTGACTCTTTCTAATTGATGTATATTGTGTATATATTGAACATTTGAAAGATGAATACATTGAGGAAAATATTCTACTTACCCTAAAATTATTACAGATAGAATATATATTGTTCTCTTATTATATGATATTGAATAATTCAATGAACTAACTTTTGAATCGGGCTCAAAGTCCAATTTTTAAGACTAATATTAGAGTCTAACTCGTCGCCAACAATTTCATGTTTACTCAAAGATGCTGAGCTCCATTGATACGTCCATGCTTCAAATGTCAAACCTTCGGCATGCAGAAGGGATATAGACTGTATCCATTGATTAAGTGAATTGAATATCACTCATCTCCTTAATTAATCAATGTCGATTTACTTAACAGTAAATAAGCGATGAGAATTATTGAGGAGTGTTAATTAAATTTAATTTCGATGATGAAGACACAACTCAAAAAAATCGAAATATAACATATATTTTGAGTGTTTGTTTGGGGAGGAAAATACTTTTTATTTTTTTCATGTTTGATTACTCAAAATTTCTGAATTTTTTTTTTTTTAAATAATGAGTTCATAAAAATGAGAAAACTGATTTTTCTAAGAGAACTAGGGAAAATAAGTATCACTAGTAGTATTCCGTACATTAATTGTCTCTCCCCTGTCCATACCCTCCAACACATCCTACCCCCTGTAGCTGTCATCCCCACCACCCCTACACCTTACCACCCTACCCTCACCCTCAAAGTGTTTGTCTAAATTATATAAAAATGCTTTTGAGACAATATTTTCTACTTATAAAAAAGAAACATAAATATGAGAAAGAAAATTACTCATTTTTCAGGAAATATTTTTCAAGGAAAATATTTTCCGGAGAAAACATTATTTTCATACCAAACACACCCTTTAAGTAACATGAAAATACCAAAGTACGATATTGACAAGTATGATCGGAACTCCACAAGTGACAAATGACAAGTGACAACTATGTCTACGTTAAGAGGTGTGGATATCACCATTTTCATCATATTCCTCGAGTGCGTCATTTTCAAGTCCTAATATTTCGAGGATTTGCAAAAGGTCACTCCTTTTTTGCTACTTTATCAACGAATTTCCAAAAGTATCAAGGATACATGAAAGTTACAGATGCAGAGAAAAAAACGAGGAAAAGAAGTAGACAATCAAGATTTTCCGTTCTAGTCATTTTTGTACACTTAAAACTTGACTAGAATTGTACCACTTCATCTCCTAAAGCATGATGATCCATACCATCCATATATAGGACCACAAACAACGCACAAAGTCCCGGGACATGGAAACATGGCAACATTTATACACCTTGAACTGCAGTTTATAACTTTAGGATAATTTGAAATTATGGGATTATTTTCACATATAATCACTGAAATTTACCTATTATAACAACAAAGTCATAAAATTATTTTTTGTCACTTTAAGTAACTGAATTATGTGTGATTACTCACAAAAGATTAAATAAATGAGGATATATGCAAGTTATTATAACACCATGTCTGTGGTTTGTCACTTTGTAAATTCCACATAAAAAATAAAAGAAATCCACTATATAAACATTTTGACACCCATATTTAAAACAAAAGGCTATTATAAAATATTTAAATGAAATCGAGAAAAGTAATTGCAACATTAAGTCGTCGGATTTTAGAAATATTTTTTTAGTCATACATGAACACTCAACGCAGATGCGGCTTTAAGCTGAGTATAGTCTGTGCACCCGTTTAAGATCTAGGTCTACCAAAGGCTTGCCTGCATACGTGGTACGTCATTAAGAACAGTAGAAGGAGATCTTATTCTCTTCGGAGGAAATATTCAAGAATTAGACCTTCGTTCAACTCTATCCCACGAGATAAGAATGACAGAAGGAAAAACTTTTTAATATGCCTTTGTAGTCACTAGTTTATAAGTAACATACTCAGAACATGAGACTCTACTAAGAGATTGTTTTTTGACTCACAAGACTCTAAAGTAAAAGCTCAAATATCAAGTTTGTCATGACTTAAATTTGAAAGTCGTGCTGGAACCCAAAGAGCAACTATCCAATTGGAGAACTACCCAATCCAAGAGCCAACACAAATCAAAACAAAGATAGAATATCGACGTCAATGCAAAATCAGAATCTAAAATATAGCTGTCACGATCCTTTTTAGGAATTGCGGTGACACCTACACTTTTTCACCAGTAGACGAACCACTCTAAATCATTCACATGATATAAGAAAAAAGTGTGAAAAGATAATAAAATACGTAAATAAACTGTCAATTTATAAAATGTGAAACACAAGTCTAAGAATCATCATACAACCCCTATAGATCTAGTCAACAATACAAGAGCTCTAAAATAGGATACAAGTCTGAAATAAAGGCAACATAATCCATCTACTGAACATCATAGTCTAAGTGTCTGAATATGTCTCTCGAATCAATAAAAGACAAAGATAGAGATAGAAGCATCCAAAGCATGCCGGAAGTAGCATCATCACCCTGAACACTGATAATATGCTCGCTCGGACTTAAACGCGAGGTTTCGAACTAGTAGAATGATTTGTATTTACATCCGAAAAGAATGCAGCAAGAGTAGCATGAGTACATAACATAACCCCATAGGCCGACAACGATGGAAGATACACAAAAAGAGATAAAATATCGAGTTGACACCAAATACGTCACGTTATCCACATAATGGTTCACAAAATCAACAGGTCACCGTGTTCATATAAGATTTCATAATCACGTAAGTCAACCAATCCAAAAGAGTTCAATAACAATATTCCAAGTATCACTGGACAATTAACAATCCTACTTTATCCAGGAATTCAACCAGATTATCAATAACCAATCCAACACTTAATCCACCAACATATAATCAATGAAATGATGAATATATGATATGAATGCAATGCATATGCCAGGTATCTTTATCTTCCAGTATACATACATTCAAATTCTATGAACTGCACATCCATGGAGGACCCGCGAAGTCCATATACTCCTCTGAAATTTATCAATGGAGCCCAGCTCTTGGCTGAAAACTGTTGCAGGCGTGCAACCCGTTTCCCCGCATATCATCATCATCTCAATGTTGTCAATAAATCTCATAAGTATTCTTACCTTCCCGATCTCTTAGACCCACAATATTTTCATACCACACTCATATCAATATCATCAGAACCACGAGTGTATGAATGCAAATGACAATACAAGGTAATAAATCAGAATGTATGAGATGCAACGAAGTATAAAAGATGAATATCACATGCTTTCAGAACTCAGTAACACATAATCTAAATACAATCGGGGTATCATATCAAAGCATGTGTGATTAATAAATATGACAATAACAAATAAAGCAACGAGCCTAAAAAATGGCAACAAGCCCAATCAACAGCAGTCAGAATCAGCTTAAGGTTGATTCCCCAAATCCTCCATTAAGCGTTCATGACAACCACATGAGTAGGACCCAAAATACGCCCAATACCCCTCAACATTTATAACTGATTACGTACTTCTATCGAAGTTTAATAAGAATAAATCATAGCCTACCTTAGAGCCGAGCAGGTGCCACGTGCAATCAAATCTCTGTGCTGGATTTGCCCTTCCGGAGCGCCTCATGATAATCGTAGTCTAACACGCATAGACTATTCGTCAATATTAAACTAATACACAACACAATGACTTAGTCCTTCAAACATTTCAAAGACACCCAAAACCAACCCCGAGCCTACAGTGTCAAAATTTGAACTTTATTACTCAAAAATCTTTAAAACATGATAACTAGTTATATCCTTACGTTAATTTGAAATCTAACCCCAATTGAACCCTCAATTCCATAATCTAAGAAAAGCCCTAATTTTACAAACCCCAGAATTTCTCCCAATTTGAAAAGGGTTCCCATAATCAAATTAACCACCACAATATGATCATCTATCATATATCAATACGTATTTACAATATTAAAGTAAGCTAATTCATATTACACCCTTAAATCAAAGTTTCAGCCTTTCTTAATCTAACATGAAAACTAGAACTCACCTTCTCCAATTTTATATTCCATAACAAGAATAGAAACCTCAAAATATGAATTAAAATCACAAAAAGGTGAAGAATTTTACCTCTAATGAAGAACTTAGCCAAAACCTTAAAGAATCCCCCTTAGACAGCCCAAATACCGACGTAATGATATTTTGAGAAAGTGTTTTCGACCTAGGGAATTTATTAGGTTTCCTGAAACAATGATTTTGCCCCTGCGGAATTGATTCCGCAGGGGTGGTCTCGCTTCGACAGACAATAGGCTCATTGAGGTGTAGTCACTAGATACCTCATCCCAGTGCAGAAGCGGAACAAGACCCCATAGAGGCGCATTCGCCCCTGCGTGAAATCCCCGCTAGAGTTGAACTCCAACAATATCTCAAGATACACTTCTGCAAGCTAACCTCCGTAGAGGCAGACACGCAGGAACAGACAACTGCTTTGGCAGACACCAGACACCCGAAAAATGGATTTCTACTCAGACTTTCACCAAACACCTGAAATATTTGCGAGATCCCCCGGACACAAACCAGACACGCTCTCCCAAGGTAAACAGTACTACGAACTCACTCGCGCCTTCAGATTTCTCATTTAACCAAGCTAAGACATACTTTTTTAAAAAATCGCCTGAAATAACTAACTATCACAATTTCACAAATAAAGCCACAAAGTACATCTAATTATATCGGGAAGCAAACCAATGACTCGACTAAGTCATAAATGACCCTTCAGAACTACCGGAAATGACTGAACCCAGAAATGAGACCATATACTCGAAAGTCAACTTTGAGTCAAACTAATCAACTCTAACAATCTTATTTTGGGTTTTCCATTCGAGAATCACATAAATAAACCTCGGGATCCGTGCCACCCATCCTCGTACATCACAAACCCCACACATAGTCTACAAGAAGGGTAAACTAGGCAAATAAAGGTCTTTAGCTAAAAAGGACAGAACAGATCATTACAATAGCGAAAGTCAAAAATATGATTCAATTTTGAAATAATATCCATAATCCCACAATTAGTCAAAAAGAATCTAATGCGAAATTGGATACAAGACTTCAATGGACGCAACCCAAAAATGAAACATAAAGATAGAGCAGAAGAGACTCTATGAACCAATAATTGACGACTCACCTAAATAGAATATCTCAACACCTTGAACAAGATCAACAGTACTCAAGAATGACACTAGTAGATGGATCTAAACAATGCATTAAATGGTGAATCGAAGCGACCCAATATTCCCGACCCGCTCCACCATCGTACCCCTAGATTGTCTTGAAGATATAATGTATGAACAACGTCAAATTATGCAATGGGCCTAACTCACACCCTAATATCTAGCACAAAGGGAGGAGGATTGTCCAAGCCTTATAAGGAGCCCAGGGTTCTTATCCGTCACTGATGTGGTATATTCTCTTCACCTCCCCCCCCCCATACCCATGCCCAGGTTCGAACATTCTTTTTATCTAGGATCTGCTATCCGGTCTTGAGCGTGCACTTTCATGAACCGGGGGCATTTTCACCCCATTGGTCCAGAACCGGTCAATTGGTCGGGGGAGAATTTTTCCCTTCTTTTTTTCTTGAGGATCCACATCGGATCGGGCTTGGTCCTGGCTCTGATACTATGTCAAGAAATGGATCTTGAGCCTAATCCATACCCCAAAAGCTAGCTCAAAGGGACAAGGATTTCTCAAGCCTTTTAAGGAGCCCACGGTTCTCATCCGTCAGCGATGTGTTATATTCTCTTCAAACAACAACGGTGTATAGCATAGAAGCTAAAATACCATTACACGAGTACATAAAAATAAGCAGTCGAATCCATCAATGTAACATGGACCCTCATGAACAAGGCCACTAGACATAACCAATACGTCCTCGCAAATAAGACTGCTAACCAAACATTGACACATTGGACTGTATTTTCTCACGAAGGAGTATATCATAACTTTAAGGGGAAACGGGTTTTGAAATCAACTCAATTTAGCTCAATCATCAATTCTCCTTCACGATCGAGGTGTCTGGCTTTATGGTCGAAGTGCATCAAACACCAACAAAAATGTTCAACACTATTATTGGTTTCAAGTGTCGGAACACCCTCCGAGTTCCTCGGATCCCTAATCAAACACACCAACAACTCTATAATATCATAAAAACCTATAGAAAGTATAAAACATTGACACATTGGACTGTATTTTCTCAACAGGATGCTGATTGAACTTGAATTCCCCCATAAGTTTGTGATGTGAATCTGGGAGTGCATCTCTACTATTTCTTATTCCCTAACACTGAATGAGGTCCTAACAGAGCCATTTCAGGGTAAAAGGGGAATTAGGCAAGGGGATCATATGTCCCCTTACCTATTTTTCATTGTTATGGAATACTTGCAGAGGAAGTTTGCACAGTTGGCTAGAAAAATAATTCCACTTTTATCCTAAGTGCATGAAACTGGGAGTGATCTGTGTATGCTTTGCTGATGACCTGCTTATGTTTTGCAGGACTAATCTCACCTCGATTAGGCTTCTACAGCATACTTTCCTTGAGTTCTCATTGGCTTCTGGATTGCAAGCAAATGCTGATAAGATCTCTATATACTTGGCAGGCATTCCTGAACACTTGAGGCTAGATTTTCTGAAGGAATTGGGATACTCTGAGGGAACACTGCCTTTCAGATACCTTGGTGTGCCACTTGCAGCAAAAAAGCTATCTATTATTCAATGCTGGCACTTGGTGGAGAAAATTACTGCAAAAATTAGTTGTTGATCCTCTAAAAGTTTTATGTTATGCTGGCAGGTTGCAACTGATAAAGTCAGTACTATTTGGTGTGCGCAGTCCAACTTGGCACATATATTTCTACTTCCCAAGAAGATCCTTAAGATGGTTGAGGCCATAATTAGGTCCTTTTTGTGGACAGGAAACTCTACTATCTCCAAGAAAGCCTTGGTTTTATGGGAGAAGATATGCATGCCTCAAGCTGTTGGGGGATTAAATATCATGAATATGTATCTCTGGAATAAGGTTTTTGTGGCTAAACATCTGTGAGTTATTGCCGTGAAGAAGGACTGTTTGTGGATCAAATGAGTTCACTGTTTTTATATAAAGAATAGGAGTTTGAAATCCAGGCCTATACCCAAGACTGCTGCTTGGGCAGTCAGAAAGATATTAGGGTGTAGGAGCCTCATAACTGGGATCCAGGGCATGTTAGGTGACTTGATGAGCAATTTGCTTCAACTACACAAGGTTGGGGGAATTTTTAGCATAAAACAGTTGTACCATAAGTTGAATCCTCGGTATCACAGGGTCCCTTGGAAGCATATGATATTGAAATAACATCTACATCCCTGATATAAGTTTAACCTCTGTCTTGCTTCACAGAGGAGACTTGCTATAGTCGATAGGTTTTTATAATTTGGCATTATTGTTCCTCAAACATGTGCGTTCAGTGGCTTAGCTGATGAAGTGTTTGGACATTTATTTTTTTATTGGCCTATTATTAAGGGCATTTGGTCCAGATTACTATCCTGGCTTGGTCATCCTAGAATTATTGTTTACTGGTCATCTGAGGTATGTGGATTAATAGAGGGGCAAGGAAGAAGTCTGGACATCGGGCTATTGTCGACTGTGTCTTTGGGATGATGGTATATCTTATATGGAGGGATATGAATATGCTCAGGTTCCAGAGGGGTGTTTTCTCTTCATACAAATTATGCAAGGAGATTGCATTGCACATACACACTAGAGGCCACAATAAACAAAGCTGGCAGATACAACTTATTTGAATTCTTTTCCTTAGTTTTGTATGCTAGGTTATTTCATTCAGACACAGACGGTCAACATTTGTTGTTTTGTAATTCATAATTTTGGTTGAGTAGAAAAGACTGTTTATCCCAAAAAAAATATAATGAGACGCTGATACTAAAAACGAGGGATCACATTGTTACAAATAATTTCAAGACCTACATATGACACTTACTGATTGCTAAATAAAATAGAAAAATCTAAACAGTTTGTATATTCACATACTCTACACGTATAGAAGGACCTCGAACAATTGTCCATTACTTGCCAGTTGCCACATGAAGGGCCGGGATAAGTCTTGGCTTTTTGAATGGAGGGTGAAAATTCTTTTGAAATGTGGAAGACATGCGGGGGTGGAGCAAGTCCCGCCAAACCCCGCCCCGACTCGACCCCGCCCCGACCCGATTCCGACGGGATCGGGATCGGGACGGGACTGGAGCAAGTCCTGCCAGACCCCGCCAGACCCGACCCCTTGGCCCGTCCCGCCCCGCCTCCGCCAAATCCGACCCGCCAGACCTGAGCCCGGCCCACTGGCCAGCTATAGTTTGGGTCGGTTTTTTTTAAAAGGAAACCAGACCTATTAAATATTTTTTTAAAATGTTGAAATCAATTAAGTAATTTTTTATCGCATCAATTTTTGTCGGTTAATTCAGATTTTTGTCGGTTTTTAAAATTAAAAACAAACATCAAACCAAATAAAAAAATGTTGCTTTTTCTTTGATTTTGGATTTATTGATTTTCCGTGAACACCCTAAAAGACATGTATGGCTATATGTTTGACCGAGCTTGTGTTAAGTTTATTCCAAACTTGATCATTTGTATATTTTACTCTTTATAGTCTTCCTCTTCTTCTCCTACAAATCCTTTCCTAAAACCTCAACACTTCTCCGATGATGTATGACTTTTCCGGTGTAAACTACTTACTTTAACAAAACTCAAGAAACATTATAAATATTGTATCTTGTTTAAGCTCTACATAAACAATTCAAATAAGTATAACAACCCAATAATAACAGTGGTGAAAATAGCATAAATAGAAAGCAACAACAACGATTGGAACAATAACGATAACTAGAATTTAAATTAGTCGAAAAGAGAAAAGGCAGCTGAGTTATTGTGATATCTATCTTTTATGGTGATGATATGTAAAGAGTTCTCTTTTCCAGCATCATCAACAACTAGAAGATAGAGAACTTTAATTAAGGACGATTTATGTTATATATATTGATATTGTTTAAACTTAATTACACTACTAGTATATTTAACTTGTGAGAATAGGTTGTGTATCATTTTTATCAGGTTATCTATTAATGTTCATCATACAAATTTACATGTAATTATCTACAAGTGACCTCACAATATAAACTTAATTTCGACCGTTAATGCATGCATAAAACTTTAAAGTCTTTTAACTCTCTAATTAAAGCAGTATATGTAGTTTAAAGGTAACATTATACATTAGGTTTCCTTAGGAAAATTGTTCATTAATTATTATTATTATTATTGTTATTGTTGTTATTATTATTTTCTCGTTAAGTTAGATTATCTACATAACTTTTTTTCTCTCTAATTAAAGCAGTATATGTAGTTTAAAGGTAACATTATACATTAGGTTTTCTTAGGAAAATTGTTCATTAATTATTATTATTATTATTATTATTATTATTATTATTATTTTCTCGTTAAGTTAGATTATCTACATAACTTGATGCAGCCCTTCCTCGAATCTTTTTAGTGTGAGATACTTTGTTCATGGACTTCCCTTTCTAGAAGCCAAGTGGAGCTTTGGATTAAATATTTTTCATTCACACTTCCAAAGTTAGCTAGGAAGTATAGATACATATAATATAGTAACACTTTCTTCTAGTGGTAAGTAGTAATATTCTCATTCATACCTACCTACGGCCTTGTCTGGCTATATTCGATAGGAGTTCCAAAAGCTAGGATGGGGTAAAGATTCATATCATTTATGAATCAATCTTTATCATAACGGACCTATCAGTCTTCTGCCGTCTCTACAATAATTTTCCTCATCGTTTTTGTTCAATATATATTCTGGTCTATCTACAAAGGACTTAATAAAGTGGCACATTCTCAGGTCTCTATCCAATTGAGATTGAAACAGATTGCACGGACATCATTAAAATAATTAATAATTTCAACTATGTCTACTCTTTTCTTGTAAATTAAACGACTGCAGGTTATTGATCAAATTAATGCTAATACAGGAGATCAGGCACACATTCAGAAAAACTAATACAATGACGCATAGACCTTTGCTTATCTAACCTCCCCTTTGGAGAGGGATACTAAATATGATATTCTTGCATGTTCTTGAATAATCTTATTAGAATTTCTACCACACATTTTGATTTCAATTTCTTCCTTTTACTTTATGGGTTAAGGAAGGGATTAAGTGAATATGTTAAAACACAATTAAACTATTACATTTTTGCGAATTTCATATTTGAACTATTCAGTATGTCTATAACATATCTAAACTATCACATTCTGTATATTAAAACACACTTCATTATTGAATCAGCCAAATATTTGAAATTATGGATAATAAACGCGTGCCGGTTTTAAAACTCATAAAAATGGGCCCACCTGATGTCTATTAAGGCTAATTAAGACCAATATTTAATTTTTTTTATTTCCCTTATATTACTTTTAAATCTTTGTCTTCTTCCCCTTTCTTCTTCTTCATTTCTTCATCAAAACCTTCTTGATAATGAAGGTGAATCAATACACTTTAAGCCATAAGAAAAAAACTCATAAAACAATTCTAATCAATACTCATAAAATTATGATATCCAGGTCGTCTTTTTTAAGAATCAGCATTGAAAATTTTCTGACCAACCAATTCAAATCAGTGGCAAACGAATTCAATTTTCTGATTTAGACTTACAATTTAATTTCTTGCAGATTTAGACAACACCCATTTGATTTCTCAAGTAAAATTTTTAAATTCGAATAGACCCGAAAAGCTTTGACGACCAGCAATGGTGGCTCGATTGTTCAACCACCCAAAGCTCTTCAAATCTGTAGCTACCCAAAGGTCCCTAAATCTGTAGCTAAATCTTATATCTAAGCTCGACAATAACTGCAAAACAATATTCAGATTTCGAATCCAACACCAATACCTCATATGTGAACTACCCAACTCGTGAATTTGATGCTTTAAAATTTCAACTATGGAGTCGTTCTACCCACTTGTTTTAACCAATTAATTAATTTAGTTTATGATTAAGTGAGAAATAAATAGTCACGTAGGAGTGCCACTTGGCATTTTTAAAAGTTAAAATGGTGCGTGTATCAAAAGCATTTGTAGTTAAGCAATGAGGTGTGTTTTAATATAATATGTTATGAAAATAATATATATATATAATTGAGATATGAAACTCGTAAAAGTGTGTTTTAACCTATTCACTCATTTCTAAATCCTTTCTTTTAAAGGTTATTCATAAATCTAACTGGAACATTTAAAGAACAAAAGAGAAATTTGCACTTTAGTCCCTCAAATATCATCAAATTCTAATTATTTTTTAAATATCTAATAAAGCACATTTAATTTTTAATTAATTGAAATGTGCGCTATTAATCCTGATATTTGTAATCTTCATAAATTTAACAAATTATATACAATTACATCACTTGACTATCCATGTGTTATTTTAAATTTGTAGGGTTAAACTCTCTATTATATATATATATATATATATATATATATATATATATATATATATATATATATTCAGAAATAGTCTAAATATAATGTGATTCTTATATAAAGAGATTAAGAACACACATTTTAATAAATTAAAGATTAAATTTGTTTAGCCATATATCACGAAGACCAAAATTTAAATCTATCTATAATTGAGGAATAAAAAATACTATTATTCTAAAATAAAAAGTAAAAAAGGAGTAAGAGAGTGGTTGTGAAAGAGAAGCAGCCTAAATCCCCATAGCTTAGAAATCATAAATATTTTTTTAAGGAAATGAAGTCTAGGACATCTGAATAAATAAATTCCTTGTGAAGATGTTGTGAATGTTTAACATATTGTCCTTTCTTCATTTTGGGAATTCAGCTTTACTTTTTCCTTTTGTCCTTGTTTTGGTGTATGTACAAAGATTAGGATGAAATACTTAGGTAAGTAACTACATCTGAATTTTTCCAAAAATACATGATATTTTCATTTTTCAAATTTTCATCATCTCCGTTGATATTACTATATTTTTCAGTTTTAAATAGTTGAGAGATTACTATGAGTTTCCTTCTTTTCTTCTTTATGTAAGGGCATTGATGCATTTTCTTTGAAACTAATAAAGTGCACATCCAAGGAAAAGAACGGGTATCTTAATTGACCTACATCTATCATTGATTTAATACAACAAAAATGAACCATTACTATCATTAGGATCACCACTTTATTTATCAAAGAAAGATCTTTATTGCCTACCTTAAAGAATAAGTATGATTTGGTGCCATTAAGTCAACTATTCTTTTATTTTCTCAGTTTACCTTGAAATTAACCTCTACCGGCTTTGTGTTTTGTAGTTAGTTACAATACAACAAACTAAGATTTGAAGGCCTAACCATGGAAAATCTTATCTGTTAGACTAATGAATTTCCCTAGTTTGAAAAAGTGTGTAAAATTGAAAGGCTTGCATGGTTTCCCAATGTATACTGCTTCTCTATATTTGGATTTTAATTTAGAGATTTCAAAGGAAAATCACTCTAGGCCTAGCATTAGGCAGTTTTTGATAATAGTAACTTAGAGATCACGGTTTGCCTAAAGTAAGGAAGAGCAATTTAACTTAAGAATAAAGTATTTGATCAGATGGTCACACACTTCAATATTTGATTATATTTTCAATATAAAGATTTTAAAAAAATAAATATTGGTGTTTGATCAATATAGAAAAATAAAATGAAATAAAAAAAGCTAAACATTTGTCACGTCCCAATTCCACGTGACCAGCATCTAATACAATACCCTATCCGAGCAAACCAAATTCATATTATGCACTCCTATCATATGCATGAAAACCACAAGCTATTTAAAAATCATGCACATTTATAAAATCAAACCATGAAATCTTTTAAATCTGAAACCACACATGAATCATTTTATGAGAATTGACGTAAAAAATAAACAGATTTTCCTTCATGTATGTCGTGTACGAGCCCGTTATTACAATCGAACACAACTATCTACGATACCTCTATATCAAATAATAAAATTGAATACTTGGACAATTTTCGACTTAAAGAAAATAAGAACCAACATATTAGCTACTAATTCAAATCACCAATGTCCTATTTCTAACTTAGTACAAAAATTACAAAAATTAACTTCAAATTCGATGATATGAACTTAAATTCAAACTAGGAATATTTATTCCAAGTTTACAGATAAATTTCTTGCCATACATCCTCCCAAGTCGAGCTCCAAAACTATGGTAAAACTGATGGAATTTATTTTTAGGAGTGATTCAAATTTTAATCACATCCTTGAAAGACACAAATTATTATGAAGATGTGCTACCCATTCTTTAAATGATACATCTGTTCTTGTGAAAATGTGTACATCCATTTATGAAAAGGTGCATTTCACTTGCTATAAATATCTATTCCCTTTGCAGATTTTTAAGTATAACAGATCTAGATCTTTAGGCTCTTTATAATTTCTTCTCTTCAAGAGACTGTTTTTCTTCTTATTATGAATTCCTATAAAAACAGTCGAGAGATTAAAAGGGTTCTCCGGAACTTCTATTTGAGTGCACATTAAAAGATTCCTGAGTGGTTCATTGTATCTTGAGAGTAGAACGTCACTTTGCTATTTGCACCGGGTAGAGACGGAAATCTACTATGAAGACAGCGCCATTCATAGCGTGCCTTGAACCGGGTTTTCCAATTTCTACTATGTATTATCTTTATTGTTATTGCTATATTTTATTTGTCTCTTATTTGTTCTTCTTAATGTGATCATCTCTAACATTTTTCAACAATTTCATAGTAGATTTTCTGTCTTTCAGTTAAAGAAAGATGATTATTGAGAATGATAGAGAATATATTAATATTCTCCATATATTCTGTAATTATTATTCTAGTGTAATTATATAAAGTAAAGATCCTTCTCCAATTAGGTTTGTACATTGTAAACACCTATATTACATTAATGAGAAGCCTCCGATCAAGGAGAATTATACTATTCTACATGGTATCAAGAGCCAAACCTAACCCCCTCCAAAATACTAAAATTCGGCGCCCCCCCCCCCCCCCCTTTTCTTCCTCTTTCCACCGTCGAAAAACCCTAAAATTATGGCGCCTCTCTCTCTTTTTCTACACGCCACCGGCAACCATTGTCATGGATTCTCCCGCTTATTCCTTCTCCACCCACGACACACATCCTAATCCCTCCACCCCCTCCTACCACCTTTCATCCGGCCTTTGCCGTGACGAACATCAATAACTTCATCTCTTTAATTCTAGATCAAGAGAATGGTCAATACTCATCGTGGTTTGAACTATTTCACATCCATGCATGTGCATACAACGTGCTTGATCACATTGATACCACCTACCCCATCCTCCCAACGTCGATACCTCGATATGGAAAAGGCTCGACGCAATCGTCAAACAATGGATATATGGCACCATATCTAAAGACTTACTTCATACTATTATGAAGAAAGGTGCTTCGGCTCATGGACTATGGACAAGGCTAGAAGAAATCTTTTAGGACAATAAACATACACGTGTCGTGTATCTAGAGAAGCAATTCAACAACACATGTCTTGAAAGTTTTGCTAACATGTCAGACTATTGTAAACAAATTAAATTAGTGGTCGATCAATTATGTAATATTGACAATCCGATTTTTAAAACAAATATGGTTTTGTAACTCATCAATGGTTTACCGAAAGGTGAGTACGATACGCTTGCCACGATGATCCAACAAGTTGATACCCTCCCTAGCTTCAACAAGGCCCGGTCACAATTGCTATTGGAGGAGACTAGATGAGCCAAACAAAATGGGCATAATCAACAGGCTTTGGCAGTCGATGTACCGCCAACCACCACTCTGCCCATCGGACCACCGCTATACATGGACCACCTACCCCACCGTGGTGGTCGAGGTGGCAACAGAGAACGTGGATGCTGCAACGGGCTTGGCGGAAGAGGAAAGGGTCGTGGAGGACGATCCAATTCGGTCGGCCCAACACAACAGGTCATATACCCATCACTTTTAGCCGACCCACTGCCTTAGGTGAATTACGAAAATTGGGCCTCCCCCCACTGCCCATATCTGATGCAACAACCCAGCCTACTGGGCCCTCAGCCAGGTACCCGTCAGACAGGCCACACAGAGTAGGCCCACCTTGCACCTGCCCAACAGCAACAACAAAATTCCAGCCTCCTCACACCTACCGAATTAGCCCAGGCCTACAACACTATGAATCTTCAGCAGCCCGACGATGCCTGGTACATGAACACGGGCGCCATATCCCACCTCACTCGCACCTCTAGTAATCTTCCTCGACTATTTAATTTCCAAAATCCTCAATACATTTTGGTCGAAAATGCAATCGAATTCCAATTCAAGGTTGTGGCACCACTCATACACCTCCACCTCACCCTCCCTTTTCCCTCAAGACGTCATATATGCTCCTAACATCATTAAAAATTCAATCTCTGTTAGAAAATTTGCAAGTGACAATTCTGTATCTATTGAGTTTGACCCCTTTGGTTTTTCTGTAAAGGACCTACATATGGGGACACCTCTTACGAGATGCAATAGTATGGAGGACCTCTATCCTTTCTCATCCAATTCCGCTGCACGTGCCACTTCACATACCTCTCTAGCTACAATCTTTTTATCAACCTGGCACAGTAGACTTGGGCAACCGGGAGCACCCGTTTTTAGTTTTCTTAGAAATCACAATTTTATTCAATGTAATAATGGGAAATTGACCCAAAATTGTCATTCTTGTCCTTTAGGGAAGCATGTTCAACTTTTGTTTAAATCATCTTTGTGTATTACTTTTTCTCCTTTTGATATTATTCATGCGGATTTATGGACATCTCCCATTACTAGCAACCTGGGTCACAAATATTATTTGGTATTTTCGGATGATTTCTCTCACTTTCTTCGGGTTTATCCTCTAAAATATAAGTCCCAAGTTTACTCAACTTTCCTTGAATTTCAAGCTTATGTTAAGACCCAATTTGAGAAGACCATTAAAACATTTCAATGTGATAACAACCGTGAGTTTAACAATTCCCCATTTCATAAATTTTGTACAACCAATGACATGGTGTTTCGATTCTCGTGCCCCCATACCTCACCTCAAAATGGTAAAGCCGAAAGAATCCTCCGCACCATTAACAAAGGAAGTTAATGGCACTCTTGACTATTATTATCTTAGTTGAAATCAAAGGAAGTTAGACGTGAGAAACGTCATTGAGGCGAAAAACCTCCTTTCAAGTAAATATTTCAAGAATCATTTATTTCTTGATATAGTTTTGTAAATATGATAGCCTTTTATGTGAGGGTATGACTTTTAGAATGGTTTAAGATTTAATCATTATTCCCCTTGTTGAAAAGCCTATTCTATTTGTTTGCTTTTCTTTCTAATTATTGAATTACTATTATAAAATTCAAATCGGAAGAGACATCCAAGCTTGAGACAGAAAATAATTATGAGTGAATTAAGATCAGAATAACCGTATTTGAGTGCACTTCGTCAATACATATTTGTATCAAATAATGCAACGAACTTGCATACAACAAGTCATAATTTCAAAAGGAATGGAACTAAAGCCCTTAATTTATAATTACTGAGAGTGACAACTCAACCTTACTGATTGGAGATCCCATGATGAAGGTTCAATGTGGTAACAACAAAGTTGTCCAGTAATTGGAGAAGTACCATAACCTATCTTTTTATCTTAGTCCCTTCGTGAATAATTTATTATCATGGTACTTGATGTAACGGGTAGGAAGAGTGCATACTCTGAATGAATTCATAGCAAATGATGTTGGATATGCTTCTGTTACACATATCATTGAAGAATTCACCTATTCGATTTTGGTTGTGAGGCCACAACCTATGAGATTCGGTTTTTCTCTAGAGCACTCACGAATCAAGATACATGTGCAAGGACGTTAACGCCCCCCCCTCCCCCCGTTTATGAACTTGATAAAAATCTCATATAATGTGAATGTTGAATTAAAGATCGGAATACAAGGTTCTAGTTCAAGACTTTAGTTCACCATAGTCCTTCCGATTGAATTTCATCATACTAAGTGAGGTTCAAGTCCACAAGACACCTTCACTAACACCATTATAAAAGATTGATTTTGTGTTTTTTAAATTCTTGAATCATGTGGAGAATTGATGGAATTTATTTTCAGGAGTGATTCAAAATTTAATCACATCTTTGAAATACACAAATTATTATGAAAATGTGTTGCACATTCTTTAAATGATACACCTATTCTTGTGAAAAGGTGTCATCCAATCTTAAGGGTACATCCATTTATGAAAATGTACATTTCACTTGCTATAAATACCTATCTCTTTGTAGATTTTTATGTACAACAGATCTAGATCTTTAGGCTCTTTATAACCGTTTCTCTTCAAGAGTCCGTTTTTCTTCTTATTCTGAATTCCTACAAAAACAGTCGTGATATTAAAAGAGTTCTCCGGAACTTCTATTTGAGTGCACATTAGAAGATTCCTGAGTGATTTATTGTATCCTGGGAGTAGAACGTCACTTTACTATTTGCACCGGGGTAGCGACGGAAATCTACTCTGAAGACAGCGCCATCCATAGCGTGCCTTGAACCGATTTTTCCAATTTCTACTATCTTATCTTTATTGTTATTACTATATTTTATTTGTCTCTTATTTGTTATTCTTAATGTGATCATCTCTAACATTTTTCCAACAAAAACAATGGCTAAAATCTCAAAATTCAGCTTTTTAGACATGAACAGTTTTTTCAGCATGATCACACCAGAGAGCCGGGATCCTGGTTTAGAAATTAATAGACTTTTACGATCGCGTAAGGAACTGCAATCGCACTGAAATATTTCTAGGTCACATTCTTTCAGCGCAATCGCACAACTTACCGCGATCATGAAACACAAATTACTCAGGTGCCACGATCGCACCAGCAAAAATCTACAACTGTCAAATAATTTTAAAAGGTTCTAAAACATGACTGATCCCTCTCATCCCTTCTTACCTCACACAACTAAAACTAGTTATGTAAGGTTTTTTTTGTTTTTTTTCCCCACAAGTCGGTGAACTCAATTTTTACACTTGAATGCACTAACTTGGGTGACAAAAAGATACCTCGCATTATTAGTGTCAGTTATGAGGCACAAAATAAATTTTTTCATGCCAATAAATTCCAAATAATAATATTGACTTATATGATGTCTCGAAACATAAATAAGGCATTAAAACTCAAAACAAGAGGTTGAGTTGTTACAATTACTCCTAGGAGGTAATATATCTTGTCGATCAAAGTCATAAATGAATGTAAGTTACCTTGCACTTGTAGAAGTATTGTCAGACAAAATTTTATTTAAACTTAACACATGAATAGCCTATTATTAATCTGTATTCCAAAAAACCAGTAAATAATAAACACTGAAAATAAACAGAATCAGTGTTGAAAAATAAGAATAATTTTTCAGAATATAATCGAGTCCACTTAGTTCAAAGTGTGTCCTTAAGGAAATTATTCCCCCCACAGTACTCGAGGTTGATGGAATATCCCCTCCTAGGATAGAACGATTATCTTACCAGAATAGTAGTACTCCAAATTCAGGTAGCGGCGAACCACTCAACGGCAGTATAACACACAGAATTTATTTGTGCAGAAGAAGAAGAAGTTTGTATTGTTCAGAAAATTCGTAAGTAAAATTCTGAGGAATCAAACGAATTTATAGTTATGGAAGTACTGTTTCTGAAGGTTTGCAACCTTTCTGAACAGCCACTGAAAACTGGTGGGAAATTTAAATATGGAAAAGAAATTGGGTCGCGGTCGACACGCTGATCCGCCGTCGCGGTCAGGGTCACTAACGGGTAGGATTGGATAAGTTAATTAATTTAATTAAATAATCATTAATTAAATAATTAAAAATTAAAGAAAATTTGGTCCAAAAAGATTATCAATCAATCAGATCATTTGACCAAATCGAAATCGATCCGAATCCGAATCCAAAGCCGAAGCCGAAGCCGAGCGAGCGACGACGGCGCGAGGGGTCCTTGCCCCGTCAACCCTTTTACTGACAAGAAGGAGTAATTCTACTTATAAGTAGAAGAACTTTTCTTTCCACTACCGATGTGGGATAAATGCTTATTTTATAAAGCAAGAGGGAACTCCCTCTTTTCTTTCCACTACCGATGTGGGACAACTTCCACTTTTCTTTTCAATCATTCTCATTCACCAATATCAATACCCAACATAACCTACTTCCGAGTTATATCATATAGTTTGATTTGTCTGAAATTAAAGAAAATAATAAAAAAAACTTAAAACTTATGATCTTAAACATGTCAGAACATTGTGGGGAAATAAAATTTCTCATTAATAAATACAATGAAAGGTTTAAACTTAATTATTTTTTATTATAAAAATATATATTTTTTTAAAATAAATTAATAAGGAAATACAGTCACATAAGTTGAAGAGAGAGCAACGTGTATCAAAAACTAAATTGGTCAAGTCTTCAAATATCCTTTGCAATTACTACTTCAAATATTCTTTGCAATTACTACTTCAGTAATCTCTTTAGAAGATTATAACACATTTAATCTCTCCCTTATATTCCTTTAACGCTTGGAACAATGTAACATTTAGTGCAATTTTCCTTAGCCAACAAAATGGTTAACTAAAGATTTTCTCGATGGTACTCTTCTATTTTAGGACTTCTTATATATAATCTACCAATGTCTATTTTCATTTCATACTATAAAATCTTTGATGAAATACTTGTAATATGAGGGTATATTTCTCCATTGTTGTTATCTTCTTGGTGTTCTTCCCCTATGGTAATCTTAACCATTTGTGCACATTTCATTTTTTTAGTCCGACTATAATGAACCACTTAATCCGCTGAAACTGTGAGTACTCAAAATGATGATATATATCATGATCGTTTGAAAAAATCAAGTCAAAATATTTTTTTTCTTTTCTCTAGCTAGTATCAATGGACAGTTTTCGTATGTACTACAATTTATACGATGGTATTTAATTATTTATGATTACTAATGAAAATTGATACTCTGCAGGGTCTTATGCAACCAAATTAATTTGGCCAGCTACACAAACTAGTCAAGGAGCGCCAATTCTTACAGGAATTGAATTAGCATCAAATGCATCGCAAACTTTAAATGTACCAGATGCGTGGTCAGGAAGAATATGGGCAAGATATGTTTGCTCTCAATATGGCAGAAATTTTACCTGTCTTAGCGGAGACTGCGGTACTGGCCAAATAAAATGCAACGGTGCTGGTGTTCCACCAGCAACCCTTGTACAGTTTACAACAGCAAGCTGGTCTGGTGGAAATGATTTTTACTCTGTTAGCATAGTGGATGGTTTTAATTTACCAGTGTCTGTTCTCCCTCTACATAGACCTGATTGCGAAAGAGCAGAGTGTCTTGTGAATCTTAACGACATAAAATGTGGATATCAAGAAGAGTTACAAGTACGAGATCGACATAATAATGTCATTGGGTACAAAAGCGGATGTGCAGCGTTTCATCAGGATGATTTGTGTTGCACCGGTGCGTATTGTTCTCCACAAACATGCAAGCCATCGAAATACTCTTCAACATTCGAAACATATTGTCATCAAGCTTTTACATATCCATTTGACAAAACTTTATATACTTGTACAGGAACTGACTACATGATTACCTTTTGTCCATCGGGAGAGGGGCTGCTCTAAAGAATAGCTGACAAAAGTCAAAATTTAATTCATAAAAGATTTACATATTTTATTTAATGTTTATATTATTGCTTCTTAAAATGCATGATAGTTAATATATCTTGATAATCGATATTCTTTTTTCAATTCGTGTGCTCTTCTTAGACATGGTTCATCTTAGATAAGTTCTTATAGGTTTTAATTTTAAAACTTTTTCAATTGAGGAATTGCTACTGAAACTATAAATATTATTAGATATGCAACATAATCATTTAAATATAGAATTAAAACTTCACCTGATTGAGTATGACACTTAGTGTATCATTTCTACACGTACAATTATACTTCACTTTTGTGGATAATTGTTAAAACGTCCATGAATATCAGTCGTTATTATGTTTTAAAACACATCAAAGTTAGAAAATGTCTTTTCGTAATGACCCGTCCGATCATTTTTAGCCAAAGATCCTTATTTTCCTATTTTACCCTTTCTGTTGTCTCTATGTCGGGTTTGTGATACACGAGTATGGGTGACACGGATCCCAAGGTCCATTTATATGAGTTTCGGATGAAAAATTCAAAACAAGAATCTTGGAGTTTGTTAGTTTGACTCAAGGTTGACTTTTGAGTAGATGGGTTCATTTCTGGGTTTTGGCTCGCAGAAGCGGGTTGTGATCTTTTTGTGAGTTTCCGCCTTGGAGGAGGATTTGTCCGCAGGGGCGAGTGCGCCTCCGCGGGATCAGGATCGCCATTGTGTTGAGGCGAGGTGACAACTGACACCGCATGAGCAGGGTCATTTCACGCAGTAGTGAATCCGCGCCAGCAGAGTCGATTTCGCTGGGGCAGAATTGCTGGTTCAGGTGTCCTTTTAAATTTCCTAGGTCAGATCACTTTATCAAAATAGTTTTCTCAAATCTAAAGTCGCCACTAGTGAGTTTCTGAAGTTGTGAGAGCAATTCCTCCATTTGGGGTAAGATTTTCTTCTCTTGTGATTTCATTTTATGTTTCTAAGTCCTTTAATGGTGATATAGTATGATTATAAATTAGGGAAGATGAGTTGTAAGTTTCTTATGAGATTAAGAGAGTTAAATCATTGATTTAAGAGGTGTTTGTGGATTATATTGCTTTTATAATCATGAATTAGTGATGAAATATGTTAGATAATCATCTTGTAGAGTTTAATTTTAGTATAGAAACCCATTTGATTTGGGAGAAATTCTAGGGTTTCCAAATTGGGGGTTTTTGTATATTGTTCAGTTGAAGGTCCAAACGAGTATAGTTTTCTAATTAATTTAAGGCTATGACTACCTAGTATGTGTTGATGGTTTTCGGTAATAAAGTTTGAGTCTTTGTGACGTGGGCTCGGGGTTGGTATTTGAGGTCTTGATTTGTTAAGGACTAAGTCCTTATGTTATTTTTAATCCCTCTATTAACGAATAGTGTTGACACCCAATTTTGTCCCATCTTTTATGATTTTATTTGTAATTTTTAATATTTTTACACTTTTAAAATAATTTTAAAATATAGGCATGTATGTGTATATCCTCTTATTATTATTATTATTCGCATTTTTATATCATTTGCATTTTTATAATAATCATAAGTTTTATCCGAAATTCTATGTTATCTTATTCTCGCAAAATTGCATCGCATTTTCCTTTTATTAAGCATTAAATATTTCGCAAAATATTATATTTTATTATTATCACGTCGTTATGTTATTTTAAATAATTCACATCTTTTACAAAACAAAATAATGTTTTAATATTAAGCCCCTTTTCATATTTTTAAATCCATAACCCATTTTCTATTTTCCTAACCCAAAACAATTTTTAACCCATTTCATTTCCCAACCCAAAACAATTTCTAACCCATTTTCATTTTCCCAACCCAATACAAATTCTACCCAAACAAACAAGCCCAAACTCCCAATTAAATTCCTTTATACCCAAACAAAACCGAAGCCCAACAACCATCTTTAATCTCCCCTCACCCAAAACAATTAAAACCATAACCCAACTCCCTCAATCCACAGGCCAATCGACAGCCCAAATCGGCCAACACCACAAGCCCAAACTCCTCAATTAAATCCCCCAATTCCCAAGCCCAATCGAACCGGCCCACCCACAGCCCAAAACCCGACCCAACTCGTCTTCCCACCTCTCTTTTAATCCCCAAACCATACCTAAAATCAAAAACCAAAACCCTAACCCTCACAAATCGCCGCTGCCCCCGTACCCCCCATCCGACCGGTCACCTCGCCCACTGCCACCACCCACTCCCTGCCACCAACCCTGACACCACCACACCCCTCCCGTCACTTCGACCCACGCCCCTACCCCCCTAAAATTCGCTTCCAAAATTCAGAAATCTTTACCTTTAATTCGAATTTCAAACTCGTTCTTGGGGGGAAATCCACCTATAAATACCCCATGTTGTTCTTCATTTTGGGAGGAGATTTTTCGGGGATAAAAACAGATTTTTCGAAGGATTTTTTCGGAAGACTATTCCATATATACATAAAATATTTGTTGTGTTCTAGATTTTACATCATTCGCTGTCTTTGTTGTTCAAGATACAAGTCCGAAATAGGCCCAAGATTCGAAAGAAAGGAGGTGAGTTTCGTTCTTGAACTTGGGTTTTTTAAAATGCCTCTATTCGGTTTCTGAAAAAACCGAGTCCGAAAATCTGTTTTGCATTTTCTTGTTGTTCTTCACTGTTTTCGGGTCAGGTCGACCCAACCCGGTTTGAGTATTATTTTCAGAATTCTTGCATTTCATATTTTGTATGTTGGTTATCTGGAATTGATGGAATTATTTGATGTCGGGTTGAATCTCCAAGGTCAGATTCTTGACCCGGTCGGTCGACGGTTTGAATTTCCAAATTTCTTGCATTGTTCTTTATTGTTATTATTGGTTATCTGAAATTGATGAAATCAATTGATTCCGGGTTGAACACATGATTCGGGTCGGGTTACTGACCCGGGTCGGGTCGACCCGGTTTGAATCCCCAAATTTCTTGCATTTCATTTTCTTGTTATTGGTTATCTGAATTTGGAAAAAAAATCTGATTCAGGTTTGGACCACTGATTCGGTCTGAACATCGATCCGGTCGGTCGACAGTTTGAGTAATATTTTCAGAATTCTTGCATTTCATATTATGTATGTTGGTTATCTGAATTTGGTGAATATTTGATTTCGGATTTTTGACACCTGATTCGGTCGGTCATCGACCGGCCCGTCGACCGATTGGATATTTTTAGGATTCTTGCATTTCATTTCTTGGTCTTGGTGATCTGAAATTGGTCGAAATCGATTTCGAGTTTGAATCATCGATCCGGTCGGTCGACCCCATTTGAATATTTCCAGAATTTAGAACTCGGGCCGGATACTTTAATCGCCAACGCCGTTGCTTTTCTTGTTTTATTGTTTTATTAATATTGCATTAAGGCCGACTTAAATTGAATTCGAGGCCGCGCTTTTCTTTCGCTTTCATTTCATCGCTTTTTCGATATCTGTTTTAAACATCCGTGCAACGGATATCACTGTTTTACTATTTTTTTTTACTGTTTTGAATAAATATCGCGTCTTTTCGGGTACTGCTTCCTATTTTCAGTTCACTGCTCGGTTCCAAATTACTATTCTACTATTTTACTGATTTACTGTTTTAAACTAAACACCGCGTCATTATCGGAAATTGTTTTTATGCCTCTGTTTTACTGCCTACTGCTGCTGTTCCGATTTAATTTTACTAATTCGAACACGATACTACACTGGCCGATGAAAAATATCCGTCGATTTTGAGGCCTCCACAGTTGTAAAGACGGAAAAATATAACTTCGGGGCAATGATGAGGCTTAAACCTTTTTCCAAGATCAACATGTTTAGTAGGCGAGGTGACTAAAATAACCAACAAGTTATATATTCGCAGCCACGACGTGATTATAGTGATCTTTTCTATTTCACCCGAGAGACCAACACGTTTAGTAGGCGAGGCAATAAAAAATAAACCACGTTAGTCATATGTTTGCAGCCACGACGTGATTGGAATGTTCTTTTCAAAATTTAAGTCTGAGCCCTCCGTGATCAAAACATTCACTGTTTTGAATACGGATATGAAGTTATTTACATTTAACTGTTTCTAACCGTTTGTTCTTGACAGCTTGTAGGGATTAAAGTAAATAACGGCGAATTATTCCTCGGAGTTTATTTATTTTATATCTTTTTTTAATTCAGCTTTTATCCCGCTTTGTATTGTAATATTATTTATCGCACTTATATAACTATTGAAATGCTTAGAATATGCAAACTTAGGATTTATTCATAGGGTAGTTTAAGATTTGAAACCCGTCGCTAGCTTATTTATTTGTAGGCTCGGTTGAATTCAAACTTAGAAATCCTTCGCTAGTTTATTTTTTTTAGGCTCGTCACGCGTATTCAAGATTTTTTTTTTAAAAAAAAAACAACTTTTGTCATCTTTTATTCGCTTTATTAATCATTCCGAATAAGTTTATCTTTTGTCAATTTACAATTCAATGATTCCCAAAATTTTACTTCTTTGGTAGTATAAATAATTCATTGTCACAAATGTATATTTTCCAAAACTTTACATGTATCTTTCTTTTTATGTCATCTGAATACGTACTTGTATAAAATGCATCATTTACTAATTATTTGCAAACATCTTTTAATCTATTATACTTGTAAAACATGCTTTTTTTAGCAATAATTAACCTGAGTTTGACCGGATAACCGTAAGTTAGCGGATCTTAAAGGATGCCTAACCCCTTCCCTTTAGGATAATAAAGAACTCTTACCTAGAATCTCGCTAGTTTCGCAGACCTTAAAATTGGAGTTTACATTGCAGCACTTAGTTTAATATTTAGGTGTCCTAATTCACCGTAAAAGATAATTAGGTGGCGACTCCTCAATTCTTTACCCAGGAATCACCGAACACGTTCGTGCTCCGCTTTGACCCAAGCGGGTCAAAATAGGGCGCGACAGCATGGCGACTCCGCTGGGGAGCATCAGGTTCTTAAACCATAACAAGTTCGGATTAATTATTGCTTTACTTTTCGTTCCTTATTTGATTTAGTGCTTTGATGTGTTTCATTTGTGAGATTTTTGCATAAACTGCTTTAATTGCTATATTGTCTTACTGCTTTCCTTAAATTGGCATTCCGCTCATATTTCTTCCACTCTGGAAAATTGACACTATCACACACTACACGCGAGGTGTGTTTCGCGCACCCGCAAATTTCTTTCAATCTACCAAATTTTAGGAGAGTTGGCGTATGCGCGGAGTGACCGGACCATCCGGTGGCCGCGTAGCCTTCTCACTCGAGTAGTCCGCTCGGGAACCTTGTGTCTAGTCAGCCGAATCTTAGAAAATTTAAGATAGAGCTATACCACCCTTTATTTTAAGTCATGCATGCATACATCTTAGGTGGGTTGATCCTTGGCATCAACTTCACAATTAAGAAAACCACCAAATTGTCGACGGGTCTCACAACCCAACGACCAATCAGCATATTATGTGTAGCAGGATATTGATGGACGGATCCAATCCTAAACAGTATGCCAAAATCGGAAAATGTATATTCATTTTATTTATTTTATTTATTTTGTTATAGATGGAGTCTGTGTCGCAAGTCAGGATGGTGAGTGGGATTCCGAGCAAACTGAAAATATGGTGGACAAACTTTGACATTGGCAGCCAAATGGCAATTAGGAGAAGATTAGGTTGCCTCGTTTCGTTGTTCGACATCTTCCCCGATCAACATTTGGTCAGAGCACTAATCCATTTTTGGGATCCGGATCGGGTTGTCTTCAGATTCGGAGATTTTGAGATGACTCCTACTTTGGAAGAAATCAACTATTTCACCAACTTGATCTACCAGGGTAGAGGACAAATTATCCCTTTGTCAATCAGGAAAGAAATTTCTCCGCTACTTAGGGCTAAAGAACACTAAGAAACTCCTATGCTTTGAAAACAACTGGGGTCTCGATGGATTATCTTTATGAGAGGTACGGTTGTCGAGACGGTTACAAGACATTCAAAAATGAATTTTCCTGCACCCCCGATCATTGGCGGACCAAACGACCCATTGCATTTACTGTCGCCTTTCTAGGGTCTCTGATATTCCCGCTTGAGTATGGAAAGATCAGTACCTGCATATGTTCCGTAGCACGGGCACTTTTCGAAGGAGCAAACGGAGCACAACTCACTTTGGCCCCTATGATCTTAGCAGAAATGTTTCGGGCTTTAGGGAAATGTAAAAGAGGTGAAACAGGTTTCTTCGAAGGCTGCAACCTTATTTTGCAGATATGGGCAATGGAACACTTCTATCAGCGCCCGAATATGGTCGACATATGCTTCAGCGAGTCGAACAAAATCGTCAGCTTTTACGACAGGACGAAGCAGTTCGTATCGCCTGTCGGCGTGAATGATTGGTATGGGTTTTTGGCGTCCCGCACCTGTGAACAGATCCAATGGAAATACCCTCTGCTCCCGAATGCCAAAAAAGCCTACATAAGATGCAAAAGGCTTTATTATATTGAGCTTATCGGGTTGAAAGGCCTCCAACCTTACGCTCCACTCCGCGTACTCCGACAGTTGGGACAAGAGCAGATAATCCCCCTCCGAGCAAATATGAGGATTTCTGAAATTCCATTCGGGCCGAATTTCATTGTCCCCAGAGCTAGGCAAGTCTTCGATGAATGGAACGATATTGACACAATAGACATTGGAGGTAGTCAGGCAGGAGGTACCCCCGAATATCAAGCGTGGCTACGAGAGGATTGCAGTAGTACAGACCATAGTCCTGATGGCGAGCAAGGTTTTGAAGATATCGGCACGACAATTTGGGTAAGGAATTTCCGGCTCAGAGACACAGTCGTTACCCCCGAAATGTGGCAGCAAATGCAAAATATAGTGCAATATCTAGAGGACGCAGGAGTCGGACCCAGCAATGTTAGGGTTCCATCTTCATCTCGGTGATCAAAAGCAAGATTTAGAACTTGAGCATAAATATCTTATGTTATCAGCTTTATTATTGTACGCATTATTATTTCAGTAAAAGTCAACCTTTATTTCCGACAAAAGGCATCACAATCTTTGGCTTGGATCAATTTATCAGTATCTTGCATATTTTGCGTTTAAGCCCACCTCCGGCATAAAGGAGGCCCCATGCACATTAGGACGCGCATTTAATTTCCATATAACTGCGCTACTTGTTTCTTGCTTTTCCACTCTATACATGTTATTCAAAGCAATAATTATTCGTCTCATACTAACTTGGTTTGTTTCATTTTTTAGAGAAGGTTTATTTTGCCTGCTTTATTTTCCAAAAGTTGATTCGCGTTGATTGAAACTGGCGGAACATCATTACTTCACGAGATCCAAGGCACAATCATCCGACAAAATGACTGATTCAGGGGCAGCCGAACAAACCGGTTTGGGACTTGTCGCTCTTCCGGGAGGTGAACCAGAGACATCGGAAATGAGAAATACTTCCGTCCCGGATGAATACCTCGCCCAACTACTGCAGCAAATGGCAACTATGCAAACTGAGATCGAACGGCTCCGGAATCTTACCAATCTTTCCATCAGCATCAACACTCCACCGCCTGAACAAGAGACGAGCGCAACTGCACCACATACCTTTCCATCTCACGAACCATCATTCCCCCAGAACCTTCCCCGAAATCCCTTACCAAGCGGAACCAATCCTCAACTCGCCAGCCCACAACGTACCAATCCGCATCCTATCAACCCGCAGGCCAGTCCACAACAAAGCCCGCTACAAAATGACCCAGTATCCTTCACAGCTCCATATATACATCAAGCCCCACTTACCCAAACTACCCCACTTGTCCAAAATATCCCTCCCACACTAAATTACCAGGCAACCCAACAAATACCAATGGCACACATCACTAACAAGCAGTATGTGCCACCGGTATATGCAACGGAAGCCCAACCTTCCACTTCTACCATACCAAACATACATCATCAGGAGATAGACCAATATGAAGAGATGGAAAGGCAAGCAAGGATTAGAAATGATGAAAGTATGGCAAGGGAAATTCATAGCCTAAAAGAAGCATTTAAAAACATTCAAACCAGCAAGGGGCATGAAGGACTCGAGTATGAAGATCTCTGCATGCATCCCGACGTTCAGTTGCCTATCGGGTATAAGGTGCCAAAATTTGGCTTATTCGATGGAAAGGGAAATCCTCGCGCTCATTTGAGATCGTATTGTGACAAGCTGGTTGGAGTGGGTAAGGACCAGGCCATAATAATGAAGTTGTTCATAAGAAGTTTGACAGGAGAAGCGCTCGACTGGTACACAAGCCAGGACCCGCGAAAATGGCATAACTGGGGCACAATGGCACAGGATTTTGTGGGCGAGTTCAGGTTTAACACCGACTGTCTTGGATAGATTTTATTTAATGAAATTGGAAAAAAAAATCTACAGAGACTTTCAGGGAATATGCCATGAGGTGGAGGGCGGAAGCAGCAAAAGTTCAGCCCCCGATGGCGGAAAGTGAGATGACCACGCTTTTTGTGCAATCTATGAAGGATACAACTTACTATGAAAAATGATAAGCGCCATCGGACGAAATTTCTCGAAGTGGTAAGGATGGGAGATTTCATAGAGGAGGTATCAAACGGGGAGAATCACAAACTTGGCGGCGTTGCAGGGCAACAAGTAAGGCCATTCATCAGACTCATTTGGAGGAGCAATTAAGAAGAGGAGGGACTGAGCATCTCCTGTCATGGCGGTCCAGGAACATAGGTCCAACCAAATGCCAACCTCCCAAAGCCCGTCATCCCAGCCTCCCTACTATAATCAAAACACCCAAAATCATCAGCCTTCATACTATCCCTACCCTGTCTATCATACCCAGCCAATATATAGCCCACCACGACGACCTACCTATCGAACATCCCCACAGTATCAACCCACACATCCACCTCAGCCACAAGCCCATCCACCAAATACTCCCAGACCCCGGGCAAATTTCGAAAGAAGGCCAGTCAAAACATATACACCTTTAGCCGAACCTCTAGCCCAACTATACGAAAGATTGAGGACCGCAGGAATACTCCAACCCATCCCAGGGCATATCCCCAATCCTGTTCCCAGGTCGTATGATGAAACTAAGCATTGTGCGTACCACTCGGGGATCACCGGACATGACACTGGAGTTTGTTTTGCCCTCAAAGACAAGATCGAGGCTTTGATCAAAGAGGGAATTATCCAACTGAAAGGACCTCCCCCTAATGTAAATAATAACCCTTTGCCAAATCATGACAATGCCAATATAAACATGATTACCGTTGATGAAGAAAACAGTTTGGAAGGGACCATTGTGCCGATCCGAACAGAGGAAAGGGTTGAATCATCGGCTTTGATCACCCCTATAATTACAGTTCAAGTGAGGGCACCGTTTGAAGTGGAAGTACTTCCTCCGAAATCGTGGATGGTGACGTCGTCTGTTGATACCAAAACCGCCCCTTGGAGCTATTCGATTGGGGAAAGGAGCAAGGGAAAGGAGAAACAAATTGTAGAAGTTGTCGTCATTTGGTATGACAAGATCCGACGATGTTATGCCCCCGCAGACAATCCAAAAAGGTTGTAACAGAGGCGAAGTGGAAGAGTTACGGAGGAAAATGTCAACCAAGGAGTATTCCGTTGTAGAGCAATTGAAGAAAACACCGGCTCAGATTTCTTTGCTATCATTGTTGATGAATTCTCGGACCACGCGCGCTTTATTGGAAGTACTCAAAGAAGCTTATGTTAGAGAGAGACCACGGGCGAGAAACTCTCGGCCTTGGTCTGACAAATTTTAGAGGCCCATAAAGTCTCTTTTCATGACAAAGAATTGCCACCTGAGGGTTTGGGCCACAACAAAGCTTTGAACATAATAAGAAAGTGCATGAACAAGTTCATTTCTAAGGTATTGATTGATGGAGGCTCGGTACCGTCAATATTTGTCCCATGGCGACTCTCCGAGCCTTGGGAATTAGCATTGGAAAGATTCGCGAAAGTCATGTGAGAGTTAAAGGTTTTGATGGGGCCCAAAGGAGCGTTATGGGAGAAATGGATTTAACATTACAAGTGGGGCCCGTAGAGTTCGCCGTGGAATTCCAAGTGCTAGACATATCTACCTGGCTATAACCTACTAATGGGAAGACCTTGGATCCATGTGGTGGTGCAGTTCCTTCTACCCTACATCGTAGTTTGAAGTTTGTCTGGGATCATCACGAGGTCGTGGTACACGGAGAAGGAGCAATTCAATATGTCCCGGCGACGGATCCTCTGTTGAAAGCGTAGATACACCGGATGGGTCTGTCTTCCATGTCGAGAAATTACATGTGCCTCCAAAGCTGAAATATTGAAGTTACCAGGGTTCTCACAATGGTGGCCCAGGAAATGTTGAAGAATGGCTTTAAGCCCGGTCGAGGCCTCTGATTGAATTTAGAAGGTATGGTGGAGCCTGCTCACTTGCTCAAGAAGAAGGATACTTTCGGTCTCGGATACAAACCCACTTCTAAAGAAGTCTTATCACCAACCTCCGAAAGAAAAGGGACACTCCCTTGCCAAAGCCTGTTCCACCCTTGAATCAGTCATTCGTCAAAGCATATGCCGCTCAGGAGTCGAATGAAGATGATGCAGACGACCTCGCGGAAGGACTCAAAAGCCTTTTCATTGCAGAAGAAGAAATGGAATGCAATGTAATTCTGGATGATTTTGATGAAGGCCCAACTATTTGGGATGCAGAACGTGGAGATATTTTGAAAAATTGGACCTGTACCCCGGCCCTGTTTCTCCGGGAAGCTTGGTAGAAATTACCTTAGTACTTTTTGAAACAATGCGATTCTAATTGAGGCTTGAATCGCATCTATGCATTTTAATGTGTTTTGCCTCCATCTTTTGAAAGCTTAAATGAAAAATCCACATTGCTTTTGCTATTTCAAAATTTGTTTTGTTTACTAATTTTCTTTTCTCTTTCAGCATGCAAACTAATAAATCTGTCGATAATGTGAATGTGACATGTAATGAAACAAACAAACAAAATCCAAACAATGAACAGGACTTCGAAGAGTATGAGGAAGACTCATGACTGTAAGAATTGACAGAGGAATTGGAACATTTCGAGAATAAACCAAAGCCAAATTTAGAAGAAACTGAGGCAATAAATTTGGGGGATGCAGAAAATGTGAAAGAAACAAGAATCAGCGTCCATCTGAACGCCCCACAAAGGAAAGAACTGACGGATCTTTTGAGACAATATATCGACGTATTTGCTTGGTCTTATGACGAGATACCAGGGTTGAGCACAGATATTGTTTCGCATAGATTGCCTATCGATCCATCCTACCCTCCGGTGAAACAAAAACCAAGGAAAATCAAGCCTGATTTGAGTTTAAGGGTCAAGGAAGAGGTGTCCAAGCAATTCGATGCAAAGGTCATTCGAGTCACAAGATACCCCACTTGGTTGGCCAACATTGTACCGGTGCCAAAGAAAGATGGAAAGATACGAGTGTGCGTGGATTATCGGGATCTCAACAAGGTCAGTCCGAAGGATGACTTCCCTCTTCCAAATATTCACATACTCATTGACAACTGTGCAAAGCATGAATTACAATCATTTGTTGATTGCTTTGCTGGTTACCACCAAATCTTGATGGATGAGGAAGATGCAGAGAAGACAGCATTCACTACACCTTGGGGAGTATACTGTTATCGGGTAATGCCGTTCGGACTCAAGAATGCAGGTGCCACCTACATGAGGGCCATGACTACCATTTTCCATGATATGATCCACAAAGAAATAGAGGTCTACGTGGATGACGTTATTATTAAGTCGCGAAAGACTTCGGATCACTTGACAGATTTAGAGAAGTTCTTTGATCGGCTGAGGCGGTATAACCTAAAGTTAAACCCTGCAAAGTGTGCGTTTGGTGTCCCTGCTGGGAAGCTGCTAGGTTTCATCGTGAGTAGAAGAGGTATTGAATTAGACCCCTCGAAGGTAAAAGCTATTCAAGACTTGCCTCCTCCAAAGAGTCGAAAAGACGTGATGAGTTTCCTTGGTCGCCTCAATTACATCAGCAGGTTCATAGCACAATCAACAGTGATATGTGAGCCGATATTCAAGTTACTGAAGAAAGACGCTGCTACCAAATGGACGACGGATTGCCAATAAGCTTTTGATAGAATCAAAGAATATCCGCCTAACCCACTGCTTTGGTACCTCCGCAGTCTAAGGCCTTTGTTATTATATCCGCCTGTGTAAGAAAATGCGTTTGGATGCGTGCTGGGACAACACGATGAAACAGGAAAGAAGGAGCAAGCCATATACTACTTAAGCAAGAAGTTCACGCCGTATGAAGCTCGGTATACTTTGCTGGAATGCACTTGTTGTGCCTTAACATGGATTGCGCAAAAGTTTAGGCATTATCTGTCTGCATATACCACTTATCTCATCTCAAGGATGGACCCGCTCAAATATATTTTTCAGAAGCCCATGCCCACCGGGAAGCTAGCGAAGTGGCAAATCTTGTTAAGTGAATTCGACATCATATATGTCACCCAAAAGGCTATCAAAGGACAAGCACTAGCCGACCATCTTGCGAAAAACCCCGTGGATGAAGAATACATGCCTCTCCGGACTTATTTTCCGGACGAGAGGTACCGCTTGTTGGAGAAGACATCTCGTAAGAGTACCCGGCCGAGAATGTTCTTCGACCTGAGCTGCAAACTTCAAAGGGGTTGGTATTGGAGCAGTTTTGATTTCAGAATCAGGTCAACACTACCCAATTTCGGCAAAACTCCGATTTCCATGCACCAACAATATGGCGGAATATGAAGCTTGTATACTCGGACTTAGAATGGCCGTTGATATGAACATTCAAGAATTATTGGTTATAGGTGATTCGGACTTATTGATTCATCAGGTGCAAGGCGAATGGGCGACCAAGAACGGGAAGATACTTCCTTACCTGCATTGCGTGAAAGAATTATGCAAAAAATTCAGCGAGATAGAATTCAAGCATATCCCACGAACTCAAAACGAGTTCGCTGATGCTCTGGCAACACTGTCCTCCATGATTCAACATCCGGATAAGAACTACATTGATCCCATCAAGGTGAGCTTATCGGATCAGCCGACATATTGTTTCAATATAGATGGAGAGTTGGATGGAAAGCCTTGGTACCACGACATTAAGAGATATCTCAAGATAGGTGAATATCCAGAAGGCATAACCAGTATACAAAAGAGGACACTTAGGAGGTTAGCAAACCATTTCTTCCTAAACGGAGAAATCCTTTATCGGAGGACTCCAGATCTCGGTTTGTTAAGATGTGTTGATGCTCGAGAGGCAAGCAGTTTAGTTGAAGAGATACACGGAGGCACGTGCGGGCCTCATATGAATGGCTTCACTTTGGCAAAGAAGATTCGAGAGCAGGATACTTTTGGATGACCATGGAAACAGATTGCACCCACTTCGCAAAGATGCCATCGATGTCGATTCATGGCGATCTAATCAAGGTGTCTCCTAACGAACTCAATGTGACGAGCTCTCCTTGGCCATTCGCACTTGGGGCATGGATGTCATTGGCCCTATTGAACTCGCCGCATCAAATTGACACAGATTTATTCTAGTGGCAATTGACTATTTCACAAAGTGGGTAGAAGCATCGTCCCACAAGTCAAGAATAAAGAAAGTGGTAGTTGATTTTGTCCGCAATAACATCATTTGTCGATTTGGAATCCCCGAGTCGATTATAATGCATAATGGAGCTAATCTCAACAGTAATCTGATGCATGAGATATGCGAAAAGTTTAAGATTACTCACCGCAATTCCACTCCATACCGACCTCAGATGAACGGAGCAGTCGAAGCAGCCAACAAAAACATCAAAAGAATAAATCTGGCATGAGCATTTGTCCTTGGCACTTTTGGGATATCGCACTACAGTCAGGACTTCTACTGGGGCAACGCCGTATCTATTGGTCTATGGAATGTAAGTCGTGTTACCAATAAGTGGAAATACCATCTTTGAGAATTATCCAAGAAGCTGAGCTGAACGAAGCAAAATGGATACATAATCGGTACGAACAATTGATGATGATTGATGAAAAGCGATTGAACGCAGTCTGCCACGGACAACTTTATCAAAACAGAATGGCCAAAGCTTTCAACAGGAAAGTAAAACCAAGGACTTTCGAACCAGGGCAATTGGTGCTAAAACGCATATTCCCGCACCAAAATGAAGCTAAAGGAAAATTCGTACCTAACTGGCAAGGGCCTTATATGGTTCACCGGGTGTTGACTGGAGGAGCATTAATTCTAGCTGAAATGGACGGTGAAGTATGGCCAAAAGCTATCAACGCGGATGCAGTGAAAAGATACTACATTTAGGATTTTTCTATGTAATGCATTTTTATGTTGTAAAAAGTTGCGCTCCCTGTCGGATACGCATAGAACCCACCCCAAGTTCCTTTTTACTTGTAACATGAACTACGTTATGACCTGATTCCCTCGGCGGGATACGTAGGCGGCCACATCGGCTTCGGTCCCATTTTAGAAAATCCTTACAATCCCCTTTTGCTTGTAATGAACTACGTCACGACCTGATTCCCTCATGGGGATACGTAGGCGGCCTAAATCGGCTTCGGTCCCACCATTAGGAAATATTTTCTCCTTTATCTCACAAAAGACAAAATGCACCCATCTGATCACCCTGATAGGGCAGGCAAGCAATCTACACAAGACTCGGTTGTCCGTTCAAAAGATCGTCATTCTCACATATCGTAAACCGGGCATTTTTAAGGGATCACTGCCAGAGGACGCCGATAAACATGGAAAAGCATCGGCAAACTAAGTCTTCAGCCAGAAGAATTTTGGATAGGACGTTTTCTTTGTTTCACCGCATGTCACTGCTCGACAGACATTTATATATATATATATGTGCAGTATTTCTTATAAGCAAATTATTTTCAACAAACATTTTCATCAAAATTCGATAGAATTTTTATGTTACTATTTTTTAAGATGCATTTCTACGAATTGTTTTCGAATGTTTTCATTAACTACCGCCAAGACTGGAAGCAGAGAGGGCTATGGGTCCGAGTTAGCGTGACATGCGAATACCAAGGCCAAGCTACAAAGTCAACGCGAATCAACTCCCTCCCAAAACTCATAAATTTATTTGAGTACGTGTTCTTCAGTCGAAACTAGCAGGAAGCCGCAACATTTATGAGCAGATTCGCAAGGGCCTCCGTGATCGCAACTCACTACAAGAATCACTTTCTGCTTGGAGATTGTACAAAGACGGCATGCTAAACTACATGTTCCCAACCGTGTTGTGTCCACGCAAAGAACGGTATTTCGACTTACAGGGTCGCATTCTCATCTACTCAACTTTTGCATCGCTTATGTCCACACATTAACTATCATGGCATGGCAATAGGGCCACACTTTACATTTCGTCAACACGATGTTTTAAATCAGGCACCCACCTTCTAATGCGGGTATATTTTAAATCAGGCGCCCACCTCCTAACGCGTTATTTAAATTTGATCAGCGCCCACCTCCTAACGCGTTATTTAAATTTCATCAGCGCCCACCTCCTAACGCGGGTATTTAAATTTCATCAGCGCCCACCTTCTAATCTGGGTATGTTTTAAATCAGCGCCCACCTTCTAACGCGGGTATGTTTTAAATCAGCGCCACCTTCTAACGCGGTATGTTTTAAATCAGCGCCCACCTCCTAACGCGGGTATGTTTTAAATCAGCGCCCACCTCCTAACGCGGTATGTTTTAAATCAGCGCCCACCTTCTAACGCGGTATGTTTTAAATCAGCGCCCACCTTCTAACGCGGTATGTTTTAAATCAGCGCCCACCTTCTAACGCTGGTATGTTTAAATCAGCGCCCACCTTCTAACGCGGTATGTTTTAAATCAGCGCCCACCTTCTTATCGCGGTATGTTTTAAATCAGCGCCTCCTTCTAACGCGGTATGTTTTAAATCAGCGCCCACCTTCTAACGCGGTATGTTTAAATCAGCGCCCACCTTCTAACGGGTATGTTTAAATCAGCGCCCACCTCCTAACGCGGCTATTTAAATTTCAGTCAGCGCCCACCTCTAACGCGGGTATTTAAATTTCAGTCAGCGCCCACCTCCTAACGCGGTATTTAAATTTCGGCCAGCGCCCACCTTCTCGGTATGTTTTAAATCAGCGCCCACCTTCTAACGCGGGTATGTTTTAAATCAGCGCCCACCTTCTAACGCGGGTATGTTTTAAATCAGCGCCCACCTCCTAACGCGGGTATGTTTTAAATCAGCGCCCACCTCTAAGGCGGGTATGTTTTAAATCAGGCGCCCACCTTCTAATGCGGGTATGTTTTAAATCAGGCGCCCACCTTCTAATGCGGGTATGTTTTAAATCAGGCGCCCACCTTCTAATGCGGGTATGTTTAAATCAGGCGCCCACCTTCTAATGCGGGTATGTTTTAAATCAGGCGCCCACCTTCTTATGCGGGTATGTTTTAAATCAGGCGCCCTCCTTCTAATGCGGGTATGTTTTAAATCAGGCGCCCACCTTCTAATGCGGGTATGTTTAAATCAGGCGCCCACCTTCTAATGCGGGTATGTTTAAATCAGGCGCCCACCTCCTAATGCGGGTATTTAAATTTCAGTCAGGCGCCCACCTCCTAATGCGGGTATTTAAATTTCAGTCAGGCGCCCACCTCCTAATGCGGGTATTTTATTTTAAATCAGGCGCCCACCTTCTAATGCGGGTACTTTACTTTAAAGTGTAAACAGGCGCCCGCCAACGGCATCATCTGCACAACATTAAGCAACGACATCATTTCAACTTACAAAGTCATATTCTCACATACATATCTTATGCAACAGTTGTACACTAACTTTTATCTTAGCTTTGGTCCACAGGAATTTGAATCGGCGGGAGCCTTCAGCACAACGTGGGACTATATCTTACGGCGAACCAAGGCAATTTGGTCAACGTCCTACTTCGAACGTCGATCCGCTCTTTCCCAATAGTTTTGTTACATCTGCGACCAGTGTCATCATAACTCGACACTGGGGCAATATTTCTTGAATCTGCACCAACTTTTTCCATATTTTCTGTCCCCCTGGGATCTTATTTCTACCCATGATCTTCCTTCAAGTCCCGTTGATCAGGACAAAATTGGCTACTCAGTCAACTTTCTTTGGCCGAAAACTCTTTCATCGTCTCCGTCCAAAGAGGGGCATCTGTTGACACCCAATTTTGTCCAATCTTTTATGATTTTATTTATAATTTTTAATATTTTTACACTTTTAAAATAATTTTAAAATATAGGCATGTATGTGTATATCCTCTTATTATTATTATTATTCGCATTTTTTATATCATTTGCATTTTTATAATAATCATAAGTTTTATCCGAAATTCTATGTTATCTTATTCTCGCAAAATTGCATCGCATTTTCCTTTTATTAAGCATTAAATATTTCGCAAAATATTATATTTTATTATTATCACGTCGTTATGTTATTTTAAATAATTCACATCTTTTACAAAACAAAATAATGTTTTAATATTAAGCCCCTTTTCATATTTTTAAATCCATAACCCATTTTCTATTTTCCTAACCCAAAACAATTTTTAACCCATTTCATTTCCCAACCCAAAACAATTTCTAACCCATTTTCATTTTCCCAACCCAATACAAATTCTACCCAAACAAACAAGCCCAAACTCCCCAATTAAATTCCTTTATACCCAAATTTCAAAACCAAGCTCAACAACCATCTTTAATCTCCCTCACCCAAAACAATTAAAACCACAACCCAACTCCTCAATCCACACCCAATCGACACCCCAAATCGGCCAACACCACAAGCCCAAACTCCCCAATTAAATCCCCACCCCAAGCCCAATCGAACTGCCCACCCACACCCAAAACCCGACCCAACTCGTCTTCCCACCTCTCTTTTAATCCCCAAACCATACCTAAAATCAAAAACCAAAAACCCTAACCCCTCACAAATCGCCACGCCTGCACTCCCCCATCCGACCGGTCACCTCGCCCACTGCCACCACCCACTCTCTGCCACCAACCCTGACACCACCACACCCCTCCCGTCACTTCGACCCACGCCCCTACCCCCCTAAAATCCGCTTTCAAAATTCAGAAATCTTTACCTTTAATTCGAATTTCAAACTCGTTCTTGGGGGGGGGGGGAAATCCACCTATAAATACCCCATGTTGTTCTTCATTTTGGGAGGAGATTTTTCGAGGATTAAAACAGATTTTTGGAGGATTTTTTCGGAAGATTATTCCATATATACATAAAATATTTGTTGTGTTCTAGATTTTACATCATTCGCTGTCTTTGTTGTTCAAGATACAAGTCCGAAATAGGCCCAAGATTCGAAAGAAAGGAGGTGAGTTTCGTTCTTGAACTTGGGTTTTTTAAAATGCCTCTATTCGGTTTCTGAAAAAACCGAGTCCGAAAATCTGTTTTGCATTTTCTTGTTGTTCTTCACTGTTTTCGGGTCGGGTCGACCCAACCCGATTTGAGTATTATTTTCAGAATTCTTGCATTTCATATTTTCTATGTTGGTTATCTGGAATTGATGGAATTATTTGATGTCGGGTTGAATCTCCAATTCGGGTCGGGTTACTGACCCGGGTCGGGTCGACCCGGTTTGAATTTCCAAATTTCTTGCATTGTTGCTGTTGTTATTATTGGTTATCTGAAATTGATGAAATCAATTGATTCCGGGTTGAACACATGATTCGGGTCGGGTTACTGACCCGGGTCGGGTCGACCCGGTTTGAATCCCCAAATTTCTTGCATTTCATTTTCTTGTTATTGGTTATCTGAATTTGGAAAAAAAATCTGATTCAGGTTTGGACCATCGATTCGGTCCAAACATCGACTGCCTGGGTCGACCTTGGCTTGAGTAATATTTTAATTCTTGCATTTCATATTATGTATGTTGGTTATCTGAATTTGGTGAATATTTGATTTCGGATTTTTGACACTGATTCGGTCGTCATCGACCGGTCTGGTCGACCCGATTTGGATATTTTAGGATTCTTGCATTTCATTTCTTGTTCTTGGTTATCTCAAATTGGTCTAAATCGATTTCGAGTTTGAATCATCGATCCGGTCGGTCGACCGATTTGAATATTTCCGAATTTAGAACTCGGTAGGATACTTTAACCGCTTCACCGCTCGTTGCTTTTATCGCTTTATTGTTTTATTAATATTGCATTAAGGCCGACGAAATTGAATTCGAGGCCGCGCTTTTCTTTCGCTTTCATTTCACTATTTTTTGATTCTTTCGTTTTAAACATCCGTGCAACGGATATCACCGCTTTAATGTTTTTTTATCGCTTTGAATAAATATCGCGTCTTTTCTGCATCGCTTCCTATTTTCAGTTCCACCGCTCGGTTCCAAATTATCGTTTCATCGCTTTTACCGATGCATCGCTTTTAAACTAAACACCGTCATTATCGAAATTGTTTTTACGCCTCGTTTTATCGCCATCACTGCTGTTCGATTTAATTTTACTAATTCGAACACGATACTACACCGCCGATGAAAATATCCGTCGATTTTGAGGCCTCCACGCTTGTAAAGACGGAAAAATATAACTGGGGCAATGATGAGGCTTAAACCTTTTTCCAAGATCAACATGTTTAGTAGGCGAGGTGACTAAAATAACCAACAAGTTATATATTCGCAGTACGATGTGATTATAGTGATCTTTTCTATTTCACCCGAGAGACCAACACGCTTAGTAAGCGAGGCAATAAAAAATAAATCACGTTAGTCATATGTTTGCACCCACGACCGGATTGGAAAGTTTTTTTCAAAAATTAAGTTCGAGCCTCCGTGATCAAAACATTCACTGCTTTGAATACGGATATGAAGTTATTTACATTTAACTGCTTTCTAACCGCTTGTTCTTGACAGCTTGTAGGGATGAAAGTAAATAACGGCGAATTATTCCTCGGAGTTTATTTATTTTATATCTTTTTTTAATTCAGCTTTTATCCCGCTTTGTATTGTAATATTATTTATCGCACTTATATAACTATTGAAATGCTTAGAATAGGCAAACTTAGGATTTATTCATAGGGTAGTTTAAGATTTGAAACCCGTCGCTAGCTTATTTATTTGTAGGCTCGGTTGAATTCAAACTTAGAAATCCTTCGCTAGTTTATTTTTTTTAGGCTCGTCACGCGTATTCAAGATTTTTTTTTAAAAAAAAAACAACTTTTGTCATCTTTTATTCGCTTTATTAATCATTCCGAATAAGTTTATCTTTTGTCAATTTACAATTCAATGATTCTCAAAATTTTACTTCTTTGGTAGTATAAATAATTCATTGTCACAAATGTATATTTTCCAAAACTTTACATGTATCTTTCTTTTTATGTCATCTGAATACGTACTTGTATAAAATGCATCATTTACTAATTATTTGCAAACATCTTTTAATCTATTATACTTGTAAAACATGCTTTTTTTTTAGCAATAATTAACCTGAGTTTGACCGGATAACCGTAAGTTAGCGGATCTTAAAGGATGCCTAACCCCTTCCCTTTAGGATAATAAAGAACCCTTACCTAGAATCTCGCTAGTTTCGCAGACCTTAAAATTGGAGTTTACATTGCAGCACTTAGTTTAATATTTAGGTGTCCTAATTCACCGTAAAAGATAATTAGGTGGCGACTCCTCAATTCTTTACCCAGGAATCACCGAACACGTCCGTGCTCCGCTTTGACCCAAGCGGGTCAAAATAGGGTGCGACAAATAGTATATGCATGATTAGACTTCAATTATCACGAAGCACAGAGAAGGACAAGGCTATCATCGAGATTTGACTGTTTGAGGCTTCAGTTCGGCCCAGAGGTAGGCTACGGTTTACTCTCACAAGACTTCGATAGAAGTTTGTGATTAGTCATAAATATTGAGGGGTATTGGGCGTGTTTGTGGGTTCCACTCAAACGGTTGTGATGAACGGTTGAGTGGGTACCGATGTTGAATTATGATGATGGGTGATTTGGGGAATAAGTCATAAGCTGATTCCCACTGCTGATGGATTGGGCTTGTAGCCCCATTATGTGGGTTTGTCGACATACTTATTATCGTTGTGCTTATTCATCACACATGTCTTGGTATGATATCCTGATTGTATTTGGATTATATGTTGATGTATTTCTGAAAGCATGTGATATTCATTTCTATACTTGTTGCATCTCATGACATTATGATTTTTATCTTGCATTGTAATTCACATTTATTTACTCATGGTAGTGATGATATTGATATTGGAGTGGTATGATATATGTTGTGGGTCCAAGGGACCGAGAAGGTAAGAATACTTTTGAGATTATGGAAACATTGAGATGATGATAATACACGAGGAACGGGTTATACACCTACAATAGTTATTATTACAGCCAAGAGCTGAGCTTCGATGGGAAATTCCGGAGTTGTATATAGACTTCATGGGTCGCCCATGGATGGCGTTTCATAATAAAAACTTGAGCGCCTGTATACGGGATGATAAAGGTACTTGTCATATGCATTGCATCCATACCATACATGTCTCATTTTATTGATTATCTGTGGATGGACTTGGTTCTGAAATGATTGTTGATGACTTGGCTAGATTTCTGGAGATGAAAAGATTGTCCATACTATTTGATACTTAGATTACTGTTAATGATTTCTTTTGGAATTAATGACTTAAGTGATTATGAAATCTTACTTGAACAAGGTGATATGTGAACTCGGTGAACTATCTAACATTATCTAGATTATTGCACTGTTAGTATAGGACTACTTGGTGTCAACTTGATATTTATCTCTTTTTATGTATCTTCCATCGTTGTCGGCCTATAATGTTTACGGGGGTACGTTGTATACTCATGCTACACTTGCTGCATCTTTTCTTGATGCAGATACATATCCCACTACTAGTTCGCGAGTTCGAGTATGAGTTTGGGCATGTGGATTTAAGCGTTTCAGGGTGAGGATGCTTCTTTCGACATGCCCTGACATGCTCATATCTTATTTTATGTATTTACTTGATTCTGGAGACACTTTCATATATTATCATTATGGTTATTCAGTTTTGGCACTATGTTGCCCTTGACTTTCAGACTTGTATTCAGATTATTAGTGCTCTTGTATCACAGATCAGATTTTAGAGATTTTGTATTGATATTATGACTTATGTTCTGCATTTTATTATTATGATAGATGAGGCTTTATGTTATTTACTATTCTTCAGCATTTATTCATATATCTTGATTTTTATTGAGATTAGAAGTGGTTCGCCTACCGGTGGAAAATGTAGATTCCACCAAGATCCCTAAAAGGGGTCATGACAAAGTTGGTATCAGAGCTTTAGGTTAAACAATCTTAAATACAAGAGCAGTGTCTAGTAGAGTCTTGCGTATCGGTGCGGAGACGTCCGTACTTATCTTCGAAAAGCTATGGGACATTTAGGAATTTTCACTTTCTTTATTCCTTTCATGCTAAGTTGAATCAAATTAGTATCTAACATTTGTTCTTATTCTCTCACAAATGGTGAGGACTCATGCCAATGTAATGAGGGAGGAGGCATCGGTACCGGCAGTGCGTAGTCGCGGTAGAGGATGTGCTCGGGGTCGAGGTAGAGCCCGAGGAACGGCACCAGCTCAGGGTGAGGCATAGAGAGCCGGTTAAGCTCGTGCCAGGTCAGAGTCCCCTAAGCCATATATTGAACCTCAGAATGAGTTACTTGAGGAGGAGATGGCGCTAGCCCAGGATCAGCCTAGATTTATTGCTACTCTGGTTCTACAAGACATACTGGTCAGTTTGTTGAGTGTTCTTGATGGTTTTGCTCAGGAGGGCGTACACCCTACTACTCTGGGTGGTTCTCGTACCTGTGTGGGAGAGGGGCAAACTCAGACCCCCGAGTTTCGTACTCCCAAGAATTAGTCAGTAGTGATGTCAACGCCTCATATTGATAAGGTACATGCTCCAGAGTTTGGTCCCCGCCCTTTTGGAGGGACAATTATGACCCACAATGAGCGCAAGATTTGGGAGCACTTTTCGAACATGAAGCCTCTGGTATTTTATAGTTAGCCAGATGAAGATGAGTGTGAGTTAAATGTGAGCAGCCCTAAGAGGTTGCACACTCTGAGTATTGCTGAGTCACACGGGTTAGTTTTGTAGCCCTTTGGCTTTTGAGAGATGCAAAATAGTGATGGAGAGCGTATGTTGAATGCTTACCCGCGGGGTTGCCTCAATTGACTTGGGTTAGGTTCTATCGGGTTTTCTTGGAGAAGTATGTGCCTTTGAGCTTGAGACTGCGCAAGCGTGATGAGTTCCAGAATATTGAGCAGAGGGGTTCTACAGTCTCACAATATGAGACTCGCTTACATGACTTATCGCGCTATGCACCACCGCTACTACCTACAGAGGCTGAGCGATTGAGATATTTTATTAGAGGTTTGTGTATTCCATTTCAGTTGGCCACGTTACAGTTGGCGGCCTCTAGGGCTTTGTTTGAGACAGTGGTCGAGCACGCGAGAATGGTGGAGTCTGTGAAGGGCAGAATTCCTAAATATGAGCCCAATAAAAAGGCGAGGCGACATAGACTGTTCAACAGTTCTACTTCACGTGGTTATGTGTATCAGGGGATATATCAGCAGTCGCAGCCTAGTCGACCAGTTTAGGATGCCCTACAAATTATTGATGGTTTCTCTGCATGGTAGAACAGTTATAGTGGGGGCCAGTCTTCAAGGGGTTCTCAGTCTCGGTATTCTGATCGTGGTGGTTTGGGTTCTTCTATCTCTATTCATCAGCCCTCAACGATCAGGACCTATTTCGAGTGTTGTGAGATTGGGAATATCAAGAGAGATTGCCTCAGAATTCTATCGAGATCATCCCATGCACCCAGGACTCTAGCACAACCATCTTTGGGAGGAAGACCATCTTCAGGTGGTCATACCTTTCTTTCAAATTTTTTCATAAAACGAGCGGATCCTTACTAGTAAGATATTCAATCTTCATGGCCTTATCAAGGTGATGATGTATGAATACCATAGCCTTGACATTTTCTTGATTGGATGCTTTATTTTTTTTTAGTGGTGTCTCCAAGACCCATAGCATCCAGATGGATTTCAGCATCTAGCACCCATAATAGGTAGTTCTTGCCCGAAATATTGAGGGCAACGAACTCATGTTTTGTAAGGTTAGCCATAAAATAGAGAGAATAAAAACAGTACCTTAGCCTCCAAAAATTTCTTGAGACAGTAGAGTCTCGTGCTGATAACATGTTATAAAGCAATAAACTAAAGCAAGAATATTTATAGAGAAAGAGAGAAGAAAGCTCTTATTTCTTTTGAGGAATGAAATACAATGAAGGGAACATCTCTATTTATAGGAGAAAATTGACTTGGTACCAAAATTATTAGCTCTAATATTTTTCCTAAAGATAGACATATACAATATATGATAATATCTATAACAATAAGTACATAATATGAATAAATATGAGGCCTTAATTTTTTGGGGGCCTAGTGGCTTTAGGGTCGGGTTCCCCCTACATGTGGATAATACAAATATACCCCTACAATAATTACTAAAAAAATTCAATTGTACACCTAAAGTTTGTAGGGTTGTGTCACTTCTTGGATTGTGTTTGTCACGATCTAATTTCTCTAAGTCGTAACTCGTAACTGAACCTAATCATTCCTATTTCAATTGAACCAGAACACAATAATCAAATAAGATATGAACCTAATAAGAGTTTATAAGGTAACAAAGCCTTACACAGATAAAAACGTTAAAAATACAGCGAAAGTTAAACTACAACATAAGACGTATGGTGTCAAGTCATGAGCAACTAAAAATAAATTATCAATGTCCAAAATACATAATAATTGTCTGTAAGAGAAGATTAATAAAGTAAACAGATAGGAAAGCCTCCATGCTATTGTAGAAGAAGCTAGTTGCTCACTGCTGGAAGCCTGAACAACCTTTAAGCATCCTCTCGAAAACATTTTGTTGAAAGATATTTAATCAGCATAAAACGAAAGAACGATGTTACATTTTTATTTGAAAGAAATAATCCCTTGATTATTTTCATTGATTGAAAGACTATATATACAAGATACATATTTCCATAATAGGAGAATCTTATTTCTATTCTACTCCTAAAACCTTATTCTACTTGGATACTAAATATACAATTATGGTAATACAAATATTATGGTAAGTGTACAATACTAATTACACCACAATATTACCTAAACTAGGAGACTACAATATTACCTAAATATGTACACCATATACGGTTTACCTATGGAATTCGAGAGCAACAATATACATAATATACACACGTATATCGTATGTATATTATGTATATTTAACACACACCCGCAGTCATAGCGGGCGGTCTTCGAACGCTGAGACTGTCCCTAAAATCTTCAAAAAGGATCGAGGGAAGACCTTTTGTAAAGATGTCGGCAATTTGATATCTTGACGAGACATGGCAGACGCGTACCTGACCACGAGCCAAAGTGAATGTCCATCTCGATATGTTTAGTGCGCTGGTGCTGAATCGGATTTCCAGAAAGGTAGATGACACTAATATTATCGCAATAAACCAAGGTTGCTTTCTGAATAGGTGAATGAAGCTCCAATAGCAAATTACGTAACCAGCATGATTCCGAGACCACATTAGCTACCCCTCGATACTCGGCCTCGGCATTGAATCGGGACAATGTCGACTGACGTTTTGCAGACCATGAGACCAGGTTATTGCCAAGAAACATACAATAGCCAGACGTAGACCGTCTGGTGTCTGGACAGCCACCTCAATTAGCATCCGTATACGAGACAAGTGTGGACGTCGATGAAGGATATAAATGCAACCCATAGTCAAGTGTACCCTGAATATACCGAATGATGCGTTTGAGTGCATTCATGTGCTTAACTCTGGGATCATGCATGAACAAACACACCTGCTGGACATCATACATAATATCTGGTCTCGTAAACGTAAGATACTGAAGGGCCCCTGCAAGACTGCGATAGCGGGTAGGATCCTCGTATGGTTTGCCGGCCGCGGCACTAAGCTTGGGCTTAGTATCAACTGGAGTGGAAGTGGACTTACATGATGACATCTCAGCCCTCTCGATGATCTCAGTTGCATACTTCCTTTGAGATAAGAACAACACATCTGAATGACGAGTGACATCAATCCCCAAAAAGTAACTTAAGGGCCCCAAGTCTTTCATAGCAAACTCAGACCTGAGCATGGTCATGATAGACTGGCGTAAGACATCGGAAGAGGCATTCAAAATAATATCATCCACATATAACAGAATATAGGCCAAGGACGAACCACGACGGTAGATGAATAAGGAATTATCCGACCTGCTGTGAGTGAACCCAATAGTCAAAACATAGTCTGTAAACCTCGTATACCAGGCCCGGGAAGACTGCTTAAGCCCATATAAGGACTTCTTCAACAAACAGACATGATGAGAATGTTTGGGATCCCTGAATCCCAAAGGCTGATGCATATAGATTATTTCCTTGAGATCCCCATGTAGGAAAGCATTCTTTACATCTAACTGATGAATATGCCATGCCTTCGAAAGAGCCAAGCTAAGCACAGTGTGAATGGTAGCTGGCTTGACCACCGAACTAAACGTCTCACCACAGTCTACACCAACCTGCTGAGTCCTACCATCACCCACAAGTCGCGCCTTATGTCGAGCAAATGAACCATCTGAATTCTCTTTATGATCAAAAATCCACATAGACCTGATAATATTAATACCAGATGGACGGGGCACCAACTCCCACGTTTATTATCAATAAGAGCATTATATTCATCGGTCATAGCAATTTTCCAATTCGGGTCATTTAAGGCAGACACAGGATTACGGGGTAGGAGGGATTTAGGGACATTAGAATGTAAATTAAAATGTCTTTTCTATTTAAAAATACCCCGTTGACTATGAGTGACCGGTCTATGACTCGAGGAAGAAATGGGTGGATTTTGGGAATTTGCTGGGCTCGGGACGGACTGGCTAGCAGGCAGTGGGCCTACTAGCCCAACTCGGTAAACATTAGCAGGAACTGGACCAGTTCCAGAATTAGGCTGGATTGGCCCAATCGTTGGAACTGGCCCAGTGGCAACACTAGGACTGGCAGTGGGTGACGGACAAGTGGGGCCAGCGGGCAGTAGGCCCGCTGGAGAATTTTGGGTGCGGGAGACATCCGAAAAATGCTGAATAATATACAGGGATATACTATCATCCAAAAAATTATACGAACTAGGCACGGGAGTATTAACTTTAGCAAATGGAAATTGGGATTCATCAAAAATGACATGGTGATTAATGATGATTTTATTAGAAGATAAATCAAAGCATTTGTAGCCACGATGATTAGACGGAAAACCCAAAAACACACACGGAGTAGACCGGGCCTGAAGTTTGTTAATTGTGGTGGATGGGAATAACGGATAACACAAACACCCAAAAACCCGAAGATGTGAATATGAAGGAATTTTATTATATAAAATTTGAAGGGGGGAAGAATATGTCAAACCTTTGGAAGGAATTATGTTAAGGAGATATGTTGTCATTTGGAGAGCATGATGCCAAAAAGACGGGGGTACGGAAGCATGAATTAATAAAGTTCGGACAATGTTATAAATGGAACGAATTTTGCGTTCGGCTTTCCCAGTAAAGACGTAACCATTATTAGCACAAAATTCCCGAAATACCCCATTGTCATATTCTTTGCCATTATCACACTGAATATTTTTTATTTCTCGTCCGAATTGGGTTCTAATGAATGCTCTAAATTTTAAGAAGATGGAAAAACTTGAGATTTTTTCGCTATTGGAAACGTCCATAAAAACTTAGAATAATCATCCAAAAAGAGAACATAATACCGATGACCTACAGAACTAAGAACATGAGACGTCCATAAAGAACAAGTATGAGAATTTGAGTCTACAAATGCCAACTTAACAATTTTTCCTAAAGAACAAGACTGACAATTTGGAGTACAACTCGTACCCTTACATGAAATAAAACTATTTTTATCTAATGACGACAAAATAGATGATCCCGGATGACCAAGACGAGCATACCACAAGGAAGGAGAAATGGCTGCAAAGGTGGATGGCAGGGCTTGACTCGATGGACCGGAACTGGGTGTGATAGGATAAAGATCTCCCCTATTATCACACCTCATGAAAGGACTCCCCGTCTTGAAATCCTTCACAGAGAAACTAAATGGATCAAATTCAATAGAAACAGAATTGTCAGTAGTGAATTTACGGACAGAGATTAAGTTTATAATCAATTTAGGGGCGTGTAGGGTGTTTTTCAAGATAAGAGGTGGATGAGGGGGAGATAAAGTTTTATGACCATAACTACGAATTTGAATAGAATTACCATTATCAACAATTATACCGCGAGGGTTGCTCAAATTGGAATAAGACGAGAGCGTACCTGAATCGGATATCATATGGGTAGTGGCACCGATATCCATATACCAATTTGGGTCCGGATGATTTAAACCAAACGTGTGCATTGCAGCTTCATCGTCTGTAGATGTGGGTGCCGCTGCGTGATGGGCCTACATGGGCCGAGGCCCAAGTACCCCTGCTTGCTGTCTCGGCCCAGTCGACAGGTTGTATGTGGTCCAGGCAAAATTGGGCCTGGATTGCTGCTGGGCAGCCCACTGCCAATGGGGCGAAATTGGACTAGGCCCAAACTATGGATATGGGGCACAGCATAGGGGGCCACTGTGGGGCCCAGAACTGCTGCTGCTGCTGACCACCGCGAGGGCCCACACCGCCACCACCATTCTGTCGACTGCCGCTGTTGTTGCTACCGCGGTTTTTGCCATTATTTTTCTTATTTCCACCCTTTTTGCCGCCACCGTTGTTACGGTTTTGGCCCAAGTTGTTGGAACGGGTAGGATAAACTGTGGACTCGGTCATCATGACTACGGGACTAGAACTGGTAGCTACTCGTTTTGTCATGCCTGCTTCTTCGAGTGTAAGCATAGAACGAGCCTGATAAAATTGCGGAAGCGGATTGTTTTATCGAAGAAGCGTTCCAACACCATTATAGGCCTCGGAGAGGCCAGAAACCATTTGGAAGACCAAACGATCATTCAAAACTGGCGTGCCAACGTTGCGAAGTTAGTCCGCCAATTCCTTTAATCTTTTGCAATAAGCCGAAACGTTAGGGAAGTCTTCCATATTGACGTGGGAGAACTCCTGCTCAAGAGTAACGACTCTAGAATTTTGATTATCTTGGAATATATCACGCAGACTATCCCAAGTTGCATGTGCTGTAGCGTCAGGCTCAATAATTGTTTGCAAAAGGTCGGTAGAAATTGTGGAATATATCCACTGGAGGACAGTGGCATCAAGAGTCGTCCACAACTTATGATCATCCTCGTGTTTTGGAACCTCCGTATCCTCAGAAGCCGTGGGGATTATGTGATGAATGACTTGATGCGAGTGTGCGTGAATTTTGAACAGTTCGGCCCACGTCACATATTGGACGTTTCTATTTCAAGAACACGAGAGATGTTATTCTTATTGTTAGAAAATGTAAGGGCAGGATGAAATGTGTTCCGTGATGTAGACATATTGATAGAACAATATGTGATTGAGGGATTTGGGAGGAAAAAAATTGGGAAGAGGGAGGCTCTCGTCGCACAAAAATCGAGAGCAATGGTCTCGGAATTTCAAGGAGGTCGACGGAAATTGGAGGAAGGTAGAGAGGATTTTAAGACCTAGACTTCTGATACCATGAAAGAAATAATCTCTTGATTATTTTCATTGATTGAAAGACTATATATACAAGATACATATTTTCATAATAGGAGAATCATATTTCTATTCTACTCCTAAAACCTTATTCTACTTGGATACTAAATATACAATTATGGTAATACAAATATTATGGTAAGTGTACAATACTAATTACACCACAATATTACATAAACTAGGAGACTACAATATTACCTAAATATGTACACCATATACGGTTTACCTATGGAATCCGAGAGCAACAATATATATAATATACACATGTATATTGTGTGTATATTGTGTGTATATTTAACATGATTTATACAACTAGGCAGAGATACCTGTTTATATTTTTGTCAAAACAAAAGGCTCGTCAAAACAGTAGTAAAGCTCTAATAATCTCGGGAGAAGTGTATGCACAATCAATTGATGTTTTTATTTGTTGGTAGGCTAAATTCTAAACTTGTCACTTAGATGTATGTAGCAAGTTCAATTTACACACATCTGGTCATGAATATTGTATGGTTGGTGAGTGTTACTCATACATCCATGGCTCCATTCTTTACGTAAATCACATAGGGGAAAACTATTTACAGGCTATACTATTTACACATTGGACACTGTGTGTAGAATAGTATAATTCTCTTTGATGGAGTTCTCTTATTAATGTCATATATATAGAGTATACAATTGTAGTTCTAATAGAATTAGGATCTCTATTTTACCTTAATTACAATTGTAGTCCTAATAGAATTAGGATCTCTATTTTACCTTAATTACACTAAATATTAATTACAGAATATATTGTGAATATATATGGAATATATTCACTATCACGCCTCCTCAGTTGAAGCGGGAGAAGGTCAGATGCTGAGACTGAATCTGAAGTCAAGGAACAGTTGTCGAGGAAGCACCTTTGTGAAGATATCTGTGTACTGATACGAAGAAGGAACATGCAACACTCTAACGTGACCCATTGCAACCTTCTCATGAACAAAGTGAATATCCATCTCAATATGTTTGGTTCGCTAATGTTGAACCGGGTTATGAGACAGGTAGACAGCAGATATGTAATCACAGTAAAATAAAGATGTCTTACGTATGGGAAAATGAAGCTCAAGAAGGAGATTTTGGAGCCAACATAGCTCGGCAACAACATTCACAACGCCTCGATATTATGATTCTACACTCGAATGGGAAAGAGTGGCTTGCCGCTTGGCAGACCACGATATGATATTATCCCCCAGAAATACACAATAGCCGGACGTAGAGCGATGGATGTCCTGACAGCCTGCCCAATCTGTGTCTGTGTAGGAGAGCAATCTAGTCGATGTTGAGGGATATAAATGAAGTCCATAGTCAAGAGTACCCTTAACGTATCGAATGATACGCTTAAGAGCTATAAAGTGAGGCTCCCTAGGAACGTGCATGAACAAGCACACCTTCTGAACTGCATATGCAATATTTGGCCGAGTAAAGGTAAGATATTGAAGAGCACATGCGAGACTCCTATGAAGAGAGGGATCACTGACCGGATCCCAATCATCTGCTCTGAGTTTGGACGTGGAGTCGACGGGAGTGGGCATGATCTTACAATTTTCTATTTTAGCCCTATAGACGATCTCATCTGCATACTTACGTTGACACAAGAACATGGCATGTGCGGATCTGGTCACTAATATCCCAAAAAAATAGCTCAACTTACCTAAGTCAGTCATAGCAAATTCGGACTTGAATAGAGCAATGATCTCGTGCTTCAGGCTATTTGAAGAGGTTGTCAGAACAATATCATCCACATATAACAAAAGGTAAGCTTTGTCAGTACCCCGATGAAAAATGAATAATGAATGATCACTCTTGCTACACACGAAATCGATTTGGATGATGTATGTAGCAAACCGCTCATACCAAGCCCTAGGGGTTGTTTCAGCCTATATAGCGACTTACGAAGATGATAAACAAGATGAGGAGTCTCCGGATGCATAAATCCTGGCGGTTGATGCATATAGACGATTTATTTCAAACCCCTATGTAAGAAAGCATTATTTACATCAAGCTGGTGAATAGGCCAATTATTCCCCATAGAAATGCTCAAAACTGTGTGGATGGTAGTTGGCTTAACCACTGCGCTAAAAGTCTCACCACAATCAACACCCTCATGCTGCCCTGTGCCATTTGCCACAAGTATGGCCTTGTAATGTTCAAGGGCACCATTATCTCTGAACTTATGACGAAATAGCCACATACAACGGATTACATTCACCCCCCAGGTCACGAAACAAGATCCCAAGTGCGCTATAAAGTAAGCGCATTAAACTCCTCTCGCATGGCCGCATTCCAATTCGGGTCAAGTTTGGCTAAGGTTGGGTTTTTTAGGAATGGGTGAGATGGTTTGAGTTGACAAGTTAAAGTGAACTTTTGGTTTGAAAATTCCGTGTTGTGCACGAGTTTCCATGCAATGAGTGGGGACGGTCACGGGTGAGGCAGGGGGGATGGGTGGTAACGGACATGACTGGGCAACGGAGTCGGGGCTAGGCAGTGGGGCGGGGCAGTGGGAGAGGCACGGGCTAGGCTAGGGCTGCGAAGGGTAGCGGGTAGGGTTTGGCGGGTAGTGAGTTGGGGTGTTGTTTTGGGCAGTAACGGGGTTAGGCCCGAGCAATGGGGTGGGGTTGACGGAACGTGCAATTGGACGGTCGAAGGTTGCAGATTTTGTAGTGTATTTTGGAGTAGAGGGGAGGTGTCCGAGTCATCGAGGAAACCGTATTTAGTGACTCAAAATTTTTGGATGTTGTCAAACTGGAAGACGTACTCAACAAACGTGACATGACGTGAGATTAAAATTTTATCTATGGATATCACATAGCACAAGTACCCCTTATGGTTTGACGGAAAACCGAGAAAGACACACGGAGTGGAGCGAGGTGCTAATTTTAGAGGGATCATGGAGGCCAGATTTGGGTAACAAAGACAATCGAAAATTCGAAGGTGACCATAGGAAGGGATCCGACAGAAGAGAATTTCAGTGGATGTCCTATTTTGAATCGTACGGGTAAGTAAGATGTTGAGAATGTGTTCTACTATTTTTAATGCATAAACCCAAAGGATAGGGGGAAGACACATGAAAATGAAGGGTACGAATCATGTTGTTAATGGTGCGGAGAATTCTTTCAGCTTTACCATTTTGAGGGTAAGTATAGGGGCAGGAGAAACGAAAAACCATGCCATTAGCCGCACAAAAATTATGAAAGTGGGAGTTATTGAACTCACGACCATTATCACACTGAAACGTTTTAATGTATTTTTCAAATTGCGTTTTAACCAATGTACGAAATTCAAAAAATTTGAAGTAAACTTGAGACTTAAGTTTAAGCGGATAGACCCAAACGAAGTGAGAGAAGTCATCTAAAAATACCAGATAATATTTATGAGCTAGGTTGTTGGTTATAGGAGATGTCCATTAATCTGCATGAATAATATCGAATGGAGAGAAAGTGATACTCGAAGAAGAGGTAAATGGAAGTCTAACATGTTTCCCTAGATGACAAGAGGAGCAACTATAGGCAAGGTTCCCTTTATTACATTGGATTAACTTGTGATTTCTAAGAAAATAAAAATATGGGCTTCGGGATGTCCAAGTCTACTATGCCACGTTGAGGATGAGATGACAGTTAGAGATGTGGGAGGATTTACACTGGTAGTGGACGAGGATAGAAAATGATAGAGACACCCTCACTATTGCATCTTGTAAGAAGTTTCCCCGTACGTAGGTATGTTATAGAAAAACCAAATGGGTCAAAATTAATGGATATGAAATTATCGGTGGCAAATTTTCTGACAGAAATTAGGTTCTTGATAATGTTAGGGACATAGAGCACATTTTTAAGGGAGAAGTGAGGATGCGGTGGTGGAGTTAGTGTGTGGCCAACCGCTTGAATTGGAATGTGATTGACCATTTCCCACTATAATAGATTGAGAAGTATTTAAATTGCGCGGTTGAGGAAGATTACCAGAATGAGACGTTGAATGCAACGGTACAAATTGTGTTATCTTTCTCTGTCAGGACTCTGTTATCTTTCTCTTTTTCCGACGGAATCAAATTGTGTCAGCGCTTCAATAATGGGGGACGAAATTGATGACCTTGAATTTGCGCAATAGATGGTAAGCTTAAAAGAAAGGGACAACAAGTACGACAAAGATAAAAGCAGAGGAATGAAACAAGTAGAAAAGAATCATCAGAAGATAATTAGTCCAGGATTATTATAGGGTACAAGGGGTTTGAGAGGAGGCTAGGATTTGTCTTCTATATCATGTAAAATAATGTAATTTTCCTTGACGAAATTCTCTTATTAATGTCATATATATAGAGTATACAATTATAGTCCTAATAGAATTAAGATCTCTATTTTACCTTAATTACAATTGTAGTTCTAATAGAATTAGAATCTCTATTTTACCTTAATTACACTAAATATTAATTACAGAATATATTATAAATATATATGAAATATATTCACTATCACTGTGGTTCGTTTGTTGTTCTGCATTTAGTCTTCTTGTTAGCTGCTTTTGACAAAAAGTACCTGCACAATCAAGAAGTAATGAGGAATTGTTAGTGATTATGTAGAGAAGAAAGATAGTAGAGGATGTTAATAAATAAATAAGGAACATGTTATTATTAATTTGTTTTTTCATGTAAATGGGAGCTATGTATCATTGCTCCCAAGAAGCTGTAGTAACAATTTATAAGATCTAAGATGACAAAGCTAGTAGAAAAATAATTCTAGTATATCAGTATCAACAAGCAAACATCACTGAAGTAATATAAGTTGTAGTCAAACTTGAAGAGGAAGTTGCTGGCTGCTAACTAGAGTTGCTGTTTTGCCCCTTTGGCAAGGTTTGAGTTTCAATTTCTTTTAGTATTATGCTTCCAAACTTGGAGATCCAGGGCAAGTGTCACAGTAAAACAAGATCAGTCATCTCAAAAGGTTCTCATACCGAAAAAAAAGAAAAGGAAAGCAACTACCCAAAATAAGTATCACATATTCAATTGGAAGGGGGCCTGGTTAAATAAGTGATGAAAACAATAAAGATATCCATTGAAAATTAAAGCTAATTGTCAGCTTGCTAAAGAGCAGATATGCTACCCTCTTAAACACGTGAAATATATCACAATGACTGCATATATACATATTATATATATTTCTAATTTAATTCTCTATGAAGGCTGAATATTAGCATGCTAAAAGAGGTCGTAACTCACAACGTTGAATGCTTTCCTAATAATGAATATCCACAACTCAATTTATTTTGTCCTCCATAATTACTCTTAAGTGATGCAAATCTTCCTCAGTAATAGTCTGATGCCCTTCCTGTACAATGCACTCTTGGCATTCCATTGCTGCCTCCAAGAGTAATGGACAAAAAAAGCGCACGTTCAGTCCTGCAAATCTTATTTCAATATAAGTGTACACAGTAACTTCAGAAGATATCAATCGTTACTTGTAAAATAGTCACTCATATGGTAGGCCATAGCTACAGCCATTCTCCTATTTAGTTCACGTGCCTAACGACCAAATATAGATAGCAATGTTAAAGCATAGGAAAAACACACGAGTAGGATTAACGACATTCGATGCAAGCCAGAACAATCTACTCGAGGTCAACTAATTACCAATTTTACTTTTTTCCCACAAATGGTCGGAAATTAACAGAGAAATACATCATTACACAAAAACTCAGGAATTCAACATGCAAACTTGCTGTATAGAAGACAAATAATAGAGTATTTGAATAAAATGATGCCTGCAAAGAGCATAAAGGATAAAAATAATTCCTATAACCAAAGTATATTCTTATGATGGTAATACAATAACAACAACATACCCAGTGAAACCCCACAACGTGGGATTTGGAGAGGGTAGAGTATACGCAGACCTTACCTCTACCTTGGTAGGTAGAGTGGTTGTTTCGGAGAGACACTCGGCTCAAAATAGAGCATAAGCATAAGCACAAGCAAAGCAAAACGAAAACAAGAGTAAAGCAAGCAAGAGCAACAGTTAGGAAAAATTTAAAGCAGTATGAAAATTGCTGGTATCGAAAGAGAATAAGTCATGATAACACATTCCGAAAAAGTATGCATTAACTAGCGCAGGTAAATAAGTTAAACAAGGTATACTAAAGCACACATATCAACAGAAAATCAGCTACACAGGTGACTATAAAGAGATATTGTGCCTATTTGTATGATAGGCTAAGCAGGCCTACAATAAAAACACTACCCCTACCAGTTTGCAAGCGTGAGTAGGACTACGCTCGACTAACTACTACCCTTCTACTCTAATCCGTGTCCTCCACGACCCCTTCTACACTTATGATGGCTTCTACACTTATGATGGTAATAAATACATAAATCTATATATAATTGCATACCGTCGAGAAGTGATAGTCCAATTAACTAACCTGTTTCTTTCAGAAGCAATGAGTCTCCCATAACGGGAGAACTCTGCTCGCTTGAACCAGTCGCGACCTCGGAAGACGATGCATTAGCTGATTTCGTAATACTTGCCTTCTGCTCAATTCAGCTTCTTTTGCTCATACTCGAACTCAGAGGGCCTTTTTTCTATCAGATTCCATCACTCTATAAAATTCTCGTCGTCTGGGCTCACATGAGAGAAAAAAAGAAGATTCAAAAGAAGAAACAGAGCAAGGGAAGTAGTTTTCTTAGAAGCCATATTTTCTAACTTTAGTAGTATTAAGTAGATTTTTTTGGCTTTAGTTGATACTGAAAGAACTTCTGACTTTGCAATTAGGTAGTGAGTACAAGCAAGGAAAATCTATCTCAGAGAATTAGCACTGCACCATAAACTCAACCAAAATCATATTTTATTTCCATTTCAACAGTGCACTTTAATATGATTACACATTTTCATGATATTTTTCCTATTGTCAGATGAGAATGATTGACCTTCGAGCTTTAAATATTTCATTGACATCCTTTAATTCAGTGTTGCAGGTCAAAAACTTTGTTTTGGTACATGGACAAAATTTTGAAGGCTTGGCTCATTCATCAGTTAGATGTGAAGAATGTTTTCTTACATGGTGATCTTAAGGAGACCGTCTACATGCATCAGTCCTTGGTTTTTCGAGACTCCAAATATTCTCATCATGTCTGTTTATTGAAGAAGTCCTTGTATGGGCTTAAGCAGACCCCACAGGCTTGTTATAAGAGATTTGCAGACTATGTTTCATCTATTAGGTTTTCGCACAGATCTGATAATTCATTATTCATTTATCGTCGTGATACTTCCTTGGCTTATATACTATTATATGTGGATGCTATTATCTTGACTGCCTCTTCTGATGTTTTGCGCAGGTCTATCATGACAATGTTCAGTTCTGAGTTTGTTATGAAAGACTTGGGGCCCTTGAGTTACTTTTTGGGAATTGTTGTCATTCGTCATGCAGGTGAGTTATTCTTATCACAACGGAAGTATGCCGCTGAGATCATTGAGCGAGCCGGTATGTCCTCATGCAAGTCTACTTCCACTCCAGTTGATACTAAACTCAAGTTGGGTACTGCGGCTGGCTCACCTTACGAGGATCTGACCCACTATCACAGTCTTGCAGGGGCTCCTCAGTATCTTACTTTCACGAGACCAAATATTACGTATGTCATACATCAGATGTGTTTGTTTATGCCTGATCCCAGGGTTGAGCACATGAATGCGCTCAAACGCATTATTCGATACATTCATGGGACACTTGACTATGGCATACATTTATATCCATCATCAACATCCACACTTGTCTCGTATACAGATGTCGATTGGGGTATCTGTCCAGATACCAGACGCTCCACGTCTGGCTATTGCATGTTTCTTGGTAATAACTTGATCTCATGGTCTGCGAAGCGCCAAACTACATTGTCACGCTCTAGTGCGGAGGCCGAGTATCGAGGGGTAGCCAATGTGGTCTCTGAATCATGTTGGTTACGTAATCTTCTCTTAGAACTTCATTGTCCCATTCAAAAAGCTACCTTGGTTTATTATGATAATATTAGTGACGTTTATCTTTCTGATAATCTGGTTCAACACCAGCGCACTAAACACATCGAGATGGATATTCACTTTGTTCGCGAAAAGGTAGCTCGTGGATAAGTACGCGTCTGTATCAAATTGCAGACATCTTTACAAAAGGTCTTCCCTCAGTTCTATTTGAAGATTTTAGGGACAGTCTCAGCATACGAAGGCCGCCCGCTATGACTGCAGGGGGGTGATAAATACCCGTGATATACACGGTATATACGTTGTGTATATCACAGGCAGATTATTGAATAATGGGTTGTTAAATCCCTTGATATACACGGTATATGCATGCCGTGTATATCACGGTTTAGTAGTCTATTTTAGGTTATGATTTGTTGTAATTAAATTAGAGTTGTACACTTACCATAATTGTATAATTATTGTACAAGTAGAATAAGATTTTAGGAGTAGAATAGGAATATGATTTTCCTATTATGAAAATTGTAAATTGTATATATACTCTTTCATTAATGAAAATAAGGAAGGGGGTTATTTCTCTCAATTAAGTAGGTTTTCTAGAAAGTAGGGTGAAAGGTTGAATGGGGCGAAAGAGGACGGATGAGAAAGGGGCAGAACCATAATTTAAAATTTATATATCTTGAATTTGTCATCTAACTCATAGCTCATCTTAACTAATGAATTCATAATTAAATATTGACTTAATAAACTTTTTAATATAAATATATTGTCTATGCAAAAACTATTATAATCATCCAAATCCGTAGCTAATGATATAGCTCCGCCCTGAGGTGAGGGATGTCAAAAGAGTGTGCAAGTGATGAAGAACTCACTCAAGATTCATCCTCAAGTGAAAGGTAGGGTCCATTCACATGTAAGTCTCCGCAGACTTAGATGCTCATAGAAAGAGCATTATTCTGCTTACCTTGAGCTGACTAGTTAACATCAGTCCATCAAATACAAAATTCCATTTGAGTTCATGATCAAAAAGGTCATTTTCTTTTATAATATAGTCTCTGAGTCAGCTTAAGTGTACCTCGATTATTTAATGGACTATTTGTTATTTTCAACCAATACGAGTATCCAATAACTCAGCATACCAAGACTTAGATAGAAAGGTATTACTGGAAAGAATGAATTTTGGGCCTAACTCAACCCCAAAAGCTAGGTTGTAGGGTGACGATTGTCCAAGTCCATATAAGGAGTCCATGTTCCCATTCCATATCCGATGTGAGACTCTTAATACTCCCCCGCACGCCCAGACCTTGTTAACTGGAACGTGAATAATATAATTTGGGGGCCCAACATCGGTGAATAAAGAATTGGAATGGGTCTGCATCTGATACCATGTAAAGAATAGATCTTGGGTCTAACTCAACCCCAAAAGCTAGCTTGTAGGGTGAGAATTATCCAAGTCCATATAAGAAGTCCATATCCGATTTGAGACTCTTAATAATTACTATCATGTGGAAAATTTAAATCTAGATCACCTATAATTTTAACTCACTTCATTAACCCGTGTGAGCTAAAAGGTATTACTATCATGTTGGGAAAAACTTCTTTTTACTGGGGTCTACCCCTTTTAACACTTACTTTTAGTCTTGTTGTCATCTATAAAATCCCTAGCTAGCTTTATATTCTTTCATCAACTTAAGCACTAAAAACACTCAATACACCCTCATTTTCTTCCCTTCACTCTTATGGTCTTACTTTTCATTAGATAATGATCAAAGATAGATTAGTCAAAAGCACAAGTAATTCCTCAAATGAAGATCCATTTGAGTTAAGAAAAGGGCCATGGACTCTTGAGGAAGACAACCTTCTTATCCATCATGTAAGTAGCTATGGTGAAGGTCGTTGGAATGCCTTAGCCAAATGGGCTGGTAAGACATCATTAATTTTCATACTTCATTTGTACCAATTTATGTGATACAATTCAGATTTCGAGAGTCAAACAAGAAAATCTTTGACCGCAATTTATTCGTGTGCACTTTAAATATTTTAAATTGTTAATTATTGTTACTTGTAGTACTTTTTATGTAGTTTCTAAATATGTAAATTATTTTTCAAACTTAAAGATTGTATGTTCGAATTTACCGTCAAAATAAAATAAGTTTAATTCTCGAAAGCCGAATTGTATCACATAAGTTGGGACAAAGGGAACAACAAAGTTCTTGAATCCAAGAAAAATAATTAGTTATTCACAAATCTCATGATATTCTTTCTTTTTTCTGCTTTGTTTCTTTTGCAGGATTGAAGAGAACAGGGAAAAGTTGTAGGTTGAGGTGGTTAAATTACTTGAAACCTGATGTTAAGAGAGGAAACCTTAGCCCACAAGAACAACTTTTAATCCTTGAACTCCACTCTAAATGGGGAAATAGGTAAATTTCTAAGAATCGCAAATTTAACTCAATCATAGACACAACTCTTCATTTGAAATGCTAACAGAGGCGAATCTAGAGCAAGTTTTGTGATTCAACTAAATTCAATGCTTCACTCGAACTACACAAATATGTATGACAAATAATTTGTCATGTGTATATATGATTAGGTCATATTCAATCTGAATCCACTAACTTTACATCCTAATTGGCCTCGGGATACCAGCAGTTGCACAGCCACCTATATTGAAGGAGATCGATTGAACACCCTTCGTAGGAAATTTATATTTGTGTATAAAAAATTATATCAATTATATAAGTCAAAAAACTCTTAATAACATATATATCTAATCTTGAATATTCTTAACAAAATTTCTGACTTTGACAAGCAACTTTTATTTAATAACGTTTGGTGGATACAGGTGGTCAAAAATAGCAGAGCATTTACCTGGAAGAACAGACAACGAAATCAAGAATTATTGGAGAACAAGGGTGCAAAAACAAGCGCAACAACTTAAGGTTGATTCTAACAGTAAAGAGTTTCTTGAAGCAATTAGGAGTTTTTGGATACCTAGGTTACTTGAGAAAATGGAGCAATGTCCCTTTTTATCATCATCCCCTTCTTCTTCTTCATGTTCCGACATAATCATAGAGAAACAGAATTCCACTCTCCCTTCTCCCTTAATCAACCTGAATGAATCTTTGGAGACTATATGCAAGGAAAGTCCAAGATTTTACTCATCAGAATCCATGAGTATGACAGAAAATTCTACTACATTTAATGGTAACTCTGTTTACAGCAATTCAACGCAGGATGACTGTTACCTATGTTGCTCAAATTACCGGATCCTCCAAAAATGTACTATTTCTAAAGAATCCAACAGGTACACGTCGACATTTTTTAAGAGTTCGAGAAACATAGATTGTTACCATTTGGAGGGCAGCAGTTATTTTGAGGGGAATTTCAGGGAGCAGCCAGAATTTTCAGCACTAGTGGAATCTCAAGATATGTCCATGTCAGAGTATGAAGTGGCAGAAGTCGATTGGTTTACCGACCAAATTGCAGGTTCACTGTGGAATATTGATGAGTTCCGATAATCCACAAAGATGTGATGTTTGTCTTGACTTTGGCTTTGGCGTTTTCAAAGTCAGAATATGTGGACACCTACTTAGCTTAAGCAGTTATCAGACATTTTGTTAATATTGATTAAGGAGTTTGAACCTAAGTTTAGTTGAATTAATTCGTAAATCTCAAAAGTCGTTTGACAGTTGAATTTTAGGTTAAGGTAGGTTGGGTAAGGCTTGTGTTATGTAATTGTAATTAAAGTTGAAATAGGATTTTACTACTCCATAATAGAGGGGGCCAAAATGCTAATCATAATAGAGTTATAGAAGAGTCACTTTAGCTATCACTTGGTCATCCCTATGCTATAGTTAGCTTCTAAAATTTTGATTATGACTTGATCCCATAATTTTGGGTCAAATATATTGAATGTATAAAGAAAGTTGAATGGCCAACTTGCTGGTTTCTAGTGCTCTCCGTATGTATTAAGAAATTTATTAAATATTTATAAATATTTAATTGTAAACATAATTATTATTGAATATTATTTTTAGATTGTTATAACAATTTATAAATTTCAATTTTTGAATTCACCTTACAATACCGTAATTTTTGAGTCGATGGTATATCGGAAACAGTCTTTCTACCTGTCACGGTAAGAGTATGATCTGTTAAAGCTAGTTAATGAATAAAACTAGCCAAGTTGGTGTGAATGAGAAATGGAAGGCAACCTTTCCGAACAGTCACCAACCTATTCCGAAGAGGCACCTTCAAGGCTATATAAACTAAGGCAATGCCTCATTTTAAAGATACCAAAAACCAAAAATTTCTGCATCTAAAATTCTGCATTCTTTTTCACAAATAAAACTATCGAGTCTTACTGTGTTTCATTGCCAACTTTGAGTTCGTCGAAGTCGAAGGCGTTTGACGTCTGCTACTCTGCGACAGGTATATCCAGTTTTATCCTGGGAGGAAGTAATCCATAACCTCAGATGCAGTGAGGGGATTAAATTCCTTAAGGACACACAGTGAATTCTGTGGTCTCGGATATTTTCTTACTACGTATTATTTTCCAGTTCTGTTTTTACGGTTTTTGTCTTTCCGTTTGGTTTCTGTTTTTCTGATTTTTAACACAGGCACAACAACAAGCTTAAGGAATTTAATCATTATTTCTGTGTTCATTTGTTCTTGTTTAACAATTCTGAGCGTTGTCGGAAAAAAAAAGTGTATGTTGTTTGGAGACTAAAATCTTGGATTTTCTACTCAGGTTGAGATTAAAGTTTTCATAACTTTCTACTCCTTTGGGTACTTGATTTGAAGATATAAAAACTTCATCAAGTATACAACATACAATTCTTGGAAAAAAAGGTGTATGTTTGTTGTTTCGATGTAACGAACTTGTATGTTGTTTGGAGACTAAAATCTTGGATTTTCTACTCAGTTGAGATTAAAGTTTCCATAACTTTCTACTCCGTTGGGTACTTGATTTGAAGATATAAAAACTTCATCAAGTATACAACATACAATTTACTAGAAAAAAAGGTGTTTGTTGTTTCGGAGGAACGAACTAAAATGTTGTTTGGAGACTAAAATCTTCTAATTTTTACTCAGGTTGAGATTCTGATTTTATAATTTTCTACTCATTTGGGTACTTGATTTGAAGATATAAAAACTTCATCAAGTATACAACATACAATTTACTGCATTTCGTTTCAAGGATTTTAAATCTGTTTGTGTAACCTTGATTCGGTTTGAAGAAATAAAATCTTCACCATTGTGTATTACATCTGCTGCTGTCAAAACTGATTCGGTTTGAAGTCTTCACCGTTTATTAAACTTTTTCTGTTGCTTCGTTTGCGACAGAAATGGGAGACATGACTCCAAATTTGAATGCTATCACTCTTGCCACACTAGCCCCCATGGTTGGTTCTACGAGCAATCTTTGCGTCCTCGATCGTCTTGCACGACCGCCGCTCGTGAGAAGCCTGGAAAATTCACGGAATTGATTTCAAGCGATGGCAACAAAAGATGTTCTTCTATTTAACTACTTTAAACCTCCAAAAGTTTATTAAGGAGGTCGTTTTGATTTCTTGGAATCAACACCGAGAATGAACGTTTTGTTATGGCGAGGCATGGAAGCACTCAGATTTTTGTGCAAGAATTATATTCTTAGCGGATTTGGAGGATGATCTTTACAACGTCTATAGTAATGTGGAAACATCAAAGATCTATGGGATGCGTTGGAAAAGAAATATAAAGCGAGAAGATCTTTGGATTAAAGAAATTTATCACGCCAAGTTTACGGACTACAAAATGGTAGATGGCAAGTGCATTTGTTACTCAAGTTCAAGAGTTGCAGGTTATCATCCACGATCTACTCATTGAAGGTTTGGTGATTAGTGGGGCGTTTCAAGTTCTTGGCGATAATAGAGAAGTGCCTCCTTCATGGAACGACTTCAAAAATTACTTGAAACACAAGCGAATGGAGATGACACTGGAAGAGCTCATCGTCCGGGTGAGAATCGACCAAGATAACAAGGCAGTCGAGAAGAAGGCAAAGGAGACAACAACCATAGGGGGAGCACATATTGTTGACACTGGCCCAACTAATCTGAAAAAGAGGAAAAATGCATCGGGACCAAGGAGCTATCCCAACAAGAAGAAATTCAAGGAAAAATGCCACAATTGTGGAAAAATCGGACACAAAGTTGCGGTATGGGTGCTCAGAAAAAGGTAAAGAAGAAGGCTCAGGCTAATATGGTTGAAACAAACGAGGAAGTTGATGACTTGTGCGCTATGTTGTCTGAGTGCAACTTAGTGGGAAATCAGAAAGAGTGGTGGATTGACTCTGGCGCCACTCGCCACATTTGTCTTTGTTAGAGAAGCCTTTGCTTCATATGCTCCCAGGTCAAGACGATACCATATATATGGGAAGTGCAACGGCCAAAATTGAAGGTTATGGAAAGATACTGCTGAAGATGACATCTGGCAAGGTGGTGACTCTTAACAACGTCTGTCATGTTCCTGAAATTAGGAAAAATCTAGTATCTACCGGACTTCTAGTAAAGAACGGTTTTAAGTGTGTTTTTGTTTCTGACAAGGTTGTAATAAGTAAGAACGAGATGTACATAGGAAAAGGTTACCTCACAGAGGGCCTTTTCAAACTGAATGTAATGGTCGTTGCCTTCGTCTTACTTACTTGAGTCAAATAATTTATGGCATTCACGTTTAGGACATGTCAATTACAGAACCTTGCAAAAAATGATTAGTTTGGAAGTATTGCCTAAGTTTGAATGCAATCAATCAAAATGTCAAATCTGTGTTGAGTCTAAGTATGTTAAACATCCTTATAAGTCAGTTGAAAGGAATTCAAGTCCTTTAGACTTAATCCATACAGATATTTGTGACATGAAGTCAATCCCATCTCGCGGTAGAAAGAAGTATTTCATAACTTTTCTTGGCGATAGTGCAGCGGTATTGCTACGTTTATTTACTTAATAGTAAAGATGAAGCAATTGAAACATTCAGGCAATACAAAGCTGAAGTTGAGACTCAACTTAACAAAAAGATTAAAATGATAAGGAGTGATAGGGGCGGTGAATATGAATCTCCTTTTGAACAAATATGTTTGGAATATGGCATTATTCATCAAACAATCGCCCTTACTCGCCACAATCAAGCGGAATTGCGGAAAGGAAAAATAGAACCCTGAAAGAAATGATGAATGCCCTGTTAATAAGTTACGGTTTACCCCGAACTTGTGGGGAAGCCATTCTAACGACTAGCCGAATACTCAATCGAGTGCCCCATAGCAAAACAAAATCTATTCCATACGAAAAGTGGAAAGGAAGGAAGCCCAATTTGGGATACTTCAAAGTGTGGGGTGTTTGGCCAAGGTGCAAATTCCTAAACCCAAAAGGGTAAAAATAGGACCTAAAATCATTGATTGTGTTTTCATAGGATATGCCACAAATAGTAAGGCATATCGATTTACAGTTCACAAATCGAGAAAATCCAGACATTCAGTAAATACGGTAATTGAATCGGATAATCTTTGACTTCTTTGAAACCATATATCCGTATAAAAAGGAATGTGAGTCGTCTAGCAAAGAATCTAAACGACCTCGGGAAGAAACAAAGGAGAATATTCACGATGAGGAAAAAGCGAGACGCGACAAGCGTCAAGGGCGTCTACTTCATTTGGACCAGAATTTCTAACATTTTTGTTGGAGAATGAGCCTCGAACCTTCAACGAAGCTATGTCTTCATCGGAAGCTCAATTTTGGAAAGAGGCAATCAATAGTGAGATAGAATCCATATTAAACAACCATACTTGGGAATTGGTTGACCTTCCTCCAGGGAATAAACCTTTAGGTTCCAAATGGATTTTTAAGCGGAAAATGAAAGTTGATGGTACTGTTGATAAATATAAGGCAAGACTAGTTGTTAAAGGGTTTAGACAACGAGAAGGTCTTGATTACTTTGATACATACTCGTTGGTAACGAAGATTACATCTATTCGGGTGTTAGTAGCGTTAGCCGCCGTGTACGGTCTTGAAATCCATCAAATGGATGTGAAAACAACCTTCTTAAATGGAGAGTTAGAGGAAGAAATTTACATGGAACAACCTGAGGGGTTTGTAGTTCCAGGGAAAGAGAAGAAGGTGTGTCGACTTGTTAAGTCTCTTTACGGACTAAAACAAGCACCCAAACAGTGGCATGCAAAATTTGACCATACAATGATGTCAAATGGATTCAAGATAAATGAGTGTGATAAATGTGTCTACATTAAGAACACTCCAAACCACGTAGTCATTGTTTGTTTGTACGTGGATGATATGTTGATAATGAGTAACGACATTGCTAACATAAATGCTACTAAGCGCATGCTTGCTAGTAAGTTTGATATGAAAGACTTAGGAGTTGCCGATTTAGTGCAGGAATTAAAATCCATAAGACTCCTCAAGGTCTAGCATTGTCTCAATCTCATTATATTGAAACGGTACTTGAAAAGTTTAAATATTTGGACTTTAAAGTTGCAAAGACGCCAATTGATATGAACCTTGCTCTTGCAAAGAATAAAGGTGAAAGTCATTCTCAATTGGATTATGCGAGTGTTGGGAAGTTTGATGTATATCATGAACTGACGCGACCTGATATTGCATGTGCTATAAGTAAACTAAGTCGCTACACTAGTAATCCCGACCAAAAACATTGGTGGCAATGAAACGAGTTTTGGGGTATTTAAAACATACTCAAAACTTTGCTTTGCATTATAACGGTATCCTGCGGTTATTGAAGGATACGATGATGCAAATTGGATCACCGGTTCAACTGAAACTAAATCCACAAGTGGATATGTTTTTACCATAGGTGGAGGAGCAGTGTCTTGGAAGTCATCCAAACAGACATGTATCGCCCGCTCTACAATGGAATCTGAGTTCATAGCTTTAGACAAAGCCGGTGAAGAAGCTGAATGACTCCGGAATTTCTTAGAAGATATTCCATTTTGGCCCAAACCGTTGGCTCCTATATGCATACATTGCGATAGCCAAGCGGCAATAGGAAGAGCCGGGAGCCTTATGTACAACGGAAAGTCTCGTCACATACGACGAAGACATAATACCGTTAGACAACTACTCTCTAGTGGAATTATCACAATTGACTATGTTAAGTCAAGAGATAATGTGTCGGATCCACTAACTAGAGAGGTAGTTGAAAGATCATCAAGGGGAATGGGACTATGGCCGAGGACAAGTCATCGTGACGGTAACTCTACCTAGAAGACTGGAGATCCCAAGATCTAGGTTCAAAGAGATCAAACAAAGTCATTAATGACGGTTCAACATTGTCACAATAACTCTTTGGTCCATTCTCGTGATGAGACAATGTTCGATGCAGGATACAGCATTGCGGCTTTTTAATGGTTCCTAAGTTTGGTACGGGGTATATCAAATAGTGTATCTATGGGATGACACATTTAGGAATCACCTATGTAAGTGTGAAGTGTAAGCCGCTTCAAGGAGAATTATGTAAGGCCAATTCTCTACGCACTTATGAACCAGGCAGTGTTCATGGCTGAAACGAACAAAACAATGAGAACCAAAGACGGTTAAAGGGTTAATTGTGTGACATGGGGTTGTCTAGGTATACACCAAAGCTCGACGGGTCAAGGATATCACATCTACCGATTGGCCGAGTATATCAGAGCATATGTTCACTACGGAAAGTTCAAAGAGAAATCTACTTATCCAGATGCGATTAATCCTTGCTTACGAATCACACAGTTTTTTGTCATGCATATTTTTCATCATATAACCATTCCCCATTCATGTGGGGGATTGTTAAAGCTAGTTAATGAATAAAACTAGCCAAGTTGGTGTGAATGAGAAATGGAAGGCAACCTTCCGAACAAATACCAACCTATTCCGAAGAGGCACCTTCAAGGCTATATAAACTAAGGCAATGCCTCATTTTAAAGATACCAAAAACCAAAAATTTCTGCATCTAAAATTCTGCATTCTTTTTCACAAATAAAACTATCGAGTCTTACTGTGTTTCATTGCCAACTTTGAGTTCGTCGAAGTCGAAGGCGTTTGACGTACCGCTACTCCTGCGACAGGTATATCCGTTTTATCCTGGGAGGAAGTAATCCATAACCTCGGGTACAGTGAGGGGATTAAATTCCTTAAGGACACACAGTGAATTCTGTGGTCTCGGATATTTTCTTACTTCTGTATTATTTTTTCAGTTTCTGTTTTTTCTGGTTTTTGTCTTTCCATTTGGTTTCTGTTTTTCCTGATTTTTGAACACAGGCACAACAACATGATCTGTGTACACTCTACTTTCTTCAGGCTCCACTTATGAAATTATGATGGATATATTGTTGTTGTTACCCAACAATCCCGTAATCAAGGTTTGGTCAATTTAAGGGAACTTAGAAGTGACTTGCTGAAAGGATCAAAATACCAAGGAAAAGAACCAAAGCATTGTCTTCCATGTAAAGGGGACTGATATTTCATAGTATCCGTTTCTAGCACAGAAAGAGAAGAATGACTCCCCCTAGCCCAAGTTCGTCTCTATTCAATGTCAACTTATCATAAATGTTGTCATGAGCAGGAGCGAAACTAGAGAAGAAGTTACGGGTTTGGTCAAACTCGATAACATTAGTTCAATTATACTTATCTTAAAAAATTATTTAATATGTATAAATTATTAATTCAGTAATTTAAAAGAGCTAGAATCCTGAATTCATAAATTTCAAACCTAACTTCGTCTTTGATCTTTAAAGATCTTGTTATATAATGAGTAATTTGTTGAGTATATTGAAAATAGACTAGAAGGGTAGTTTAGTCATTTTACTAATACTAGTTAGTTATAACTATAATTAGGATATTGTTTAGATGTTACCGTTAACACAAGAAGTATGTATCCAAATATTTCTCTCTCTACTTTGCTCTCAATACACAACTTTCTCTTCCTCATTCTCTGTTAATTGATTCTGAGTTCTTCTCTATGTGTTAACAATGAATCAACTATAAGAATTCTTGTATAATTTCATGGTATCAGAGCAGGCAATTAAGATTGGAGTATCAATCGCAATCCCAAAACTTCAAAGAGTTCAAATATGGTGATTTCAAGGTTTCAGTGATTGTTCATCGCAAATTAGATAATCAATGGTGAATGAAGTAAATTTTGGCACAATGCCTGGTACAAGTACTGGAACTACAAGTTCATCAACTCAATTTTTGAATTACAATCATTCGTTGTTCTTGCAATCCACAGATGTAAGTGGAATCTCTATTATCTCGGTATGTAGGACAAGACGACTAGTTGCATTCGGGAGGTAGCTAGAGAAATGCTAGGGGCTTCGCGGGGTAATCGTGGTGGGCATCGAGGGGACTGGTGGTAGAATGGTAAAGTTCAAGAGAAGGTGGAAGTGAAGAAAGTGGTGTATGTGAAATTAGTAGAAAATAATTGTTGACACCCAATTTTGTCCCATCTTTTCTGATTTTATTTGCAATTTTAAATATTTTTGACACCTTAAGACAATTTTAAAATATAGGCATATATATGTATATATATCATAATTATTATTATTATTTGCATTTTATTTGTCATTTGCATTTTTTATATCATAATCATACTTTTATCCTAATATTGTATGTTATTTTATGTTGACAAAATGACATCGCATTTTTTATTTTTTATTTAAGCATCAAACATTTCGCAAATATTATATTTTTTATCATATTGTCATCTTTACAATTTATAAATTTTGCAAAGCTTTCTTTTTATATAATAAAACTCTTTTTATATTTTAAACGTATAACCCATTTCAACCCTTTTTATATCTTAACTCAAAACAAAACCCATAACCCATTTTATCCCTAACCCTCAAACCAACCCAAATTTCAGCCCAGAAAATTGACCTAAATTAGGCCACCCGGATCGGCCCATTCGACCAAACACCTATCCCATTTCCTTATACCCCCTTAAACCTAAAACACAACACAACCCTCCCCAAAAAAATTTCAGCCGCACACCCCATACCCATACCCCCAAAATCGTTGAAACCTATACCCCTCACGCCGACCTTCCCTCTCTCCTCGCCTTTGTCACGCCGGTAACTACCAGATCCGGTCGAGTTTCTTATTCAGAGAAGTTCTATATTTTTCAGGCGTCGCTCCGGCGAATGCCGTTTGAGGCGACGCCACCACTGCGATTATTTCATCCCCTTCTCCGGGCGAAATGTGTTCACTGATTTTATACGTATGCCGATCTGGACCTGGGTGTTTGCCGGCATTATTTTGACTTTTTCTGGTGGCTGTTTTGCCCGCCATGCTTCGCTACTATTGCGTTTTCTTTTGCGTTGATCTTTTGCCCGGAAAATTTACTCCGGCTTTGGCATAACTTGTTCGCTGCTACTACCACTTTACTGAGTCTGTTTCGGGTCGGGTCAAGATCCGGGTCTGGTTGAAATCGAAATCGGGCTATGATGATAATTTTCCTCCACTGCATTTCCTGAAGAAATTGCACGAATTTCCTTCCAAATTGATGGTCTTTAATTTATGTCCTTCACATGGGGATGTGATCAATACTGTTTTTGAGAACATTCGACCCATATCTTGACGGGGCGACCCGGTATGGTATCAATTTGCAATCCGGTGTCTGTAGCCATGGCGTGTGTTGCATTCTCTCTTGCTTTGTTCCAATACAACCAATCTGAGCCCTCAAAGATCATGGTTTTGATGATGAATCCATTCTCGGGTCGAGTCCAAAATCTAAAAATCAGGAAATCCAGCTCCAAAACAGGTCGTATTCTTCATTTGTTTGAGTTCAAAATGAATGCCTTCCGTTTTCATTCCATGTCTATTAAAAATGGACTTTGAATGTCCTGTCGCTTTCCTAAAATCAGTATTCTGTACATGCTGGTTTGAAGTTTTGTCTAGACTGATAGTTTCAGGTGCTGATTTGTGTGCATTAGTTTTGGAGTATCTAATACTATATACGAGCAATAAAGTTATGTCATTGTCTGAAATAGTGTTAGAGTAGCTTTGGGAACACATCATCTCATATCATCTAGATGTCACAATAATGAAGCATAAGCATGTTAAATACTTGTTTTTTTTTTGTATCTGTTCTCTCTTAAGAAAAGACTTCTAGTTTTGATCAATTACTTCAAACATAGTGGTGATCCAGAGAGGTTTCCGAAAGTATTGGTTGAGTTGAAATCATCTTATGAATACATGCTTGATCAAGTACCTCAATCAGTTTCTAAAAGAATCCTCCGGTTGCTTTTCTGTTACTATGTCCAGTAGGTGATCCAGAGAGGTTTTTGCTTGTTGTTGGTGGTTAACTGCATCTTTAGTTTGGGAGCAATGCTGCTCTGTTTTACTGATTGAACTGAGTCTCTGATTTATTTTTTTAGCTGAATTAGTGTCGATTCTGCTACTGTTTTCCTGCTATTGCTGTCTCTAAAAATGAATAGATACTACACTTGGGTTTCTGCCGTGTTTTCAAGCCCACTGCTGTTCTGTTTTCAAGTCTTTTGCTACTGCATTTTGAGCTAAACGGCTGCTATTTTCTTGGCCAAATTTGAGCCAATTTACTACTATTTTGAGGCAAAAGTGTCGATCATTTTGCTGCTGCGTTTCGATGCTATTTCGGGCCAAACTACTGATGCGTTTTGGCCAAACTAATGTTGCACTTTAGGCAGATTTAACGCCAAATTGTTGCTGTGTTTTCTTGGCCAAATTTGAGCCAATTGCCGCTATGCTTTGAGTTACACCACTGCTGTATTTTGGCCAAACTACTGCTGTCTCCTGAAAAAAAAAATGAACAGATGCTACACTTGGTAAAATACCACTTATTTGACCAATACTACACTAGCCGATGAAAAAATATTCGTCGATTTTTTAGGCCTCCACAGTTGTAAAGACGGAAAATAAAACTTCTAGGCAATGATGAAACTTAAATCTTTTTCACCCGAGAGACCAACATGTTCGGTAAGCAAGGCAACTAAAATGACCAACGAGTCATATGTTAGCAGCCACGACGTGATTGGAATGATCTTTTCAAAATTTAAGTCTGAGTCCTCCGTAATCAAAACATTTATTGTTTTGGATACGGATTCGAAGTTATGTATATTCAATTGTTTCTAACCGTTTGTTCTTGACATCTTGCAAGGGATAAATTCAAAGAAGGCAAATACCCCTCGGAGATTATTTATTTTGTTGTTGTTTTTTACCTTTTTTAATTCAGCTTTATTTCATTCTGTATTGTAATATTATTGTACTTGAGAAATTATTGAAAGGTTTAGAATAGGTAGACATAGAATTAATTAATAGGGTAGTCTAAAATTGGAAATCCATCGCAGTTTATTTATTTTAGGCTCGGTTTGTTTTAAAATTGAAAATCGCTAGTTTACCTATTTTTAGGCTCGTCACCCATAAAATTTACATTGCACATATTTTTTATCAATTTTCATTCAAATTCTTACTTTTTTCCAGCTTTACGTGTATATTAATGCCATACAAATGTATACTTGTACAAATGCATCATTTCATTAAATACTTGCAACATCATATTAACTTTATATTTTTAAATATGCATTTTCTTAGTATAATAATTAACCTGAGTTTGGTCGGATAACCGCAAGTTAGCGGATCTTAAAGGATGCCTAACCCCTTCCCTTTAGGATAATAGAGAACCCTTACCTAGAATCTTATTAGTTTCGCAGACTACAAAATTGGAGTTATTTTGGTTTTTTTTAGTTAGCATTCAGGTGCCCTAATTCACCTTAGAATAATTAGGTGGCGACTCCTCAAAGCAAGCATTTTTATCCAATCCAGAGGAAATCGACGCCATCGCGTCGCGAAGCCCGCAGGTCAAAATCGGGTGCGACAACAATGATGAGGTGGAGAAGTGGACGCAAAGCTAGCGGTTACGACGACTTTTGAACGCATGTATGTGAAATTAGATGAGAAATGTGGGGATAAGAAGTTGTACAGACTAGTCAAGGCAAGGGAGAGGAGGGCTCATGACTTGGATCACGTGAGGTGCATTAAGGATGAGGATAATAAAGTACTGGTGGAGGAAGCGCATATTAGGCAGAAATGGCAGTCTTACTTTCATAAACTCTTGAACGAAAAAGAAGATTGAGATATTGTGCTGGGAGATCTGGAGCATTCTGGTAGGTACTGAGATTTTGGGTATTGTAGAAGCATTAAGGTTGATGAGGTTAAGGGTGATGATCGCAAGATGCGCAGGGGATGAGCAACCGGACCTGATGAAATCTCAGTTGAATTTTGGAATAGCGCGGGCAGGGCAGGGTTGGAGTGGCTATACTGAGTTGTTTAACGTTATTTTTAAGACGTCAAGAATGCCCGAATAATGGAGGTAGAGTACAATGATTCCCTTGTACAAAAACAAATGTGATATCCAGAGTTGCAACAACTATAGGGGTATCAAGCTGCTGAGCCACACTATGAAAGTTTGGGAAATAGTTGTGGAGATGAGGGTGAGGAGAGACGTGTCTATTTTTGAGAACCAGTTTGGATTCATGTCAGGGTGTTCGACTACTGAAGCCATTCATTTTATTAGGAAGTTGGTGGAGTAGTATATGGAGAGGAAGAGAGACTTACATATGATTTACATCGACCTAGAGAAGGCATACGACAAAGTCTCTAGGGAGGTTATATGAAGATGTTTAGAGGCTAGAGGTGTACATGTGGCGTACACTAGGGTGATCAGTGATATGTATGATGGGGCCAAGACAAGGGTACGGACAGTAGGAGGACACTCGGAGCACTTCCCAGTAATGATGGGGCTGCATCAGGGATCAACTCTTAGCCCATTCCTATTTGCCTTGGTGATGGATGGACTGACGCGACAAATCTAAGGGGAGGTACCATGGTGTATGTTATTCGCAGACGATATAGTCCTGATTAGGGATGGCAACAGATCGGATCTGGACCGGATCCTAATAGATCCAGATCCATTTTTCATACCTAGATCCAAATCTATCGGATCCATAAAAATCATATCCAAATTCGGATCCATCGGATCCACCCGGTCCACGGATCGGATCTGGATCTACATGTAAATTTTTTTGGCTTGAATAATATTCCCACATGTTGAAACTTTTATGACAAAATGAAACGCAATCTGATTGAAAAAAATGATTGAGTTCATTCAATCAACTACACAAACATGACACCATTCTTTCAAAATACTGAACAAAGTTTTAGCATCACAAGAAAATAAAGACGATTGACTTCGTTAGTGATGCTGAACAAGTTACTACTTTGAGCTAATTTTTGGAGGCTTTAGTGATGCTCCACTTGTAGTTCTACTGATTGACTTCATTAAACAACATAAAACAATGTCAGTCATATATCAAAAGTCCTATTTTTTTTGCTGATAAAATAAATGAGAGAAAGATACTTAAAGCTTACAGCTAGCAGATTCAAGAAAGGAAAATTTAAAGAAGAGTGATAATTTTTTCTTTTATAGAAATGAAAATATGGGAAATTGCAGAGTGCATATAGGTAAAAGAATGAAACTTCAAAGACAAATTACATGATTGTGTGACTTGTGCCTTATCTTGGTTCAACCCTTTACCCAATACATAAATTATGAAAAAAATTTAAGAAAATACTTATAAAATTACATTCTAGGTTATGAATATATTTAATAAAAAACAGATCCACAGATCGGATTTGGAGCGGATACGGATCTCAAATACAAGATCCAGATCCAGATCTGATCCGTTAGAAATGGATCCGAGTCCAATTCGGATCCGTTGGGTCCAAATTTTGAAGATCCATATCCTATAAAACGGATATGGATCCACCGGGTCCAAGATCCATTGCCATCTCTAGTCTTGATTGATGAGACTCGCAGCGGAGTGAATGCCAAGCTGGAGGTTTGGAGACAGACTCTGGAGTCTAAAGGGTTCAGGTTGAGTAGGACCAAGACAAAATATTTGAAGTGTAAGTTCAGCAATGGGAGAGACCCTGAGACAGGTGTGAAGGTGAGACTTGGTACTTAGGTCATTCCAAAGAAAGTAAGTTTCAAGTACCTAGGGTCTATTATCCAATGGAATGGAGAAATTAATGACGATGTCACACATCGTATTGGGGCAGGGTGGATGAAATAGAGGCTCGCATCTGGAGTTTTGTGCGACAAAAAGGTGCCACAAAAACTTAAAGGCAAGTTCTATAAGGTGGTGGTTAGACCGACTATGTTGTATGGGGTGGAGTGTTGGCCAATCAAGACTTTGCACATACAAAAGATGAAAGTTGGGGAGATGAGGATGCTGAGATGGATATGTGGGCATACAAGGAGAGATATGATTATAAATGAAGATATCCGAGATAAAGTGGGAGTGGCCTCGGTGGAAGATAAGATGTGGGAAGCGAGGTTGAGATGGTTTGGGCATGTGCAGAGGAGAGACAAAGATGCCCCAGTGCGGAGGTGTGAGAGGTTGGATATAGACGGGTTCAGAAGGGGTAGAGGTAGGCCGAAGAAGTATTGTGGAGAGGTGATTAGACGAGATATGGCGCAGGTGCAACTTATTGAGGACATGCCCTTGGATAGAGGGTTGTGGAGGACACATATTAGGGTAGAATGGTAGTAGGTAATCGAGCGTAGTCCTACTTACGCTTACAAAATGATAGTTGTAGTGTTATTACTGTAGGCCCGATTAGCCTATCACATTTATAGGCATAATATTGCTTTATAGTCCCTTGTAGTTTGATTTATGTTGCTATATGTTCCCTAGTGTACTTTGTTGATATTATTTATCTAAGTTAGCTACTGCTTCCGTATATGCTACCATGACGTATTCGATTTTGTTATCAGCATGTTCATATTGCTTTAATTTCTTGTATGGGTCTGACCGCTTCTCTTGCGTTGCTTTGCTTCTTTGCTTGTGATTATGATTTGTTTTGAGCCGAGGGTCTCCCGGAAATAGTCGTTCTACCTTTCAAGGTAGAGGTAAGGTCTGTGTACAATCTAACCTCCCAGACCCCACATTGTGGTGTGGAATTTCATTGGGTATGTTATTGTTGTATTCATAATTCTCGAGTGAAAGACAGAGTGAAATATAACTTTTACAAGATGAATATGATCTTAGAAAATTATTCCAAAAATATTTGATCATTTTATTTGACTAAATATCATCTTGTATATTTATTGTATATCATATATTGACCATTAATTGAAATTTCAGAATTTTTTAAAAAGATAAATATGAAATTAATTATTTCAAAATCCTCAATTTAAAGAAATCAATATTTTTACTCCGTGAAAATTGATAAATTATTTAATTAAATAGGATAATGGAATTATATCTCAATTTTAAAGCATGATCTCAAATTAAAAAGATTTGTATGACTTAAATTTTCTAATTCCTAATTAATATCAAATTTGGGATTAAAATGAAGCTTTTAAACTAATGAGGCTATGTTTGAAATTGGTCAGAATTTGTTAATTTAAAAAATGACCACGTTTGCAAAATGTTGTTATATTTAATTTAAAGCCTTTAAAATAAAGTGGGCCATTTCATTTAAATGCCAAGACGGCCTAGTCCAAGCCAAAGGGCCCAAGACCCGACCCAACTCCACTCTTTTAGGCGTAAAATCAAATGCCCAAATCCCTTCTGTCATTTCGATTCTTTGAACCCTAGCCGCACCCAACATCTTCTTCTTCATCACCAAAAATGGCAAACTAGCACAGTACGGTCGTTTCTGCAGCTGGTGTGGCCGAAAGGGGAAACAGCATTAATTGTCCACCCTTCTCTCACCTCCATGCCACCACAACCCCACCCCCACAAGGTGATGTCGCCCCTCTGTTTCTCTTTGTTTTATCTGCGATCGTTTTAATGATATTTATCTAATTGAATTTTGAACGATGCATTTCGATTGGTTGAGAACTTTAGAGAGAATTTTCCCTCCATTTCATTGTTCTCTCACATTGATCCGTTGGGGTCTTCTAGGGTTTCGACAACCCTATAAATTGACCCTCTTTTCTTCATTATCAACAGATTTTAAAAGGTCCGCAATTTGAATCTCAGGCATTCATTTTTTTGACAACTTCCTGTTCTTCGAGCTCTTGGTAAAGATTCTAAAGATCATCGTAGAGTTGATCATTCGATTTATCCAGTGAATTGTTTTCCTTGTTGACAAGCTCGAGGTCATAGCCCGAAGGTAGTCGCTCCTTACCCGATCTAGTTATTCCTTAACTATAGGCAAGTCACCGGATAATTGATCATCCTTCCGCCGAAGGCTTTCTTTGAGGTGCCAGATTTCTCTATCTTGCGCATCAAGTTGATCCTTCAAGTCCTCATTTTCCTTGAAGCAACGGAGGAAACCTTCCCCGGCCAAAATAGATGACTGCAAAATAAAAATATTTTATGTTCGAGTTAGAACATTTCAAAAGGAAAAGGGAAAGATACAAATCTAACTAAGGGAATCCAGAAAATATACTCGGTTGTATGTATACATCACTTCGTTGATAAGACACTTCCATGACACCTTTTTCATTTTGTACTTATCGGACTCTGATATCAAGGGCCTCAGGCAGCTTGCGACCCCGACTGGCTGATATAAGAAATTTATATCTTCAGGTAAGGAGAGGGTTGCAATCCTCAGCCTATTCGGGTTCATGTTTGGAGCCAGGAACACATTTACGAGCTTGGCCCGGGAAGTGGAGTGGTTTTATTTTGTCGAAATGGGATGGTTTTTCTTTTTATATTTTTATTTATCGTGAATGGAGGAATCATTACACATAGTATGCCCGATCGGCGTATTTTTTTGTTTTACGTCCTGTAACTCTTTCTCAGCCAGGCTTTTAGAGGGCGAGTTGATGAGGAGAGTCATTGTAGAATTGGCAAGTGTGCAAATCCATAGGCATTCACTGGAGGCACCGGATTTACGGCACTAGCTTCTCTAAAAAGATGATCGAAGTCATCTTGTCCAAAGCTTAGTGGAATATGTGTTGTTTCGGGTGGAGGAGTTGAAACTCTTGATCTTTTTGACAACAAAATGTCCTTGTCCGTTGCTTCGTCATCATATTCAATGATGACAGGTATTTGTTCGGTAGAGGTGACATGGTGACAGTAGTTGGCATGGTGCCGGGAGGTGGTATGGTGACAGTAGTTGGCACGGTTCCGGGAGGTGGCATGTTGGGATCAGCAATTGTGGCTTCCTTGACTCCGGAAAAGCCACTTTCTTCCAGGATCCTTCTTTTCCTCTTTGAAGTAGCCAAGGGAGACCTCAAAGGTTTTGTAAATTTCTTTTTCTTTGGTACTTCGGCGATACAGCCAGCGGATGCAGTCAGATCAAGTACCAAATTGGTGAGAACCAGACCGGCCAGAGCTGACCTCGGGAGAGAGGTGCTTTTTGGCAGACCTAATTATTGGAAGAACAAAAAAATGGTGAAAATATGTGTATGTAAAGAAATAGTAACGAAGAAGGAGTCTGGAAGATACTAACCGTGATGTTGTGCTTTCCATCGGTTTTTGGAGATTTATTTCGATGACCGGTCTTTGTGCGGACATATACTTTTTATTCCTTTGACCCATTCGTGAAGGGTTGTGATAATAGCCGGAATCCAAAGGTAGCTGAAAACTTAACGAAAGGAAGTCTTAAGCAAAATAGCAGTTGAATGCATTTTAGAAAATCGGAAAGAAAAGTTTTACTTACGGGTCAAATTCCATGTCTTCGGAAAGGGCATGAATCTCTCCGGAATAATTTCAGACTTGGTCTCGGTCTTCATAGACACTGGAGAGGATGGGAAATTTTTCTCGCTTGGATATTTAGACGATCCCACTATGGAAAAATTTCAGAACATATATTCAGGTCAAATGATCCAAGGTAAAATCAAGTTTAACCTCCTTGGCCAAAAACTAGAGGCAAGCATCGACCCTCCAGATGGATGAACCAATTTATGCAAGGCACAAGTTGTAAGTCTTGAACATTTCTAGAATCACATCGTCTATCGGAGGGTCGAGCTTGGGAGTGAAGGGGTAGGTGTAAACGTTGGAGTATCCCGACCTATGTGTGGTAATATCATCATTAGGTTTGGGATAACAATTTGGGAGAGCTTTTCCAACCATAATCAATCCGAACTTTGTCTAGAATGGAAGGATTGATAGAAGTTGGATAGTATTTTTGCCATTTCACCCAAGTCACTTTTGGAGGTGGCGGCACGAACGACGAATTCATTGTCGAAGCGAAAAGTGGATGGGATCATGTCAGAGGCTCTGACCTCAGGAGCAGCCTGAGTTTCAGGAGATTTGCCAGCACCGACAGCTTCAGCGGTGGTCGACGGGAATGAAGGTGACAGTGAAGATTGCCTAGAAGAAGAACGAGTGGAAGTTTTTGCCATGATAATGAAAGTAAGAAACGATTTTGGTGGTTTTCTTGAACGGAAAAGTGTTGAAGATTTAGTAGAACAAATAAATGAGAAGAGGAGTTTTGAGAAGGAATTTTTTTGCAGAAAGTTTGAATAAAGAAGAGAGGAAGGATTTCTATAAAACTTCAGTCATCATTGCGAAGTGTTTTGGTATACGAACCGATGAGGTGGTTCAATTAGAAGATGACACATGTCCGGATTTTTAGAAGGATGGGATGTGAGTTAGACTATGGGGAAGAGGAAGCTTTTCATTTTCCGCTTCTTTCGGAGTGATTTAAAAAGAAACTTCCAAGAGAAGACAACGAAGGAATCATTTTCTCTTCCCGTCACTTCAGTAAACTTTGATCCAGAAAGTGTGGGGACTATCTATATACGGTGAAATCCAGTATGACACGTGGCAAGGTTGGAATGTGAAGTCCGAGGTATATGGTTAAGGTCTGAGCTGGGTATGATTTGACACCGGAGCTAGACAGAAGTTGAGACGAGTCCAGATTACGACCGAGACAATTGACACCGGGTGGAGTTTTGGAGTCTTTCAACGTATGACGAAGGACTCTACTGATATTAATATTGCTTTGGCTAGAGCCTTCTTTACCTATGACGAAGAAGGACTCTACTGCTTTGGCAATAGTGTTTTCAGTACTGATATTATCTTTCCTATTGTTGAAGATGTTTCCATTCCCGGTAAGTCAAATGTGCCAGAAGGAGAATGGAAGAATAAGGTTCTAGTTAATCACATTATTCAAAGCTTTGTTTTTCATAGTTTCCCAAATGTCAAGCCAGCTATCAGTGATGTTATTAACCAGGTGGAAAGAGAAAGTTGGGTTGATAGACTTTCGAATGAGTCTGCTCCAAAAACTTTGAGCATTACGACATTGGAAGAAGATATGGTCTGTGTCTTCTTTTGGGTTATTGTAGTAGTGACAAGCAGGGTTGATGTTCAAACCAATGGACCTTAGATAATGACTAGTGGGAAATCTTTTGTGGAGTCAGAGAAAGAACTTGTAGGAACTTTCAAATCTCATATCCATTTGAAACTCTTAGTGCTAGGTTCAGCATGGTGCATGGTCTCAGTAATATGGTGGTAGGCTGACTTAGCACTAAAAATACCATTGCTAGAGAGTCCCAAATCATCCTATTTTCTTTACCAGTATTGACAGGGAAGAAAGTGCCAGTGATGGCTCTTTGAAGGTTATCAGAGATGTCATAAGGAAAAAATTAGCAAAGGACTAGTTACCATTGTGATGATAGCTGCTCATTTTGGAGTTAAAGATATCAGGAAGCCAAGGTCCATGAAGGGTTCTGAAAATTGACTGATGTACATTTATCTAATTGTCAGTCAAGAAGTTAACTCTGTTTTCTTTGTAAACAATCCATCTATTGGCCTCAGAACATATCTTCCAGCAAGTGAGAATGCACTTCCAAATTCTGGAGAAGTATTCCTGATAGTGTTAGGGCTGCAGTTTTGGAGATAACAGGTATGGCCCAAAGAGTAGAGAGATTAGAGTACATCCTTCAGGAGAGACTAGCAAGAATGAAACTGTTTTTATGCTCAGCTTTTTGCAGTCCCAAACCCCATTCTTTTTGGATCTAGTGATGTTATCCCAACTAAGAAGATGAAGCTTCCTCTTTTTAGAGGTGGTTCCCAGATGCAGTTCCATTGAGATCTATTGACAATGTTAGTGGTATGCTTAAGGAGCTGAATGTACTGCATGACATGGGTTGGGATGCTGCTTAGACTAGCCTTAACCAAAGTAGTTCTACCAGCCATATTGAGAAATTTTATTTTTCATCCAGGTTTGTTGTTCATCTTGTCAATACTGGTGGGAGCACTTTGCTCTTTTCTGGGATAGGACCTTGTAGGTGATATCAGTTGTTCTGTTCTCAAACCCTGGTCATTCAGGCACATCCCTCGATTTACTGGTAGTAGTGTTGAGGGACTGGTACTACTATCTCCAGGAATAGTCTGGCGTAAGCCAGCAAGCTGGATATCAAAAAAAATAAAAATAATAATAATAATAATGAACTGAAAATTACTGTGAGTAGGCTTGGAATGAAAAATAGGAAAGCCAAGGTACTTGTCAAAGTGTTGCTACTATTGACGGACAAAATGGAAGTGCAATCCTGGATGATGCTTTCAGGAAAATTGAATTTGAAAATAGCCTTACTTTTTGAATGATTGATCGTTTGGCGAGAGAAGTGGTTGAACTCTTTAAGGGTGCTAATGATGGTATGACAACTCTGGGAGTTAGCTCTGGTGCATAAGGTTAAGTCATCAATAAAGAATATAAGAGTTTTGTTTACTACAATGTCCATCTTTTGAGAGGTAAAGGTGGAGTGAATGAACACATTGACTACATCAATGATTTAATAGCTAAGCTGATCTCAGCGTTTCTAAGAGGAACATAGCAATTGAAGGTTGAGTAGTGAAGAGATTGTTGAAGAAAGCTAGAATATTGCCTTTAATGTCTTCTTGATCATGGATCCAGTTCCCTTTCATGTTAATAGCTTTTCTTGTAACATTTACATACTATGGATCATTTCAAGGTCTATACACGACATGATTAAATTATCTTTTGCGATTAAGTTCTATGTGTCTATCTCAATTGGAGATGATTATTTTTAATCCCATCCAATCTTATATAACTACATAATTATTTTAGCATCTTTACTTTTATGATATTCATTTTATGGACATATTGGGTCTTAGAGACCTAATTTACTCTCATATGATATTTGCTAGTCTCAAAACGTTTTATAAAATTTGGCTTTCGACTTCATAAGTACTCCATATTTTAATTTGTATTCACTAAAAATAATATAATTTTGAATTGCCACGTGATTGGTCGATTATATGAATATACTATTACTTGATGAAATTTTAAGTAATTTAATTAATAAAATGATAAATCCTCTTTCATATCATACACTTGACTATTTTAATTTAACGGTTGTTATATTAACATCAACTTCTCCTAGAAGAGCTGATGAGGCGTGCCTGTAGCTAGCTTTGAAAAGGTTCAAGGGAATACTAGCTAATACTTTTGATCCCGTATTATTGATATATTTTAGTTTTGATCCTTGTAATATATGAGTAAGTACATTTAACTTTTGAATATTAAAATGTAAATTTTAATTCCTTTAATATAGGAAATGTGTTACATTTTTACAAACTGTAAAAAGCAAAGAACCAATACTGAATAGAGTATACACCCACTCTTTAGAAAAAAGAAAAGGTGGGTCATGACGATGAAAAAAGCAATAAAAGAAGACCTTGTCTAGGAACCAACTTTTCTCTATGTATAGCGGAGTCTCACTAAATCGTTCTAAAGCCCACACTCTAGCTCGCAAGGCTTTTTTGAACTCTTCTGGTCGGCGACATTATATTATATGTCCTACCTCCTGCGAGCCCTAGTTATCATTTATAATTAAAAATAAGCGCCCTCGCGATGAGGTGCGGACATTCCCCATTCTGTTGTTCCCTCAGGTCCATTCCTAGGTTGGGTTAGGGGAGCGCTCGATCAATTACATGCACGGATCCATACGCGCTTACAAGGCACACAATAAAAATAAGAACAATAAAGACTTCAGAAAAATCATTTTGCATTATATCTAGAATTATATTACCCTTATTGTAAAGTATAGCTGGCCAGTGGGCCAGGCTCGGGTCTAGCGGGCCGGGTTTGGCGGGGTCGGGGCCGGACGGGCGAAGGGGGCGGGGATGGCGGGGTCAGGCGGGACTTGCCGAAGTCCCGTCCCGATCCCGATCCAGTCGGAATGGGGTCAGGGAGGGGTCGGGATCGGGGCCCGGCTGATTTTTTTTTTATTTAATAACATATGTATAAAAAAAACTCAATAAACAAGACAAGATAGTGTAATAAAAATATCCCAATGTTGTTTTTGTGCCTCTTATATTATTTAATAGCCATATGATTTTTTTGTAATATAAATACAATTGTCTAAATTGCAACTTTGTGGTGTTGTCCAAAAGTTGCAAATTACATAATAAAATTGCAATTAAAAAAAATTACATTCTCAAAAAAACATGTTCTAATTGCTTGATAATTTCCTGTGGTTCTTCGGTTGGAATTGGTATTTATTGGTCAAATTGATCCATGTCGCTTCCACCACCTTCAGATAAGATTTCGTTGTAGTTTTCGTCTTCTTCTTCGTTGATCTCCGGTTGACCGCACCTTCTCCGCTCCGCTCGTATCCAATCTCTGAATAATACTGCAATTTCCAAGCTGTCTCCGGCTAATGAGTGTCTGTGGTCTCTTATTTGATATCTGCCGGCAGAAAAAGCGCTTTCAGGCGCAGTTGATGACGCTTGAATGTTCAAATATCTCGGGCCATCATTGAAAGTGTCGGAAAGGTCTTCTCATTCCCCTCCAAAGATTTCAAAGAAGTCTTCATGTCCATCTTCATTGATAACTTCTTGGTACGGTACAGAACCCTGCAAAACAAAAATATCAAACTCGCTAATTTGGTTAGTAGCGGTACGGCCGCACATTCTATTTCTGAGGCTTTCAATACTGGCCGCAGAAACAACATGTCTTTTGTGAGGTTGTGTTGAAGATGAAGAAGATGGTATGGAAGCCGGTAGATTACTAGCACTTTCTTGTTGGTAAAAACTATATTTTTTTTGCATTGGTCTTCTACGCTAGACAACACTTCTTCTTTAGTTTGTTCAATAGGTGGTGGGTGATTTAGATTTTTTGGACTTAGAGGTGGTAGTACTTCTATACAATCGTAAATAATTTCAATAAGTGATTTAGTACCGTCTATTTTAATAGTCGGATTTAATACAGCACCAATAATATAAATAGTGAAAATATGAATAAAATATTTTTTTATTTTGATAAACATTTTTTTAATAGCTGCCATATAAGCTGATTTTTCTATATATTCACTAAGTAATAAAAATATTAGAGTTATATAAAACAACATAGTTGAAATAGTAGGATAATATATACCGGAAAATTCTTTTGTTGCTTGAAAAAATTTCTCTAAAAATACAATAAGTTCGAAAATTTTTGCCCAATCACTATCTACAACCATATCAGCTGGATTTTGATTATGAGAGTTAAAAAATAAAGTTATAGGTTTTCTATAGTCATAAGCAACAAGTAGTTGCTCGTATAAAGAATTCCACCTAGTGGATACTTCTTCTGAAATTTTTCTATAAGGTAGTCCACAATCGTGACAATTTTTTTTATATTCTTTTCTACGTTGTACTCTATTACTTTTAAAAATAAATTTTATAGCAAATTGTATTTTACTAAGAATGTCTTCAAAAAATGATAGACCATCATTTACAATTAAGTTATATATATGGCACGTGCATTTTATATGAAAATGATCTGAAAAAGATGGAGTTAAACTATTTTTTAAAATTGTAATAGCGTAATTGTTAGAAGAAGTGTTATCTAATGTAATAGTCATAATTTTATCGGTTATTCCATAATAACGGCACACTTGATAAATATTATCTGCAATAAAAGTACCAGTGTGCCTATCATCTATATATCTATACGCTAAGATATATTTTTACATAGACCATTTATAATCTATCCAATGACAAGTTACCGTTAAATAATCATGATTGTTAGTATTACGACCTATATCAGACGTGATAGATACTTTGCCATTAAAATGATATAATGAATAACGTAAATATTATTGATATTCATGTGCGAATTTAAATACATCTCTCTTAACAGTTGATCTAGAAAAACCGTTAAAAGCAGGATTATATATATATCTCTAATGTAATGAATAAAATTGGGAGATGAAGGAAATGAAAAAGGCAAACCCTCCACAACAACTAATTTTGATATTGCTTCCCTATCTCTATGTTTATTGTATTTAGGGCCTACAATTCCCCCCGTCATAGGGTTAATTCAACCTCAGATTTGGTCCTGACAAGACGTGATGTGAACCTTGTCCCGATGGAGTGGACGTTTGCGCACCCGATTTTGAAGCCTGGTATTGGACATACCTAACTGGATGAACACTTTCTACGTGTCTAATTAAACCCCCCGTCCCACCGTGACATTTTCCAGTTTTAAATTTTAAAACATTTTTACAAATTTTACATCTAGCTACTTGATTCTCTACGTCTTTATCAAAAAATATTCATGCATCTGATTTTAATGGTCGTTTTGCTGGACCTCGTCTCATACTAGGGGGAATATGAGGCATTTCAGTTGAAGGTGCACTAGTGGGTGTGTTGTCATCAACATTAGTGGGTGTATCATCTAGATCATCGTCTAAATTAAAGTCTTCTTGAGTTTCAGAAAATAGCTCATCGTCTAAATCTAATGGTATTGTAGGAAAATATTGAGTATCAACAAAATCATCCTGTGTAGGAATGAGATGACTAGAAGAAGTACTCTTGCCCTGGTTGCCCCTACTAAAAGAAGCACCCCTTACCCTTACCCTTAAACATACATCTTAATCATTTCATTTTAATTATGATAATAAATAATTAAAGATAATAAAATTAAGTGCGCTAAATAAAATAAACAGACAATAATAATTTAATGAAGGAATGAATGTACCAAACGCCGACGTGTAATCGAGAGGTTGAAAATTGAAACTTTGCTCGATGGAAGATCCTCAAGCTAGTTGCCAACTTCACTCCCAATTCCCAAATGAATAAATAAATTGAATATTTAGTAAACAATGTAGACTTGTAGAGATATATATTGAGAGATTAGAGAGATTGTAGGAAGATTTGTGAGAAAGATGAAGAGAAAATGAGTTATTTATAGTTAAAAAATTGGGTTAAAGTGTAAATATAATAACTTATGGGTTAGAAATAAATATTAAGGGGTAGGGGGGTAGGGGGAGGCAAAAAATGACCGTTGCCCAACGACCAAAATCTAAAATGGTTGTTGGTGCAACGGTTATATTTGCAAGGGGGACTTACGGGCGGGATCGGGGCGGGCTCGGGATTGGCGGGCTTGGGGCGGGGTCGGGACGGGTCAGGACGAGACATTGTCCCGTCCGAGTTCGAGTCCCGCTACCGATTTTTTTTTTTTAAAACTAATCGGGGTCGGAGCGGGGTCGGGGCTGGGTCGGGCCGTCCCCGCCCACTGGCCAGCCTTATTATAAAGTAACGGTACGAACTTAACATATTACATTAATAGTTAAAAAAATGTAATGATATATAATTTGTTTAATTTTGTGAAGATTTATAAGAGGGGGGTTCATTTTAATTGTTGAAGGTAAAATCTTCTTAGGCAAGAACCAAATCTAATTGTTCTTTTATTTATCTTTGAGGGCTAAAAATTCAATTTTTTCAAAAACAAAACACAAATAATGCGCGTATAGCCTAGTGGATTGCAATTTGCCCGAAACAAAAGTATTGCAATTTGCAAAAAAAGAAACGAAATAAAATAAAAAGATAGAGATAACGACGTCGTATACTGGAAAACCCTGGAAATATAAATTTGGAGACGTCACTCCACCGCGCACTTTAGCACCTACAATTTTCAGAACCCGAACGTTAAAATCGCCTCCCCTCTCTCTCTCCCTCCTATATATACACACTTTACGTTCCCGGCGATTTCACGTAAACTCATCTGACACACAACACACAAAGAAAAGAAAAGAATATGAAACCCATTTGAGCAGAGTACGAAATTATAAGGATAAAGAAGGAACCTTTTATTCTTGGCTATTGATTTTCTTCATTCTTTGTTGCTATAGACTTGTCGGTGTATCGATTTTGATGGTATTAGACTGATATTAAGGTATTTTAATGGCGATGGGACCAGAAAGATCGAAGCCTTTACATAATTTTACCTTACCGTGTGGGTTAAAGTGGGGGAACCAGAAGTTTTTAAGGTGCGTTAAGGTCGATTCCGACCGGCGGAGGGAACCGGAGGTGGTGGACCGGCGCCGACCGAATGGTTCATTAAGTCGGAAATTCAGATCGGTAAACGGAGATAGTGATGAGGGAATCGAAGCTGTGAGAGAGAAGCTTATGTTTGATCTTCAAACAGAAACTGATAAGATGAAAGACGCAATTTTGAGAAAAGGTTTAGATTTTCCGGTACCGGCGCCGGAGACGGTGGTTATTTCTGATGCCGGAGACTTAGCCAGGCCGTGGAACTTGAGGTCTCGGCGTGCGGCTTGTAATGAGGCTAACGGATTTATTGCCGGCGCCGGCGGAAGTGGTGGTGGTGGATCGAAAATTGATGTTAACAGAACCAATGGTTTGACGCCATTGAGGACGGATAATAACAAATCTTCAAGATTTCGAAGTGATTTTGCCGGTGGAGCTTCTTGTAGTGGCGAGAAGAGAGAGAGGGTGAAGTATTCGGTTTCCCTTTCACGAAGAGAGAGAGAAGAAGATTTCATGGCGATGGTCGGGCATAGACCCCCTCGTAGACCTAAGAAACGACCTAAATTGGTTCAAAATAAATTGGACGTAAGTTATTTCTCTATTGATTTATTATGGTAAATTTTAAACCAACGGATCCAAATGGATATAAAGATTCGTGTAGTCGATCACAACTAGTTTGAAATTGAGATATAGTTGTTTCTTTAAAAAAATCTTTGTTGGTGATATGTGATGAGTGTAATTTGAATTTTATGTTTGATTGGTCTATTTTGCAGACGTTATTTCCGGGGTTATGGTTGACGGAAATTACAGCTGAGTTATACAAAGTGAACGAAGATCAATAGATTGAAGAAAATATCAGATGATTTATTTTCTGCAGATGGGACTATGGGAAGCATATTTTTGTTGTGATTTTGTGATGGATCAACTAGTGTAATGGTATACTCCACCACCACCACAAAATTTGGAAATTTGATGAAATCGTTGAATTTTCCTGGTGTAACAAAAAGGGTGTAAAAAGAAACAGAAATATTAGCTGCTCTGGTGATGCAATTTGTTCATAATCTTAACTTGTTTCTGTTTATTGAAATAAGTTTAACATAGTGCTGATGTTGTTGGATCAAAATTAATGTTTCCAAGTGCATTTGTCACTGCCTCATGGACAGTGTGGAGCGATGGTCTTTCTGAAAGTGCAAACTGTTGTTTCCGTTTGCCTATATTTCTCGTCTGGAATGCCAGCCGAAACCTGCACACTTTGAGCAGAGGAGAATCCTGTCTTCTTTCGTAATGCCAAGGAAAAACAAATACTCCCTCTGATTCAATTTAAATCTTTGTAACTTACTCAATTGAAGAGTACAAATAATGCAATCCTAAGAAGCCAATGCACTAATAGCCTAGTTGCACGAATGAATCAAACAATAATAAGAATAGGAAGGGAGAGAAGCAATTTCTTATCTCTCACAAATGAATCATTCCCAATCCTTCTATCCCCTAATCTGCTAAGTACAAAGATCAAACTACCCTCACTATTTACATGTAAAAGACCCTTATACCCTCTCCTTTTATTTAGCATATAACAATCTTGTTCATATATAATGTATTAAAATATAATTTGAATCTTGTGATCTTAAATAAGCTACGTAAAAATTAAAATATTGAAATTAGTGAGATCAAATATAGATATTCTTTATGATAACTCGATGAAGCATGTTCAAGTTCAATTCACACCTTCCATTGTTTTCCTGTGAAATTATTCATGCCCGTTTTATGTACAAATGTTTGCGTACACAAAAAATTTTAAAAAATCTAAAATTTTATTTTTATATATAAACCAAATAAAAGTAAAGTATAAAAATTATCCTTTTCGACAAGTGTTGAAAAGAGATCTACATGATCTTTTTTCCATTTTTATTTTCCTTATAAATAATTATTTTTTGGTTTATTAAATGAGTCTCAATAAGTCAAGTCATTAAGGAAATACGCATGCTAAGATTAATTTGTTTTCAAGTGAGAAAGATGTATTTTTGACAAATTAAAAAAACGTGTTATGTAAAATAGGACAAAGAAAATAGGAGTACTATCTTTGAAGAAGTCAATATTACTCGTTGCTCTACTGTAAGATCTAGTAGTGTACGTGCCAAGAGGTTGGTCTCATATAGACAATTTAAGTTGGGTACACTTACCATGCATAAATTTTAGCTCAACAATAACAACTTATTATGACAAGTCTAATATGGTAACTTACTATAATCCATTAAATTTTACTATAATCCATTAAATTTTACTCAATTTAATACGTAGAATTCTATATAACAAGTGAGCTGTTTACCCTCAAATTTAAATATGTGACCGTTAGTGCATATTATCTAAATCGTATATGCAATACTTTTCATGAATGATGGGTCGAGTTATTTATAAGTTAAGTTTAATATTTATATGAACTAATAAAACAATATCATTATTTAATTAAAGTCTCACATACACCATTTCATATAATTTCATTAAAAGGAAGGACATGTTTAACCGAAAAAAGGCAATTGAGATCCAATAGGTGGAATAATTGACATTTTTAATCTGAAAATTAGCGTTAAGTGCAATTAAATAACAATAGGTGGAATGAGGACAGATTCAAGTCATCTCCAATACGCTAAAGGCCATTAGAGAACAATAGGGGAAAGGAGGACAAATTTAAGCCATTTCCAATACATTAAGGACATTTTTTTTACCTTTCCCTATTTAATTTACATTTAAATATAATTTAATGCAACGACAATTTAATATTATCCAGATTAATTCTAATATTTTTAGTCAAACAAGGATAAAAATAAGATTAGTTCAAACAAATTAAATAAAATTTTCTAAGTTCACAAAAATAGGGGAAAAAAAGGGCAAGAAGTTCTCCGACTTAACGAAAGTTTATCTAATTAGAATTAGTCTAATAGAAAATGTCATCTAATGACTCATGAATCTTAGAGTTCATGTAATTTTCTCATTTCCACTTGTCAAGTGCAGAATGTAGTAACTTCATTTATGCAAGATGTGAATGCCTGGAAATTGACGTATACATTTATGAGTGTTTATATCAAATTAATATATACTGTTTGAATATAGATTAATTTTATTTAATTATGATTAGTTAGTTAATATGTAATTTACCAAAAACAACTCTCTGGTTTAATTATCTATTTTGAAGTAATTTTAGTTTATAATCTAGACGGGGCAACATACATTTACACGCCATGAATACACATGCTATCCAATATTGTTTAGATGACTAGTATATTGATAGTAGAAGTTAGCATTTGTTTTTCATAGGAAGGGATAGTGTATATGATAAAATCTTTAAATTATTCATGCGCTCTCAAACTTAGAAAATTACTATATGTGACTTTTAACTAATTAGGTTGCTGCGTGTAAAATGATAAAAATCAAACTTAAAAAGAATCCCTCCATGTCACACACTGATGACATGATAAGACTCATAGACTATTAATGCAAGGATTATAATAAATTATAATAGCAATGACTTGTAATGAGTTAGAATAATATGTAAGGAACAATCGAAGTAGAATAATATGTAAGGAACAATCGAAGGTCGTTAAAAATATAGAAAATATATAAATTCACTCTTAAATTTATCTCAAAAATTCATTTTAACAATTAATTTTTACCGAAAATTCTTTCTCCCGTAAACTGGTTCAAAGTGTAACTTATACTCCTTAAAAGGTGACTTGACAAAGAAAACGTACCCACTTTCTTCAAAGCGTGTGAGATAATAAAATAATGCTTAAAATTGATTAATTTTTTCATTTGTCATTTTCTAATTGGTCATTATATAATTAAAATACACTTAATATTAAACTTCCCTCTTTCTCTTTCTTCTTTTCACCCGTTCTCCTCCAACTCCTCCGCCCCACAAACATTTCCTTCATGTTTTCCAGTCAATTAATGTTGATCGTAATCTTTATGAGCATAGTCACTTAAAATACAGACAAAACATATCTTTAATTTAATAAAGGCTAGCTCCATTCCTTCAAATTCATATATCTTTATGTTGGAAATTAGCCTTTGGCGGGGAGATGCGTCCACCCATCTTTGATGAATTAAACACTAGTGTTCCGTATGTTGGAGACCTCGTCTCTTTACACATGCATGATCTACGAAGTGAGTAGATGACCGTAGGGCCAAGAATCGTCTAATTTCGTTAAGAAATGAAAGAGATATTGGTCCACGAAGTAAGGTGTTTGAGACATGGAAATGTGGTGTGAGACAAATCTACCACATCGGTGGGAATATGAAGAATTGCTCTATATATAAGTCTCTAATTGGTAAAGGGTTTGGGACCCCAAGGGGTATCCCATGTGTTTAAAGGAGGGAAAACCTAGATGTGCTTGGGTTCAAGGCTAAGCCCACACGCGCGCCGCCCGCCCGTCCCGTCCGGGCTCACGGGCTATTATCTTTTTGGACCAGAGAATTCTTTCATATGTACAGTTTGGTCCCTGAAGTTTCAATATTTACAGTTTGGTCCCCAGAGTTTCTGGAGACTTTTTCTGCCTACCGTTGGACTGTTTTCTGGAGCATTAACCAGCCATTATTTGGCTGATTAATTCCTTTATTAACAGCCCATTACTTGGGCAGTGAACAGCCTCTTTCAAAGGCCTTAATAGCCATTACTTGGCTGTTTTAATGGCCTCCCTTAATGGCCATTACAGCCTTGTTTTTGGCAGTTGGACAGCCCCTCTTGCTTGCTATATATTGAGTAGTTGTTGGCTCAATTCATAGCTGCACAACAGGTAGAAAACTAGCTAGAAAACAGATGAAAAACTGACTGAAAAACAGTCACGAAAACTGCTCAAAACAGTGAGCAAACTGTAACGGAAAAACAGTGATCAAACCCTCACGTATACACTAGATATACACTACAGAGACACACTATATACACAGAGACAAAAGAGAAGAGTAGACATAAACTCTTCCTTCCTATTCCATATCTTCAGCAAGTCAAGTCATATTTGTTTTCTTCGCCAGGCTCAACCTATTGGTTTTGTAGCGTTGAGATTAAAGTGTTGTTTTATCTTGGGAGACTATTGTCCGCTAACGTAAAAGCATATATACGGGGCAATCTTGTCTTAAGGATAGAGGGCTATCCTCGACTCAACACACAACGTTATAACCATCCAGATTTAGTTATTTCTTGATTTCAGGATATCAACATTCAAGACACAACAAACTTGCGGCAGTTCTCAACATTGGCTTTGCAAGGTGATCAAGATTCAAGACACAACACACATGCGGCAGTTTTGAAGATTGATCATTTATTTACCCTTTCGAACATTTGTAATAGTTATTACTTCCCGTACTGCTCTATAAAGTACCATAGAAATACCAACACTTTATACTGTGTTTTAACTTTTAAGCTCTTTTTGAAGATTTATAGAAGAGGGAGAATTACACAAAAATTGAGGAGAATGAGGAGAAAATGCTTCACCATTTTTTCTGGTCATCAACAATGGGAAAAATGATTTAACTATATTTTTTTAGCTATTAATTTTCTTCTCTCTGTATTGCTAGCGGCTTGTGGTTTATCAATTTGGATGGTACTAGCTAGACTGGTATTGAGGTGGTCATATGGAGATAAGTCTATATAATTTTACCTTACTATGTGGGTTGAAGTGGGGGAACCTGTTAAAGCAAACAAAGTAGTCAATGTATAGCAGTCTGTATATCAGCGTATATCTGTGTATACAGCTGACAGGTCATATAGGTGGTTAGAGTTTGTTATGTTTAGTTAGGAGACAATGTACACTAATGAAGAGAGGCCAACTGGCATGAGAAATTACAAAATATCTTCTCCCACATGTACTTGAATTGACCGATCAAAAGGCAATACATTGAATTCCGAACTTCTTCAATTCTTGCTCTCAATTGTTCCCTGATGTTCATGGTTGAAGAACAGTTTTCTTTCATGAACTATATTCAATAAATTCACATGGTATCAGAGCAGTGATCCTAAGATCATAATCTGCTAATCAAATCTCCATAGGAGAATCATTATTGAAGCTCAAAACCCAGTAAAATCACAGAAGAATTGGATGTAACATTAGCTACACCACCATTATTGATCGATCATCATCATTCATTGTATTTGCAAGCATCATATGTGTCAGGACTCGTATTGACTCCGGTGAAGTTAACAGGACCAGAAAACAACACCTTATGGAGCAGATCGATGAGGTTGGCTCTAAGGTAAAGGAAAGTTAGGTTTCATTACTGAAAGTTGTATGAAAAGTAGTTATACAAGTGAATGGAAGAACTGTGGAAAAAATGTAATGCAATTGTGTTATCTTGAATTGGTAGCATAGTTTCTAGTGAGTTAGTCCCTAACATTGTCTATGCTATGAGTGCAATACATATTTGGGATGAATTTAAGTAGATATTTGATATATTAAACCTCACTAGAGTGTATCATATTTGGACAGAAATAGCTAGTTTAAAATAAGGCAGGCAGTGGCACAGTAACTACTTAATATTCGAAAATGAAAGTGTTTTGGGATGAATTGGATGTTATGGTACCGTTTCCACATTGTAACTATGCTGAGTCAAGACCTTACATATAACACCTCAGATCTCAGAGGTTATTAATGTTTCTCATGGGGCTGAATTAATGAAGCATATGCAGTGGTTACACGGGAGGAGAGTCAAAGATCACTGGAGTAATTGATACACATAGAGAGGGAGCACATAGGGATGTGTTGACTATGTTAGCAGGAAGAACTCAAAAGTATAGGCCTCAAGGAAATAAATACAAGAAAGGAACAAGACAAGTCACATGACAGGCTTGTGGATGGTGTGGTTATAGAAATGTAGGACTGAGGAATGCGACAGAATTATAGGATATCCTCCAGTCTTCAAAAACAAGAAGAAATTAGGACAGTCAGAGTTGAAACCTTTTGTCAATTTTACTACTGCATATGGAATAGAGGAAGATAGTGGATCACATCAACAATAACAAGGTGGTGGATTGTTTACTCCACAGCAGTACAATGAAATTCTCAACAAGCTAGATGGATCTTCCTCATCTAAGTGCATGTCCAATATGGAAAGTATAACTGCATTTTTGTCAAAAATCACTGCATGTGAATGGATTGTAGACTTAGATGCATCTCACCACATAACACCTTGCAAAGAACTTTCGTCTGCTCTTAGAAGTTTAGGTGATCAACAAGGGAGCAAAGTACAGATTCCAACATATGATGGACCGTAAATAACAAGTGCAGGAAGTGCATCGATCTTGGATGGACACAAGATTCATAATGTCTTGCATGTCCCAAATTTCAAGTTTAATTTGTTATCAGTGTCAAAAATTACAAAAGATTTATGTTGTGCAACTATCTTTCTACCTGACTTCTATGTATTTTAAGGCCTCTTCAATGGCAAGGTGATATGGATTGGTAGAGAAAAAAGAAGGTTTATACATCTTGTAGGACACTACACCAGTACCAATAGTAGGAAATACTACATTCAGCACAAATAAAGACAATCAACTATGGCACCGTAGGCTTTGTCACCCTTTTGTAGGAGCAATGAAGCATATATCCTCCCTCAATTTGCAGCTTGATGATGGAATTACAGAGAACTGTGAGGTTTGTCCACTAGCTAAGCATCACATACTCAATTTTTCCATCAGTTGAAGTAATTTTACAACTATCTTTCAGCTTGTGCACTTAGATCCGTGGGGTCCTTATAAAAAATTAACTTATGACATAAATCAGTATTTTGTGACTTTAGTTGATGATTTTAGCAAGTATACTTGGATATGCCTTGTAAAATTCAAGATTGAAGTGTATGATGTGTTAAAGAATTTCATTTGTATGATAAATAATCAGTTTGACTGCAATATCAAAATAATTAGATCAAATAATGGTTCTGAATTTTTTAGTTCCGCTTGTGTTGAATTATTAGATTCTTATGGTATTGTGCATCAAAGTAGTTGTCCCTATACACCTCAGTAGAATGATATAGTAGAAAGAAAGCATACACATATCTTGAAGATAGTAAGAGCCTTAAAGTTTCAAAGTGTTGTTCCCATTCGTTTTGGGGAGAATGTGTTAGGACATGAGTGTACTTGATCAACAAACTACCTACTGCAATCTTAGAAGGAAAGAGTCCATATGAATGTCTATTTGGGAGAACACATAAGCTTGATTATTTAAGGGTGTTTGGTTGTCTGTGCTATGCAAGTAAGCTTCATATAGGTGATAAGTTCATTGAAAGAGCTAGAAGAGGTGTGATATTTGGCTATTCAGAGACTCAAAAGGTCTATAGATTATTTGATTTAGATATAAATGTGTTGTTTTTTAGTAGGGATGTGACCTTTAGAGAGTCCATCTTTCCCTTCAAATGAGAGTATTATGCACGTGAAAATGACATGTTTGTCACTATATCACCTCAACAACTTGTTCTTGATGAACCAATAGAAGATACTACTGTGGTGAGTGATTCATCAATTCCTATATATGCTGAGGAACCTCATGTGACAATCAACACTCATGATGCACATGTATGAGAGGTAGTAAAAGAGGTTGTCCATGAGCAATGATGAGTTAATATAGAGCCACCACATGTTGAAGTTTTGGTGCATGAAGAGCCTGTTGAGCATGATGATTTATTGTAGAATGAATAACAACAAGTTGAGGATAAACAAGTGCCCATTATACATGTGCCTATTTTAGAAGAATGGGAGCATGCCAGACCTAATAGAAATAGCAGGCCACTAATTTGGCACAATGACTATGTCATGAACAAACCTACAAGTTATTGTGTGTATCCTATATCAGATCATATCTTATATTCACATTTGTCATTAAACTATCAGGCTTTCTTGAGTTGTTTCTCTGCAGTGGTTGAACCAAGAAATTTCAAAGACGTTTCTAAGGACAAATTGTGCATAGAAGCTATGCAAAAGGAGATTGATGCACTAGAGGAAAATAACACATGAAAGCTGGTGGAATTGCCCTAGGAAAGCAAACCATTTGGTCCAAATGGGTGTATAAGGTAAAACTCAATGCAAATGAAGAGATAGATGAGTACAAGGAAGGGTTAGTTGCAAAGGAATACACACAAAAATAAGGTCTAGATTATCATGAGACCTTCTCACCAATGGCTAAAATGGTGACAGTTAGAACTATGATCAGTATTGCAGCTTCACATGAATGGGAATTGTACCAAATGAATGTCAACAATGCATTTCTACAAGTTGACTTGAATGAAGAGGTATACATGTCACTCCCACAAGGTTTTTACAAGCAAGGGGAGACCAGAGTCTGCAAGTTACTAAAGTCATTGTATGATTTAAACCAGGCATCAAGACAGTGGAATATCAAGTTGACTACTACATTAATCAATGCAGGATACTTGCAGAGTTCATATGATCATTCCATGTTCACAAAAAAATACAAGGAACAAACCTGGTGGTACTTCTTATATATGTGGATGATTTGATCATAACAGGAAGCAGTTCAAAATTTATAGCTGATACTAAAGAGTATCTACACAATCAATTCAAAGTGAAAGACTTAGGAGTGCTAAAATATTTCCTAGAGAGAGAAGTGTTAAGATCACATCATGAGATTCTATTAAATCAAATGCAGTACACTCTAGAGTTGATTGATGATATGGGGTTGAGTGGTGCAAAGCCTTCCTTAACACCACTGGAACCAAACATCAAAATAACACAGTAAGTGTGATGCCACACTTGAAAAGGCATATGATGATAAAAGAGAAGATGATCTTTTATTTAAGGACATAGGATCATATCGAAGACTGGTTAAAAATGATATATCTGACTATTACCATGCCATATATTTGCTTTTGCAGTGCAGATGTTATCACAGTTTATGCAGTAGCCTAAGATTTCACATTGGAATGCAACTTTGAGGGTAGTAAGATATGTGAAAAGGGCACCAGGATTGGAAATATATTGAGGAGGAGTCCTGTAACAGACATGAAGGTGTATTTTGATTCAGATTGGGCCTCTTATCCAAACACATGTCATCCAACTTGGTGGATCACTCATTTCATGAAAGTAAAAAAAAACAGCATATACTGAGTCGTAGCTCAACAAAAGCTAAGTATAGAAGCATGGCTTCATCAGTCTCTGAGACTGTGCGGTTGCTAGGATTGTTTCAAGAAGTTAAGGTGAAAGTTAAGCTGCCAATCAAATTATTTTGTGATAGTAAGGCAGCAATACAAATAGCAGAAAATCCTATATTCCATGAACGTACTAAGTACATAGAAATCGACTGCCATTTCGTGAGAGAAAATTAAAACTTGGACTGATACAACCTACTCATCTCAATACAAAGCTACAGCTTGCAGACTTAATTAACAAAGGGACTTGGAGTAGCTCAACACCATTTTCTCTTGTCCAAACTGGGAGTCATAAAAATATTTCACCCACCAGTTTGAGGATGAGTGTTAAACCAAAAACAAAGTAGTCGATGTATAGCAATTTGTATATCATCGTATATCTATGTATACCGCTGACATGTCATATAGGTGGTTAGAGTTTGTTATGATTAGTTGAGAATTTGTTATGTTTAGTTAGTAGTCAATATACACTAATGATGAGAGGCCAGCTGGCATAAGAAGTTACAAAATATCTTCTCTTATGTGTACTTGAATTGATCGATCAAAAGGCAATATATTAAGCAACTTTCTCATTTCCAATCTTCTTCAATTTTTTCTCTCAATTGTTTCGCAATGTTCATGGCCGAAGAACAATTTTCTTTCATGAACTATATTCAATAAATTCACAAAACCAACAGTATTTAGTAGCGTTAAGGTAGATTTTGACGGAGATATGTCTTGCGTTCATCGGAGGTCAAATGGGTTAGAATTAATTGGACGACGGAGGGTACCGAAGGTGGTGAACCGGCATCGAAAATTCATATCGATAAACGATGATATTTGTAAGGAAATCGAAGGTGTGAGAGACAAGTTGATGTTTGATCTTCAAACGTAGGCTGGCAAGATGAAACACACGATTTTGAGGGAAGGTTTAGAGTCTCCGACGACGAAATAGATCAATTAAATTTGGGAATGGAGGAGCGTCGTCCGGTGGTCAAATTCAGTGGCGCTGCATGTAGCAGCAACGTACGAGGGAAAAAGATAGAGAGATAAAAGCCATTCATTTAGGTTTAGGTGTATTTGTTTGGGATAGGTCAGGTTCATTATTTAGGGCGGGTTGAAAGTTATTTAATTATATTTTAGTTAATTTCGATGATTTTTTTTAAAATTATTAAAAGACGTGGACCAATCCCAAAGCGAGTAGTGTAACAACACCCAACTCTCATCTGGTCTGGGCAAAGTAAGACTGGACATAATTCACATATAAGTTGTTTACGGGGGTACATAATCACTGATAAAGTTTAATTGCTAAAGTGAATTTTCGAGACAAGTTTAAGGGTAATTTTATGTATTTTCTCTTAAAAATATATATAATAATTTAGTTTAGTTTTTTCCATTTATTTAAGATCAAAGGAATTTATTATCCAATTTAAAATGTGAAGGGGTATTATTTCGTAAACCCAAAATTTTAAGTAGGAAAAATGAGCTTTACTCTAAATTTTGTAACAAGTCTAATATGGTAATAAAAGAATAAAAAAATACTTACTATAACAATCAAATTTTACTGAGTTTTATTCATCGAATTCGGTATAACAAGCAAGCTATTTACCCTCAAATTCAAACATGTGACCGTTAATGTATATTACATAAATCCTATAGGCAATACTTTTCCTGAATGATGGGTCGGATTATATATGAGTCGAGTCTAATATTCATGTGAACTATAAATCAGTACCACCTATTTAATTAAAGTCTCACATATGTTATCTCATAATTTCATTAAAAGGAGGGACATTTCTGACCGTAAATGACAATTGGAATCCAGTAGACGGAACATGATACATTTTTAATCTGAAAATTAACGTTTAGAACTACTAGGTCCAATAGGTGTAAGGAGGACAAATTTAAGCAATTTTCAACATTTTAACGCCTTTTTGTTTATTTTACACTTAAATACAATATAACTCATTAAACTATACATGGTCCTAATTACGCTCATGTACTTGATTTTGTTTTATAATTGTTTACTCCCTCAAATAATAATTAGTTCTGATTATCCCTTGTACTTGACTTTTCTATAATTCAAATTATTTCAAATGAAGTTCACCGTATAAGATTGTAAAATAATAGCCACATCATATAATCTGATGCGTAAAAAAATATACCATACCATTTCCTTTTATATTTAATCATTCCAACGGCTATTTCCTTATCTCTTTCCATATATTTTATCTATTCCTCCATTAAAATACAACATTTTTTTTCTTTTCACATTTTTCTTTTGAGGAGGTAACGATTATAGAAAAGACCAAGTATGAGGGCGTGATTGAGACTAAATATAATTTAAGGGAGATATGAATAAAATGCTTCAAGTTTAGATATTTTGCCATAATTAAATAAAAAGAAGAAGGAAAAAAATATCTACTTAGGTGCATCTTTATCTTTTTATATTCATATGTACTTATTATTAATACACAATTTTTCCATTCTTAATTCGTAATCAATATTCTGACTGTCACAATTTATATGACACATTTTTCTTTTTATTCAATATAAAAAATGACACATTTCTTTATATGACAATAATTTGATTTTAAACATTATCTTTTATGTTTAACGGGATGATTTATAACCACATAAATCTATTTGGCTTATCTTAGACTCAAGATTCAAAAGTCTTTTTTTATTTCGTAAACTTCGTATCAATCAAACTATATCATATAAATTAAAACGGAAAGAGTATAAAATAACAGTAGCTTGCATCAAAATTTATGCCAATATTGGTGATGTAGAGTTTAATATCAAAAGTAAACATTACAAGAATTGCATAGTTTTATATTGGGAAAATACGTAAAATATACCTTTAATTTTTATCCGGATTTGCTGTAACACACCTAACTTTTATGATGGTTCTATTACCCCATTGAATATATTTTTAAAGCGTTTCTTTGACATTTATTTAGAAAATTTGAACCAAATCCAACGCGACACAATCTAAAGTTCGATTATGAAAGAATATAGTTATTCACGAGATTAAATTCCAAAAGAATCAGCACGTGAAATGAAATGACCTGAAAATGATCTAACTCCTTTATTTTTCGGCCTTTTGTTCAGCACGTATTTGAATTGTTATCCATCTCACTTGATAAATGCCAAATAAATTCCTTAAAAATATATTCATAGGGTAAAGGACCCTGTAAAAATTAGGTGTGCTACATCAAATTCAATCAAACGTTAAAGTATATTTTAGACATGTTTCCTTTTATATTATAAATCAACAATTCTACTTATTAGTAATTATGTAAAATAATATTAGTAACTTACAGTTTATGTTTCAAACTAAACTTTATATTAATATGCAGAGTTTCACGTACATATTTTTATTATGCAGCTAATCAAGGACAAATTTTAACCATCAATTTTTCAGAAAAAAATTGCAAAAATCGACAGTATGTTAGCTCTTCCTTTTTCTGTTTCATTTTAGATGTCATCCTTTTCTTTTAAACATATTTAAAAAAGATAATATTTTTTATATTTAAAATATTTTGTTTTACTCGGAAACGGTCTCTCTATCCCGCAAAGATAGAGATAGACTCAGATTTCACTTGTGGAATTAGAATATATTATTATTATTGTTGTTATAATAATAGACTTTGCTGGTCACAAAAATACCATAATATATTTAAAGTTATAAAATTTTTAAACTATATCTATTTTTCTAAAATTTGGGGAATAATAAAATATTATCCCATAAAATGAAATACCTATGTATGTTTTAGAGGATGTGGCATGAATGAAAACCCTTAATCTACCGCGCACTTTAGCACCCAACTCTGTTCTGAACCCGAACGTTAATACCGCCTCTTCTCTCTCTCTCTCTCTGCCTTCCTCATATAATATACGTAAACTAAACCAACACAAATACAAAGAAAACGCAAAGCTTTAAAGATGTATATGAAACCCTCTTCCTTTCTTCATCTCTGAAGTGTTCTACCGGAAAATCTTGAGAGCAAAGTGAAAGAAATAGGAAAAAAGGAAGTAGCTTTTGAGTCTTGGTTGGATACATTGAGCAATTTGAATAGTTTTAGACTTTTTTTATTGCTATGGCGATGGGACCAGAAAGATCGAAGCCTTTACACAATTTTACCTTACCTTATGGGTTGAAGTGGGGGAACCAGAGACATTTAAGGTGCGCCAAAGTTGAATCCAATGGAGAAATCTCTGCCATTCATCGTAGGTCAAATGGGTCTCATGACTCGATCGGACGGCGGAGGATGGAGCCGGAAATAGTTGACCGGCGTGGATCAAACGATAGGAAATTCAGGCCGCCGGAAAGTGAGGGAATCGGAGCTGTGAGAGAGAAGCTGATGTTTGATCTCTTAACAGAAGCTGACAAAATGAAAGACGCAATATTCAAAGAAGGTTTGGAGGAGCAACCAAAAAATGAAATCTCTCCGGCGCCGGCGACAGTACCGGCGCCGTCAATGGGAGCTGTAACTGATGCCGACGACTTTTCCAGGCCATGGAACTTGAGGAATCGCCGAGCGGCTTGTAACGACCCTAACGGATTTGTCACCGGCGCCGGTGGAAGTGGTGGATCGAAAGCTGCCGTAGGTTTGAAGATTGATACTAACAAAACCAATGCTCCGTCGCCGTTAAGGACGGAGAATAGCAAATCTCCGAATCTTAGAAGTGGTTCTGCCGGTGGAGAAATCGCCGGAGCTTCTTCCGCCGGCGAGAAGAAGAGAGAAAGGGTAAAGTTTTCCGTTACCCTTTCGCGAAGAGAGATCGAAGAAGATTTTATGGCGATGGTCGGACATAGACCCCCTCGGAGACCCAAGAAACGAGCTAAATTGGTTAAAAAAAATTTGGATGTAAGTCAAGTTTTTTCATTTTTCTCTCTATAGCTTCTTGATTTATGATAATCAGACTAATGAAATAGATGGAATTGATATAAAGAACAAAACGGTTGTTGTTGTTGATGATGATCATTTTACTGTTTCATTGATCTATTTTGCAGACGCTATTTCCGGGGTTGTGGTTATCGGAAATTACAGCTGACTTATACAAAGTGCCTGACGATCAATAGATTGTCAAGGTAAATATTCATCACCGAACTTTGGAAGCTACAAAGATAAGATTTCAGATTTATATATAAGTTTGGGAGCTAATTTTGATCTTGATGTTTGTTTAATTTCTGCAGATGGGAAGCTGGAAGCGCGTTTTTCTGACAAGAAAAGATGATACATTTTGTGACTGATCGACTAGTGTAGTTGGAGATTTGATGAAACAATTGAATTTCCTTGGATAACAGAAGGGGGTGTAAAAAAGGAGAAAGTTTTAGTTGCTCTGATGATGCTAATTTTGTTTAAGTGATTCGATTGGTTCACAATTTTTCTCTGTTTATGTTAATTGGAATAAGTTTAATATATATAATGGATTCAATTTTGCACACTGAGCTGCAATTTTAATGTTTCCAAGTAAATTACTTACTATCTTGTTCTTGTTCTCTGTAAATTCAATTGTTTGTATACCTCATGAAAGTAGTTCTATACTTTCTTCAATCTGATTATCCAAGACAAAATGCTTCCTATTCGCGTATGGTCTTCGCTGAAAGTGTAAGCTCCCTCTTCAATTTCGTGTAGTGAAGTTTTTTGACAGATTTCAACTGTCTTTTGCTGTTTACTCTGCTTTTATGTTAACTTGATCCTGAACTATTTTGTCATTTACTCTGTTTTTATGTTAGCTTGATCTTGAACTACTTTAGAATTAAACGACAAGTAAATTGTTGCTGCCATGTTTGCCTGCCTGCCTTGTGATCTGATATGCAAATGAAATCCGCATTTCTAATGTCTTTTTAGCTGGGTAAGATCACAGGTTCAAGCCCGGGGTAAGAAATAGTTACTAGTACCTTTAAATTGGCCTTGCGTAGTGGGAATTCAGATTTAATCAGGCCAATAGGTACCAACTTGTGATGTATGTCCATTTGGTTCTATCATTCTGGTTGCATTTGAGTTTGATAACTGGTGAAGCATCTTCAAGTTCACACATTCTGTTTGTTTTTATGTGAGTTTATTCATGAATCTGCTGCTACTATCTCTGGAAATGTCAGTATAAGTCACACTGTCCAATTGTAAAATCTAATACTTTGAGGTCAGTTTCTTAGACTATACATTATGAGCTATTTGCTATAGTTAAAAGATTTATCTTACTCTTTAAAGATTTGCAAAGGTTTAGGGACTAGTGGGGTCTCTGTCCTGCTGATTTTGAGTAAGTTTCTTATTGTCATCAACCTTAGGAATATGGAAAATGCTTAACAGGAATTTTTTTTTTAAAGGAAAGTAATTTACTTCAATATTGAAGTCATTATATATGGGTGTGGCCTAGTGATCGATGAAGTTAGTTGATTATCATGAGATCTCATGTTTGAATCATGTGGCCTAGTTATCCAATAGTTGTATTGGTGAAAAATAGCAGATATCCCGTGAAATTAATTGAGTTGGGCACAAATTGGCCGAATACCATAATTATAAAAATAAAATTGAAGGCAAGATTTTATGGATCTAGCTCCTCTTTATCACAGTTTCTTTGTTCAGGTGCACATTAGATGAATACCATTTATCCTACCTGTTTTCATAAAATCCTTCTTTAACTTGTCCCTAAAATTCACTTTCGCTTTCTTTTTTCCACACCACCACTGCCTTCTTTCTCTTTCTTCTCTCCACCATCGCCACCTCCTTCTTTCTCTTTCTTTTCTCTGCCACCACCATTGCGTTCTCTCTCTTTCTTCTTTCCGTCACCCCGCCGCCTTCTTTCTCTTTCTTTTCACCACCGCCGGAAAGAGGTTTATATATTAGGGGGACTGGTAGGCACAACACGGATGTGTTCTACCGGAAACAGTGGAGAAAACCCTCTGCAGAGTAGAACTCGCCGGAGATTTTGGCCGGAGATAATGGGTAAAACGACAACTTAGAAAAAGAAATGACGTGGAGGGAGAAAAAAATGGAAAGTGAATTTGTTTACTATTGGACGTGTCAATGAGATGGCGCTTATGTGACACGCGTGTATATTATTTTTCAGTGATAAAATTAATTTGACATGTATAAGGTGGTACTTAATTCACTTGAAAGTTGTTTAGGAATATATAAACATCAAAGTGACCTTTGAAGACAAAATAAAAAGGAATTTAATGTATTTTTTCATTATATAAATTTAACAAGTACATTAATCATAAGTGGATAAGTTTGAAATGCACCACTTTGGTAACCAAAATATATTTCCCAAAATCAGAGAGTACTCTCCAAAACTTATCCACCAGGCCTTTAAACAATTAAACAGGACAAATGACATTCAACTAAATGTGTATTTTGAAGAAATAAAGAGAAAATGTATTGGAGAAGAGTCTGATATCATTTTTATAAACCAATTGTTGGAAATTTGTCTTTGGTGGAGAGGTTGCGTCCACCCATATTTAATGACTTAAACACTAGGATTCCGCATGTTGGAGGCTTTGTCTCTTCACACATGCATAATCTACTAAGTGAGTAGATGATCGTCAAATTTCGTTAAGAAATGAAAGAGATATTGGTACACGAAGTAAGGTGTTTGAGGCATGGAAATATGGTGTGGGACAAATCTACCACGTCGGTGGGAAAAGGAAGAATTGTTCTCTTTATAAGTCTCAAAATTGGCTAAGGGTTTAGGACCCCAAGGGGTAACCCATGTGTTTGAAGGAGGGAGGACCTAGGTGTGCTTGGGTTCAAGGCTAAGCCCACGCGCGACGCCGCCGTCCGATCGGGTCTCAGGTCTCGAGCTACTTCTGATATTATCCTTTTGGATCTCAAACTGTTTAGTATTTACAGTTTGGTCCCTGAAGTTTCAGGAAGCAGCCAGAAAGCCAACCGTTTTGGCATTAAACTTCTGAAACATTTTGCACTTACTACAAAACATTTCTGGCCATGAATACTCATGATTACACATCTTAAAGGGCCTCTTAATCACCTCTCCTCCTCCTAAACACTATATAAACTTCGGAAACAGATTTGAGGTACATAATATAGAACAATAGAGAGGACGAAAAAACAAGAGAAAATCTGTCCAAAAGTGAGCAACAAAAACATAAATTTTTCCTTCCTTTTCCCTCTAAATCAGCAAGTCGTTTCGTGTTCGTTTTCTTCATCAGAATCAACCTATATGTTTTGTAGTGTTGATTAGTTGATGTTTTATCTTGGGAGACTATTGCCCGCAAACGTAAATGCATATATACGGGTCAATCTTATCTTAAAGACAGAGAGTCATCTCTCGACTCAGCCACAGTTGTAACAATCCAGATTTAATGTTTCTCGATTTCAGGTTATCAAGATTCAAGACTCAACAAGTTTGCGGCAGTTCTGAATATTTGATTATTTGTTCATCATTTCGAACACTTGTAATATTTATTTACTTCACGTACTGCAATTATATCCAACACCAATAACTTGAAATTTAGGATTCTTTTGGCCATGAGAATTTTCCATTTTTTTTTAAATTTTATTCAAAAATTAGTATTTGACCATGATAATTCTAAATACAACTTGAAGTTGTATTTGGAATTTGGAAAATATCTAACACGTTGTTTTCATTTTATCACTTTTAGTATATTTAAATAATTAAATATTTTTTGTAAAAATTATAATCAAACACAACTGATCTAACTTTAAAATTTCAAATAAAATGAAAAATATTTTATTTTCATGACCAAACGCATGATTAAATGATTTTTTGACAATGAGTATTCGAATGATGAGAAGATTGCAGGTCTCTGTAAAGTGTGTGTTATATGTATACATATTTTAATATCATGTCAATTAGTATCAAAGCATTAGCGGATATTGTTTGGTCAAGGTGGCTAATTGAATCATTTACCTAACTTTCTTGTTTACGTAGGGGAAGCTGATAATATATCACAATTCACACGCACTTTAAACGTAAAAGGATAAAGAACCCGTACATTGAAAGGATCGTTGAAAAGAAGTGTTGTGTTGAAAAGCTTTTTGGAAGACTAAAGTAAATAAACATCATTAGAGACAAGTTTCTTTTTAGTATTTCAAAAAGTACTGTAAAACATATCTGGAATAGTTTTCCAGCTTTTGCAAAAACTTGAAACTTTTTTCTAATGGCATTTGGTCCAATTTATTTCTGAAATTTCTTTGAATTGTTTTTTTTTTTTGGTTGCAGAAATTGAAAAGAGAATTTTCAAAGATACTTTTTCACTTATTTTGAAAACTGTAATTTGGCCTTCACGCCAGGCAACATACGGACAATTTGAGTACCATTTTAGTTATATAATTTTTTGTAAGTTTAATCGCCCTTTAAAATCAATTTTAAATTTAAAGTTGAAAAGTTTAGCATGTGAAGTTACAAAGTTCAAACATATGATTGTCTAAGTTTGGCATATTACTGGTGCAAGCAAACTTCAGATATTTTTTCTTTGAAGTTTGTCTTTGTAGACCCGAACTTCATAAATTTGTGTCTGAGTTTGGCTTGATATCCAAAACTTCAACTTTATATGAACTTAGAAAATTCAATATCTTCATTTCATTTCACTGGTGTACTTCTTCCATTCATTTTCACTCATTGTACGTCCTCATCCATTTACCTTAATTTAATCTTCTTCTTTTTTAGCTCAAAATTAATCCAAATAAAATAAAATTTTACAATATAATAACTAAGCACCTAGAATAAAAGAGCATTACATATGTTGGTCACATAATACTCAGAGCTATGAAAGTTCTGTTAATCAATACCGAGCGAAATTTTTGTAAAGGGAGGAGGAGGAAGTGGGGAAGAAGACGAAAAAGTGGAAGAGAAGCATACTTTGTCTGAATTTACCAAAATAACTATAAATTGAATAATTTTAAAAATTAAATATAATTTAAATAGTACTGTTAAAAATAATTACCCGATGCAATTGCTTCCCAATTATAGGTTAATTCGTTGGTGTTAAAAGGTCTAAATTCTAATGCTCTCTTTCTAAGAATCTAAGTAGGCGGTCAGCCATAAATTTCAAATATTTTTCATTTAATTTAAAATTTATGAAGCTAAATGTGAAGATAGAGTTGTATTTGATTATACATTCCGCAAAAAAATATTTAAAATAATGTTTATGCTTGAATGTACTTAAATATAACTTTTAAAAGTGAAAAATGAGTTGAAAAATAGGTTTTAAGTTGTTCTCTAAATTTGAAATACAACTTCAAGTTGAATTTGAATTTTCATGACAAAAAAAAATGATTTTCAAATAAAATGAAAAATTATTTTGAAAAAAACAAATAATTTTTATGGCCAAACATGTAAAGCTCTTGGCCAGAGGGACATTGCATTAGCAACACTGATTTCTTTCTGCTAATCATATTGGTTTATGAGTAGCTCAACAGGGCATGGAGGTGACAGGAAATAATTCTCTAGCTAGATACCCTTGTTATCTTTGATAGAAGTTTTAAGTTTGAGTTTCGGATATAAGAACATTCTGATAGGTAGGGATGTCAACGGGACGGGGCGGGGCGGGGCAGGGGCAGGGGAAGGGTAACCCCATATCCGTACCCGCCACCTAAAACCCACCCCCACACCCACCCCACCACCCATGGCGGGTAGCACTTTTGATACTCATACCCGTCCCACCCCCACCAAACCATCTCCATACCCGACCCAACTGGAGCGGATGCGGGGCGGTATCCGCATTTACCCGCCCCACTGGAGATGCTTGGAGTATTATTGGGCAGGAGGTAACAAGTGTTGTGCTGGAGTTCTTTGAGAATGGTAAATTACCAAGACAAGTAAATTCTACCATTATATCTCTGATCCCCAAAGTGTCAGCCCCCTAATATGTTAGTTAATATATGTCCATCTCTTGCTGTAATGTCCTATATAAATGCATTTCTAAATTAATTTACATGAGATTAAATCTAAGGTCATGTCCTCGGAAGACTGGAACTGCGTCATGTCCTGCCTAGTTACTCCTCCCCAATATTTTTTTGGCCTACCTCTACCTCTTCTTAAACCGTCCATAGCCAACTTCTCACACATTCGCACTGGAACATCTGTGTCTTTCCTCTTCACATGCCCAAACCATCTCAACCTCGCTTCCCACATCTTGTCCTCCACCGAGGCCACTCTCACCTTGTCCTAGATAACTTCATTTCTAATCCTATCTCTCCTAGTATTCCCACACATCCATCATAGCATTCTCATCTCTGCAACTTTCATCTTTTGAATGTGAGAGATCTTAACTGGCCAACACTCCGCCTAAAAAATTGTGTGAATATAATATGATAGAATAAGATCCTGGACTTACAAAAGAATTCTTCGTTCATAGAAGTTCTAAACTTCACCAATTGTTCTATAAATTTATTCTTGTTTTATCTAGATCTGGTTCATAGTCTACGAGATTCGACGCGTTGTACTCATATGTGAAAATCTAGTAAAATTTCTTATTTCATTCTATTCCAAATTATTTCATTCTACTCTTTATTATTATTTTTGAGATATGTGAAGGATTATTGAAAACAAATAATATTAATATCTCAATAATAGTAATAATCTCCAGAAATTTCCTACATTCAAGGTGCCATAATGGTATTCATTATGAAAGCTTTTGTATCGTCGCCAAGATGTTTTCTTTCCAAATCATTATTGTATTATATTTCTTGTTAATGAGCAATATTATTAATTCCAACGTTTTGTTTGACAAAATTAACAACCCTTGTCCTCTCTTTATTGCATTTAATTATTCATTCTTATTGGCATTCAGATCAGATGTCCGTTAGAGCAAAGATGATTTATTGTTCTATATAATTGAGGTCTTCTTTCGACATGAGAGACAGCAAAATAGAATTCTTCCTCCTATCTTTTATAGTGCTCGGATTTCTTCTTTAATCTTTATTAGATTTTGACTTCTAGTTTTATACTACAAGTGTTTGTTGAATTCTAGGAGATACACCCATATCGCGTGAAATATTCTTAAAGACAGTGTCTTTGACACGCCTCAAAATAAGAATAATTTCATACAAATGTTCGTGATCAAGTATTTTTCGTAAGATTTTCAACAAGTTTAAAAGAGAAGGACCATCTCATTTTTAAAACTTGTAACCCTAGAAGCAAAGGAGCTCTCAAAAAATACTTGGAGAACCACATTATTGTGCCGATTTTTAACATATTTATTCACGATTATTCTTACATTGTTCATACGGATACTCTTGGTTACATTTTCAGTTTGCTATTTTCATTTCTTGCTTTCGCAGAAGTTTCGGATTGAATACAACTCATTTGTCTTTAAACTCTATAAACAACAAATTCAATTAGTTTTCCTAAAAACATTTTTAGCAGTAAACACCGTTAACATTCCACTGAAATTACTCACGAAAATCACATCGAAGTTGAAAATCCTTTTCAAATCAGTATTATATGGAGTTTCATTTATAGGTCTTAGACAAAAAGTTTATACTGTATTTTTTTTTGGAAACCAACTAATTTTTGACAATGATATGATAATGATGACGACGACGGATGATGATAATAATATTCTAATAATAGTATTAGACGAATTTTTGCTAGATATGATTATCATTGTCCTTATGACACACAAAAGTAAGGAAAATAATCGTTGATTACATTTTTGCATATATTAAAAGAACGTCAAGATTTCTCAATAATTCCAAATATATAGTAAAGATTTCTCAATAATTCCAAATATATAGTAAGAACTTCAAGATTGAAATTGTCTCTGTTTACTTTTTTCTTCTCGTATTATTGACGTATTTGAGTCAATTTGAAAAGGTTACAAAAATATTCCCGACAAAACACGAAAGAATCTGTTATTTTACATGAATATTTGATTGGGATTCTAAAGTTTAAAATTTTATTCATTTTTATTCGTTATACAGTAGTATAATTAAATTATACAATATAAATTTCTAATTATACATCTTATAATGTACCTCCTTGTTGCATGTAACAACATATTCTTTGTCTGGTTTTAAACTTCTTGATCGAAGTTTTAGGTTATGAAATTAAACACTAATTACAAAGTAAACACACAAACACTACTAGAAAAATTGTAATTTCCGACCTCAAAACACCTATTTCCGACCTCATGAGGTCGGTTTTGGGCAAAACTCGACCTCAAAACCGACCTCAAGCGTAGGTCAGCTAGGAGCGGGTCAGAAATATTACCGACCTTATGAGGTCGGTTAGATTTTTACACCAGATATTAATTTATAGTACCGACCTCATGAGGTCGGTGTATATTAAATTTTTTTTACGAAAACATTACCGACCTCATGAGGCCGGTACATTTATTTATTTTTAAAGTTTCAGACCTCATGAGGTCGGTTAATCTAAAATAAGTTTTTAATTATTTAAAGTTTTCCCACCTCATGAGGTCAGTTTATACAAAATAATTTTTTAAATATTTAATATTACAGACCCCATGAGGTCGGTTTATCCAAAAGAATTATTTATTTAGTATTTATTATTACCGACCTCATGAGGTCGAAAATTTATATGAATTTATGACCACATGAGGTCGGATTTTTGCCATCACTGATTTTTTTTTTTGCAATTTCTTGAAGTTAAGATGCAAAAATTGACCTGAGGTCGGTTTTCTGAAAAAAAAAAAAAAAAGAAGCATAATTTGGCTGCTTTTGCAGCTGTTCACTGGCCAAAACGAATACTATTCTATATCCAGCTTAAACCAGCTCAATAAGCTGCCAACAATTCATCAAACTACAACAAACACATAAGAAATTAAACTACTTCATCAAACACATATACTACAACTCTAAACTACTTCAATATTGAATCAAAACGTGATTCAAACATTCACAAAAGACATTACAACAACAATAACAACAACATACTTAGTGAAGTCCCACAACGTGGGATCTGAGGAGGGTAGAGTGTACGCAGACCCTACCTCTTGGTAAGTAGAGAGGCTGTTTCCGAAAGATCCTCGGGTCAAGACAAAACATACGCACAAGCAAAGCAAGAGAAACGGTCAGACCCGGACAAGAAATTTAAAGCAGTATGAAAATGAGAGTAACAAAAGCTAATAAGCCATGATAAAACATTCTGAAAAAAAAGCAGTAACTAACGCAGGTAAATAAGATAAACAAAGTACACGAAAGAACATATAGCAACAGAAATCAAAGGACAGTGGACTATAAAATAATATTGTGTCTCTTAGCATGGTAGGCTAAGCAGGGCTACAATAATAACACTGCAACTACCAGTATGTAAGTGTAAGTAGGACTACGCTCAACTACCTACTACCCTTCTACCCTAATATGTGTCCTCCACAACCCCCTATCTAAGGTCATGTCCTTAGTAAGTTGCACCTGCGCCATATCCCGTCTAATCACATCTCCCAAATACTTCTTCGGCCTACCTCTATCCCTCATGAACCCATCCATAGCCAACCTCTCACACCTCCGCACTGGTGTATTTGTGCCTATTCTCTACACATGCCTGAACCATCTCAACCTCGCTTCCCGCATCTTATCCTTCACCGAGGCCACTCCCACTCTGTCCCGGATATCATCATTTCTAATCCTTTCCCTCCTTGTATGCCCACACATCCATCTCAACATCCTCATCTCTGCAACTTTCATCTTTTGGATGTGCGAAGTCTTGACTGGTTAACACTTCGCCCCATACAACATAGTTGGTTTAACCACCACCCTATAGAACTTGCCTTTAAGTTTTGGTGGCACATTTTTATCGCACAGGACTCTAGATGCAAGCCTCAATTTCATCCATCCTGTACTAATATGATGTGTGACATCGTCATCAATCTCTCCATTCCCTTAGACAATAGGCCCAAGATACTTGAAGCTTCATTTCTTTGGAATGACCTGAGCACCAAGCCTCACCTCCACGCCTGTCTCCTAGTCGCTCCCGTTACTGAACTTGCACTCCAACTATTCTATCTTAGTCCTACTCAGCCTGGACCCTTTAGACTCCAGAGTCTATCTCCAAACCTCTAGCTTAGTGTTCACTCCGCTACGAGTCTCATCAATCAGGACTATGTCATTTGTGAATAACATACAACATAAACTTCCAACTAAAAAGAACTAAAAAGGTGAAATAATTTTTCATTATGCACCTCCCATTGAATTTGTTGCGTCAGTCCATCCATCACCAAGGCAAATAAGAATGGGCTAAGAGCTGATCCCTGGTGCAGCCCCATACTCACTGGAAAGTGATATGAGTCTCCTACTACTGTTCATACCCTGGTCTTGGCTCCATCATACATATCATTGATCGCCCTAGCGTACGCCATAGGTACATATCTAACCTTCAAACATCTCCATAGAACCTCTCTAAGGACTTTGTCGTATGCCTTCTTGAGGTCGATGAAACCATATGTAAGTCTCTCTTACTCTCCCTATACTACTCCACCAACCTCCTAATAAGATGAATGACTTCTGTAGTCGAATGCCTCGTCATGAATTCAAACTGGTTCTCAAAAATAGACACGCCTCTTCTCCACGACCCTTTCACAAACTTGTTTAGTGTGGCTTAGCAGCTTGATACCCCTATAGTTGTTGCAACTCTGGATGTAACCTTTGTTCTTGTACAAAGGAATTATTGTATTCTACCTCCATTCTTCAAGCATTATTGTCGTCTTAAAATTTCATTAAACAACTCAATCAACCACTCCAAATCTGCCATGCCTGCGCTCTTCCAAAATTCAACTGAAATTTCATTAGGCTCGGTCGCTCGTCCCCTGCGCAGCCTGCGAACAACACCCTTAAACTCCTCAAACTTAATACTTCTACAATATCCAAAATTCCGATACCTTCCGGATTGCTCTAGATCTCCCAGCATAATATATTTATCTCCTTCTTCGTTCAAGAGTTTATGGAAGTAAGACTGCCACCTCTATCTAGTACGCGCGTCCTCCACTAGTACTTTGTCGTCCTCGTTGTTTATGCACCTCAAGTGATCCAAGTCACGGGTCCTCTTCTCCCTCGCATTGGCTAGTCTGTACAACTTTCTATCTCCGCCTTTTCTATCTAATTCCACATACAGACGTTCAAAAGACGCCATTTTTATCGCAGTAACCACTAGCTTTGTCTCCTTCCTCGCCATCTTATATAATTCCCTATTCGTCCACTTCTCCGCCTCATCCTTGCTTTCTACCAATTTCGCATGCGCCACTTTCTTTCACTTTCTCTTGAACTTTACCATTCCACCACCAATCCCCTCGATGCCCACCATGGCCACCCCGCGAGACCCCTAGAACTTCTCTAGCTACCTCCCGAATGCAACTAGCCATCCTGTCCCACATACCGGTCGCATCCCCACTACTCCCCCAAGCCCCTCTGAATATCAACCTCTCTCCATCTCCTTTGCACTAGCTATGGTCAAACTCCCCCATTTGATACTTACCCTATCATTTACAACCCTCCTCTTCTTCTCCATCTTGATCTCCAAATCCATCATCAAAAGCTTATATCGGGTTGTAAGATACTCATTCAGAATAACCTTGCAGTCTTTACAAAGACCGTTGTCAACCTTCCTAAGGAGCAAAAAGTCTATTTGAGTCTTAGCTACCGAACTACGAAAAGTCACCAAGTGCTCATTCTTCTTCAGGAACCTCAAATTAGTTATCACCATCCCAAAAGCTTTAGCGAACTCCAAAAGTGAGACGCCTCCCCTGTTCCTGACCCCTAGGCCAAAGCCTCCATGCACGTAGTCATAACCCCCCGAAAGTGACCCGATATATCCATTGAAATCCTCTCATACAAATAACTTCTCAGTGGGTGGTATACCTCCCACCACATCGTCTAAATCCTCCTAAAAGCACCTCTTCTCCTCCTCGTCCAAGCCATCATGCGGCGAGTAAAATGTTCATAGTGAACCCTGCAACTACCAACTTAATCACCATCATCCTGTCATTGACCCTCCTAACCTCTACCACCTGATCTCTTAGCCCACTTACCCCTTAACCCTCGCCCCCATCCCCGACCAAGAACATGATCCTAGTCTACCATTATTCACCAAAGCCACTAGAGCTAAGGTCAACGCTAACACACACGGGAACCAATACTAAAGCAAAAGTTAGCAAGAATCTAGAGGTAAGTCATTCTTTTACAGACCAGAATGATAAAACAAAGGACAAGAATGTAATGTCAAGATTCAACAAGGCGTAACAAATAAATTTAACAACAAAGATGAACGACAGAAAATCAATAAGGGCAACCGGAGGTACCAACTCCAAGTGAATAGAATATGTTCCCTGAAGAAGAAAGGAAAGGAAACAATGCAAATAAAACTAAAGAAGGATCTTGAATAGTATAATAAAGTAAACAAACAAAATACCAAATTAAGAATAACTAGTAGTAAATCAGGATACTACACTCAAGGTAGTAACACAAATTAATATAAAAATAGTAGAGACAAGCCAACAAGAAAACCAATTACTAAAGGGGACAAGGAATGGCAAAATCAACAAGCACAGAAATAAAAAAAAAGCAGGGAGCACGCAATTTAGCAAATCGCTACTACCAAAATAAAGCAATAGAAGCAAATTAGTAAACTAACTAAGATAGTAACCGAAGATAGGTACAGAAGAATAAGAACAAGAAATAGTAGAACCTAATTTTTCTGATAGTAGTTGTTGTCTGGTTGGTCGTCGTCACCAATTGTGGCCTCCGATGTTGATAGTCGCGGCGTCAAGGTTCTGAACAGTGGACAGAGAAAAACATGGACGAAGGTGTGAGAGAGAAGAAAAGAGGAGATAGAGAGAAGAGAGAAAGAAAAAAAACCTGATGGCAAATGGGTGTTCGGCGGCGATAGTGGTGGTGTGGGGCTAGCCATTACCGACAATAACAGAGAGTGAAAAAGTTGAAGAGAGAGAAAAATAATAATAATAATAGTCGTTACCGGCAGTAGCAGAGAATTATCATTCACAAAAGACTTTAAACTACTTAAATCTTCGCAAACATCCATAAAATATTAAACTAGTCTACAACATTAAAGAACTTCACACTTCGCAAACATCCATCAACTAGTTATACAATCCACAAATCCACCCCAACATTAACATTCAAACATGCCTTTGTGTGTTTGACACGTGAGTCGCATCATCATCCACACCACTAGATTGAGACCGGGGAGGTCGAATACGACAGTTACGAGCGTCATAAGGACACGAGGATATCCCCCCTAGACACAAGTAATGCGTCTAATTAGGCTTTCATACCATAAAGTTGCTTGTACATCCACCTCTCGCTTTCCTCTGCGGCTTGTAGCTGGCTAGATAGCTCAGTAATCTTCTACTCCATGGCCATAACAGTGACTCTAACCAACGACCCGGTATTCGGAAATCTAGTGTTGGAAATTTGCCTTTGGCGGGAGTTGCGTCCGACCAACTTTAATGGCTTAAACACTAGTGTTCCGTATATTGGAGAATTCGGTTCTTCACACATGCATAATCTACTAAGTACGTAGATGACCGTAGGGCCAAGGATCGTCAAATTTCATTGAGAAATGAAAGAGATATTGGTCCACGAAGTGAGGTGTTTGAAGCATGGAAAAGTGTGGTATGAGATCAATTCTCCCTCATCGGTGGAGGAAGAAAGAATTATTTTGTTTATAAGTCTCAAAGTTGGCTTGGGGTTTGGGACCCCAAGGGGTATCCCATGTGTTTAAAGGAGAGAGTACCTAGATGTGCTTCGGTTTGAGGAAAGACCACACGCGCGCCGCCGCGCGCCGGTCCCGTCCGGTTCCGGGTTCACGGGTCGTCTGATATTATCTTTTTGGACCAGAATTCTTTCATATGTACAGTTTGGTCCCTGAAGTTTCAAGATGTATAATTTGGTCCCTGAAGTTTCAAGAAAGTCAGATTTGGCAGAGAACAGAACGTCAACAGCACTCAATTCAGCCATTTATTTTGGCTGAATTACTCTTCCTAAATGTCATCCGTTGCACATCAAATTCACAATTTATTTTGGTGAATTACTACCTCCATTGTTGCCATTACTTGGCCAGTAATGACAGTAATGTGGGCAGTTCATGAGCCTCTTTTCCAACTATATAAAGCACCCTTTGTCACCATTATTGAGCTACACTTAACACACAAACAGAAACGAATTCAGTCTTCCTACAACTTCCAGCATCATTTCATTACTCAAAATTCTTCACGATAACACTTGAGTTTCCTTTGCTCATTTGTTCACTTGCTGTTTTATCTTGGGAGACAATTGTCCAGGACGTAGAAATGATACATACGGGGCAATATTGTCTTAAAGACAGAGTGCAAACACTCGACTCAGCATACCACAAACAGTTCCAGTTTATTCTTCAAGTTCTGTGTAATTTAAGTTTGTTTGATCAATTGTAATTTCAGTTCTTGTAATACTTAGTAGTTACTAGTAATTTCCGTTTCCTGCATCTTTGTAACCAACATCTAGGTCATCCACGAGCGATGGATATTGATGAAATGCATGATTTGGCATTCCGTAGGTTGTGCCAAACCTAATGGGGCCATCAATACTCCCAAGCCACGCTTCATTCATTTGTTGTTGTGTAAGTTGTGTCTCGGGTGGCTGAGTACGACGGAACTCCTCCAATGATTGTTGAAATTAATTCTAAATTTAAAAGAAAGGAGTATCATCATAGACATTTCAATATTTCTAGATCAATGTCCAAATATGAAAAATAAAAAGGAGGCTTACGTAGTTCTGCTGAGCCCGTTCCTCAACCTATCGATCTGGATCTTCAGGGTTTCTCTTCTTCCTCACGTGAGTGATCGTGAATGCCTCATCTGGAGGAACTGTCATCCCTCGTTCAAGTTCCTGCAAAAGAATTACTTAAGGAAACATATCAGCTTCCTCCTCAAGGCCTCTTGGCTTCTAGCCCACTAGTGTATACGGAGCCACCCTTCGTACATCTTCTGCCCTTCTTCCCTATTTCACTTTAATTGCTTAAATCTTGGATTAGTCCAAATTATGGTCTTCTACAGATTGATTTTTTCCATTGTTTTCATGGTTCCTCTTACTTTCATTATGAAAAGTTGGTGAATTAATTTTTTTTGTTTAGTGTGAAAAAAAGTTCATTTTCGTTTCATTAATTTGTTGTATTAATATTAGAATTGTTTTGTGGAATCATAATGGCTAATGAAGTATATTTATGCCCAACAAGCATATAAACACCCAGATATGAATCTATCATATATTTTTTAAGGTTTCCTATTGGCTGGGAAAAAGAGAGAGAAGCAACAATGAATATTTTAGCAGCAAGGTTATCAAATTAAAATCAACGAGAAAATAAAAAAAATACTTTAGCCATAACAAATGATTGATCTCTTAAATAAAGTAGTATAACATATTAGTAGGAGTAATATTTATAAGAAACAAACAGAAAGGCAAAAGAAAACAAATCTAATCCAATTTTGCCCTTTCTTGTTTTGCTGTGTCTATTGTATGTGTTAGTATCTTATTTTCTTTTCTGGCGTTTTTCAATTTATTACTTTTCATTAGTTGAAGAATTTTAGAATTGCAAATTTAATAACAAGAAAAGAGAGAGGAATTGGTGATTGAAATCTACACTAACCCAGCAAATCAAATTCGTAAGAAACCCACAAAAGAAACAAAATATAAAATATCTGAAATAGGTGGCGGCGGTAGCGACGAACTGGCTGGGTAGCGCCGGATCTGGCTAGGCGGCAAGAACACGGAGGAGTGGCTGAGGACGGCAGAGATGGTGGTGAGAGGGAAAGAGAGAGTTTTGAGAGAAATCATAAAAATGGAAAAAAAAGAATAAGGGTGCAGATTTTTATTAAATTTTAATTTTACTGACCTCACGAGGTTGGTATATTAAATTATTACTTTTAAAATTAAAAGATTATCAACCTCACAAGGTCGGTTTGTTAAAAATATTTTATAATATTTTTAATAAAAATTACCGACCTCATGAGGTCAAAATTTATTTATTTTTAATTTAAAAGATTACTAACGTCATGAGGTCGGTATGTTTTCTTTCTAATATATTCCGACCTTATGAGGTAAGTAGTTTTTTAAAAAAATTACATAAAAAATTAACATGAGGGCTTTTTCGACCTTATGAGGTCGGTTTTTATCGAACCTCATTTGAGGTTAGTCTTTTGAGGTTAGGAAATCCTACTCATTTTAGTAGTGAAAATCATAGGTAAATATTAATTACGAGTAATTAACTATATCTAGATCTGAAATTAGTTGGAGTACTCTATGGAACAATATGTTCTTTCACTCTCCCCAACGGTCGTACCTCTCGTACGACGAAAACATTAGAAGTTGAAAATTAGAAGAAAAAATAAACTAACTCGGTGGGCTGTCAATTTAAAAATCCTACGAGCATCTCACCACCCTACACTACGTATTAGAAACAATTACATAAGTAACTCTATTATTCTAGCTAAGTATTGTATCTATCCATCATTTAGCTGTATTGTTTTGTCTCCTTTTCATGTATACCTCTCGCCGATATGTGCATTAGGCAACCAGTGTCTGTGGATGCATGACATTGTGTTCCCATAACGCAGTATTTCTAGCTTTCCAAATACGATATATCACAGCTGCAAACACCAGTTCCCTACATTCTCTCCCCTTACTCCCTCGAGCAGCTCTCTTCCATATCCCTTTCAAATCCTTTCTTATAATCCCTTTCCTGAGCCAGTTTAGTACTCCTTGTAAGCATCTTTGTGAGAATTGGCATTGAAAGAACAAGTGATCAGCAGTTTCTATAGTCATACCACAGAGCAGACATTGATCATCTTGGCAAATACCCAGCTTAAATAGTCTATCCTTAGTGGACAGCCTATTAAGCATTGCCAACCAACAGATAAAACTATGCTTTGGGATGTTACCTCTACTCCACACCCATCTAAACCAAGGCCAGTTTTCTACTTCTCCTCTTTTCCACTTATATCCACTTGCAATTGGGTATTTACTGGTAATCTGTAATCTATTAGTGTTTGTGTGCATGTCTCACAAGGCAAAGATAGGCCAGCTGACTTATAAGGCCCAATGGAAGACTCCAGCCCAGCTGACTATTTGAAGCCCAAAGCAAGCATGCGTTCAACACAATAAATAACAACTTATTTAAGGCATCAATAAATCAAGAATGGAAAATATTACATCTATTACATACGAGATCTCGGCGCATCAATCAAGCATATGTAGTTTACTTAAGCAAGAAAACTAGTACCAAGCCGTAAAGGAAACATCTACGGACAAGCAACTTGAAGATTAAATTTCATCATTCACAAGGAAGGAAGATCAGTCAGTTGGAAAGCTCTAACTTTATTCTTGGAAATTAGGATTCCCTATTCCTATTTCCAAGGATCAAATCTCTTGGGTTGCCATCTCTACCAGAGCCAAAAAGATCTACTCTACAACTATAAAGAACGACTCCAAAGGACGAAAGAAAACATACTTTCGTCTCAATTTCTCAAGCTCTCTACTTTACTTTTAACAAGCATTGTAATTCTGAGTGATTTATAGTGTATACAAAATAGTGAGAAGATATATAATATAGTTGGTGAGCCATTGTATCAAAAGATTACGAGTGTTTGAGTGTAGACTTAGGAGCTCCATTGAAACTATCTTTGTACCAACTAAAATGCAAAAAGAGCTGTAGAGAACACCCTTGCAACCCAAAAAGATTGGATTAGGATTCACATTGAGTCTGAAGTAGTATAAAAACATTTGGTGTCATTTACATTCAGCTTTTACTTTCAGCACTATATCTGTTAATAGTCGACGAACATCCTAAGGTAGTAGACTAAGGAATGAAAAATTATAATTTACCCCCCTCTTGCACTTTCAGTTGGTATCAGAGCCAAGTCTCACATTGTATTTGCTTAACAGCAAGTGAGAAAAAGATCATGTCAAACCACGTTACTACTGGAGCCTTATTTCAAGAAGGTACTTCCCAAACTAGTCTACCCTACTTCAATGAGAGGCATTTTTCCTATTGGAAACTTACAACAAGTCATATGATGTTAAGATCTGGAGGATTATCAAGTTGTGAGATATTCCTATGCCCAAAGTAAAGACTGGTGATAACAAGAAGGAAGAAGTTACATCAATTGATGAGTTGTCCTATTTAGTCAACTACACTGATGCACAAATGGAGGTGATACAAATAAACTCAAAGGCAAGGAATCTGCTATACAATGCTATCAGTAGAGAAGAATATGAAAAGATCTCCACTTGTGAAACTACTAAAGAAATGTGGAACAAACTCAAAGTCACATATGAAGGTACATATAAAGTAAAGAAAACTATTGTTAGTCTCTTTATCTATGAATATGAAACATTCAAGATGAAAGATGGAGAAACAGTGGAAGACATGTTTGCTAGATTTAACAAGATTCTAGGAGAACTCAAGGCCTCAGGAAAAGTATTCACCTATGTGGATAACATAAGAAAGATACTAAGATGTCTTCCTCCACAGTGGCATGCTAAAGTTGTTGCTCTTGAGAGTACAAATCTTAAGACACTTACATATGATGAAGTAAGAAGAGACTTGATCACCTTTGAAAAGACCTATCTTAGTAAGCCTGGACAAGATGAAAGCAAGAAGAAGGTCGTAGCATTCAAATCTCAAGTTGAACAATTTGATGATGACATTAGAGAAGAGGAAGTTGTAATGATAGCTAGATTTGTGGTGGAAGCCATGAGAAGATCTAGAAACAACAGAAGAAACTCTTCCAACTTTAGAAAAGGCAAATCTTAAAGTGATCAACCAAGAAATGATGGGAAGTGCTATGAATGTGGAAAATATGGTCACATAGACTCTGAGTGTCCGGAGTAAAAAATAAAGTCATTTCAAGGACAATAAAAACAAAGAGCATTCAGTAGTTGGAGCGAAGATGAAATCTCAGAAGATGAGAATGAAGAAACTGACAACATATGCTTCATGGAAATTGGTGAAACTAGCGAGGTAAGACCATATTCTTGTTTTAAGTTCCATGAGACTTAAGAGTTGCTTGATCAAACTCTTGAAGATCTAAATAAAGTTTTTGATGAATACATAAAATTTATAAGAGAAAAAAAAGACTGAGAACTTAACCTAGAAGTATGTGAAAATAAAAAGAATTTTATTCAAGAAGAAGTTAATGATTTGCAACTACAATTAAATAGTCTACGCAAATATCCAAGTCATAATTCTGGTTTTTATGACCTCCCTAAGACTACTTGACCTGATTCTCTCAATGTCTCTTTTGACCAAGCCAAAAAGGTCTTGTCCAACTCTCCTATTGTCCCTGCTCAATTGAGTTCCTTTGATGTTACCTTTGAATCTCGTGCCCTCTATCACATGGTGTCCACCACCATTGTTCCTCACGTCGGGTCATTCTTAAATATTACTCAAAGAGATGCCCTAGTTGCTTACTATCTGCTTTCAAAGAAAAAGCTCAAATTGTCTGCCATTATCATTAACTACATGCTTGAATGTGCTGCTAATCCCACTAGTATTTCCTATGGTATGCTCATAACTCGAATCCTTGAGGCCCATCAAGTAAACTTGGATAACTACCCCAGTACTCTTGTCAAACAACATTATAATTCCAGAGTATTTGGGAGTATGGGTTATGTTCTCTCTGGGATTGACTTGCCAAGGATGTTCTTGAGGAACCACACCATGGGTCCCCTTCTAAGTCCAAACCCTCTACCTCATCCCATGTTATGCCTGACAATTCTGTGGAGATCCTCTCAAAGTAGATGTCATTGATGCCAAAGTTGAGTCCCTCAAGGACTTGATGGAATCCTCTCTCTTTCGCATTGAGAAAATATAAGACTCCACCAAAAAAATAGGTAGTGATATTTCTCATCTCTGGATTAAGATGGAGACCATAATGAAGGAAGCTACAAAATTGTCTGCTAAACTGCAGACAAGTATGATTGATCTGCCTGCAAAGTTCTCTAATAAGATTGAGAAAAATAAGGATGCACTTGTCAATACCTTTGCCTATTTTCTCAGACCTATAGCCCAGTAATAGAAACAACAACAACAATAGCAACAGCCTGAGTAGCAGAAGGAATGAGAGGAGCATGTGGAAGGAGAGAAGCATTATGAGGACATGGATGAGCTCTGATTTTCCTGTTTATGCTTGTGTTTTTGGACAGTGTTTACTTGGGTTGTTAAGACAATTTGCTAGCTATGTTTATTTTGGACCGTATATGGGACATAAGTTGATATGATTCTTCAAGTTAACAAAGAACCAATTGACCAGGATCTTTATCTTGAAGCGATTTCATGGGAAGAATTCAAGAAACGGACGTATCTCAAGCTATAAGTCTCGAAATCAAGTGATTAAAAAATATGGTAAAAGACGATGATCTGAACTATGGGAATAACTATTTGCTCGTTTAAAATAAGTAAATATGTAGGGTGAAATGATGGAAAGAAAGATACGGTTCTGGGTGTGAACTAGAACATATTTTAATCAAGAAACGTGTTCTTGAATGATCAAAAACCAATAAGTTCCTAAGTCACCACTTGAAATCAATTTACATGATAAAGAAATATCACACACTATTGAAAACAAGATAAAGACTATCACCACCTTTCTTGGAACAAGAAACAAGGATAAAGAACAAGAAATGGAGAAAATAGCTCTATTGCAAATTAGGGTCATATCCAAACACGTCATTCTTCCTTTACAAGTCATGAGAATCCTTTATATAGGCCTAGGGTCTTTTATTTGATGACTACAAATCTATATTCTACTCTAAAAAGGAAATAGATAAAAATAAGGAAAGTAAAAGCCCTATTCTATAAGGCAAAGAATAAAGAAAACTAAAATCCTACTAAACTAGGATAAAGATCCTACTAATGGTAGGAAATTAAATTCCTCCTATAATATAAATCAATAAATAAGAAAACTATTTAGAAAAGGATTCAAGAAACAAGAATTCTCATTCTTGGAAGAAATTAATCTTAAAACTTGAGGTTCTTGGACTCTCTTGCTCTTGAATTTCAATCTTGTATTTCTTGGTTTTTCTTGAATTTATTGATATTCTTGATCTTTCATCATTCTCCCCTGATTGATAAAGACTCATCCTCGAGTCTAAAGGCTCCATAAATGATGAAAGATTAGCAAAAAAAATTAGGAATAACCCATACTCACCATGCTCTAAGTTGCATTTTTCTATCTAGTCATAGAGTTTCATCATGTTCCAAGAAAGCTTTGCATATGGTCGAACTAAGGCCCACTTTATTAGTAGTAACTTGGTACCATGTTTTCTCAAACCTATCATATTAAACTGATCTTCAAAGTTTAAACCATGATCAACACTTATTTCCTTTGGATCTTCAAGAATCCTGAACATCTTCGTATATTTTTGGTGCTTACATGAAAAAATAGTGTTGGTACCATCAAAATCTTTTAAACACATCAAATTGATTTACCTTTGGATCAAGGTTGGATATTAAATCATGTATTCTTAAAAACTCCTCGATGATTTTGTTGCTCCCATATTTGACATGATTATAGCCATTAACTTCAATGATATTGAGAGATCTTAATTTTACACATTCTTGCAAATGTTCAACCTTTGAGAAATAATTCTTGCTCGAACTAGATCATAAATTAAACTCTCAATTATAGACTCGTTTTTCAACAACTCATTCTCTTTCTCGTCTGCATAGTCATACTCTATTGGTCCTATGCAATAGCTGCTTTGGTTGGTGTGGAGCAAAAATTAAAATCTGTATTCTTTTTGAAATCTCTTAAAGGTGAAAACTCAATCTCACAAATGGTTAGATGCTCCAATGGATCCTCATCAAACTTTGGAGGTAAATCATCCACTTCTTGATCCAATGCATTCTCCTCCTTCGTTTGTTGTTCCATATTTATGGGACTAATGATTTGTATTTTGGTCACAAAAAATCATCAACATACTTGGAGTTTTAAGCAACATCTTCTGGATTCACGGGAACCAAATTAATTTTTCGCCCATCCTTTGTAAAATAATAGGTATCACGATCTTCATCATATTTAGTGCACCTATCATACACCCATGGTCTTTAAGTAATAAGTGGAAAGCATCCATCTTTATTATAATACACCAAATAAGATCTTTATTATTTTGCCAATAGAAAATGAAACAAGACATTGACGAGTTACTTCTAAACCATCATCCTCTCAAATTTTATGTTGTAAGGATATGGATGGAGTTTGGTTGACAAGACTAGTTTAGAAACCATCTCATCAGAAACAACATTAGTATGACTCCCCCTATCAATGATCACCGAACATACCTTGCCATAGGAGGTACATCTAGTTGCGAAAAAAAGACTTTTTTGCCATAATTTTTCATCTTCTTGAACCCAACGTCCTCTTATTTCTTGCATATAATCCATGATATAATTGTGTTCTGATACCAAATTGATGTGATTCTTCAAGTTAACAAAGAATCAATCTACCATGATCTTTATCTTAAAGCGATTTGATGGGCAGAATTCAAGAAACAGACGTATCTCAAGCTATAGGTCTCGGAATCAAGTGATTAAAAATGTGGTGAAAGATGATGATCTGAACTATGAGAATAACTATTTACTCATTTAAAATAAGTAAATACTGAGGGTTGATGATGGAAAGAAAGATATGATTCTAGGTGTGAACTAGAACGAATTTTAATCAAGAAACGTGTTCTTGAATGACCAAAAACTAATAAAGTTCTTAAGTCACCACTTGAAATCAATTTATGTGATCAAGAAACACCACACGCTATTGAAAACAAGATAAAGACTATCACAACTTTGCTTGGAACCAAAAACAAGGATAAATAACAAAATAGAGAAAATAGCTCTATTGCAAATTAGGGTTATAGCCAAAAATATGATTCTTACTTTACAAGTCATGAGAACCCTTTATATAGGCCTGGGGTCTGTTCTTTGATGACTACAAATCCATGTTCTACTCTAGAAAGGAAATAGATAAAAATAAGGAAAGTAAAAGCCCTATTCTATAAGGAAAAGAATAAAGAAAATTAGAATCCTACTAAAACTAGGATAAAGATCCTACTAATGATAGAAAATTAAATTCCTCCTATAATATAAATCAAGAAACAAGAAACTTATTTAGAAAAGGATTCAAGAAACAAGAATTCTCATTTTGAAAGAAATTAATCTTAAAACTTGAGGTTCTTGGACTTTCTTGCTCTTGATTTTCAATCTTGTATTTCTTAATTTTTCTTGGATTTCTTGATCTTCTTGATCTTTCATCATAAGTCCAAATGCTTGGTTGACTAACTTAGTTATTTTTAGGATCATATCTCTGTATTTCTGTTGACTAAGTTTTAATGATGACATAACATGTGTACATGTCTCACAAGGCAAAGATACGCCCAGCTGAGTTACAAGGCCCAACGGAAGACTCCAGCCCAGCTGACTATTTGAACCCAAAGCAAGCGTGCGTTCAGCACAATAAATAAGTAACAACTTATTTATGAAGTCAAAAATCAAGAATGGAAAAGATCACATCTATTACGTACGAGATATCAGCGCATCAACAAACATATTTAGTTTACTTAAGCAAGGAAACTAGTACCAAGCCGTAAAGGAAACATCTACGGACAAGCAGCTTGAAGATTCAATTTCATCATTCACAAGGAAGGAAGATCAGTCCATTGGAAAGCTCTAACCTTATTCTTGAAAATTAGGATTCTCTATTCCTATTTCCAAGGATCAAATCTCTTGGGTTGCCATCTCCGTCAGAGCCAAAAATATGTACTCTACAACTATAAAGAACGGCTCCAACGGGCGAAAGAAAACATACTTTCGTCTCAACTGAAAATCCTCAGGCTCCTTTGAGGCTTCAGTTGGTACTTAATTCCAAAGCCAAGGTCTCAAAAGGACTTGCTAAGTTGATTTTATAACCCATGGATTTGACTGCGATAGCTAAAGCATGTTATAAACAGTCATAAATGTTATTGTCGTCGTTTCAATTTATATGACATGCGTTTATAATGTGGAAATAGTAAGATATAATTTACTCTTAACAAAAAATTTACAACCACAATATCATAATTGAAGGTCTTGGTGGTGGTGGTCATATGGTGCAGTTGGTAGCCTAGGAAAGATCTATGAAGAACATGAAGAAATTAATTTATTTTTTGGATATCATGGGTAGAAATGTAATTTTAAATATATATTTTTAAAATTAATGACACATGTTACGACCTTATTGGTGCGTGGCATACCCCTAGTTTGAAAAATGATCAAACACAAAATTATGTGTATTATATAATTAAATGCCGTGAAACGTATAATATGTAAAAAGTTTCACGTGAAGGAAGGATATATAAAATGAATTTGACTACAATTTCATAAGGTAAATGATGTACTAAACCTGAATTGTTTCATCATTGTTTAATTTGTTTAATCATGAGGTGGTTGTTTCCTTACAAGCGATTTCTTCATCACACAACTTAAACATCCTCACATACACTTTCACCAAATGAAAACGACTTCTAAAGTTAAGAATGTTTGAAGATAAAGAAAGTTAGAAAAACCTAATCCCTGTCTAGCCGTTTCTTCTATAAATAACTACAAAATAAAATATATTTGTTAGGATAAATATGGGGCTATCCCATAATTATCTCAAATCATATATTGTGTAATATTATAATTTATTATGATTAGGATTTTATTGTAAATTAGTATAACTTAATTTAGGATGATTAGATTAGTCTTCCTTAATGTTAGCATTGTATACTTATATATATATATTTGATTATGAGAATGAATTAAATCAAGGAATCAATTTCCTACATGATATCAAGAGCCACAAATCTTTTGCCCTAAGCCCTACCTCTCTTCCCTTAGCTAAACTTCCTTTCTTTTCTCTTCTTTCTCGGTCACAGAAGGGTTTTCTCCCAAAAACCCTAAACCTAAAACATCTCTAATCCTAAACCACTACCCCCCCCCCTCGGCTGCCACCTTTTCTCTTCTCTCCAAAAACCCTAGGCGCCACTTAGGGTTAGTTACTACACTTCCATCAAAAACAAAACAATTTTCTATCCTTCCTTTTGTTTTGATTTTTCGTGGAACCTATGGACGAAAAATAAAAGTTTCATCCAGCTCTTGCCGTAAACAATGTCAAGAACTTTATTTCCACAACACTTGAGATGAAAAAAGGGCAATACACCTCTTGGGAGGAATTATTCAAAATTCATTGCCGCGCATATGAGGTAATAGACCATATCATACCTTCCGAGTCATCATCGGACACCACTGAGGTAGACAGAACGTTATGATCCCGTTTAGATGCTATAGTCCTTCAATGGATTTATGTCACTATCTCCAACGACCTTTTGCATACCATATTAGAGCCAAACTCTACGGCTCAACAGGCGTAGGAACGTTTACAAAACATTTTTCAAGATAACAAACTTTCTACGGTTGTATATCTTGAACACCAATTTACCAACGTTAAATTGGATGACTTTTCAAACGTGTCCGCCTATTGTCAAGAATTAAAGGTACTTGCAGACCAACTATCCAACGTTGGTTCGTCGGTAACAAATCAAACGTTGGTCCTTCAATTAACTGCAGGATTAAATGAACAATATCATGGAGTCGCTACGTTCATTAAGCAGAGTAATCCATTGTCTCCATTTTATGAGGCTCATTCGAGGTTGATTTTCGAGTAAACACGTAAGGCAAAGCAGGCAGCCTCCGGGGAAGCCACCGCCAGAACTGCCCTAGTCTCCATCAACTCATTTTTCGCAGATTTTCAAAAACAAAATTCGGGTTCGATTGACACTAGAAACCGCAACAATAATGGTAAACAAACGGGGGTCAAATCGTAACAATAAAGGAAAAAATAATGGTGGAAAGGGACGGGGAGGGGCGACGGCCAACCAGCCGACGACAACACCAACCAGCAGGGGCAGTATCTGCCTTGGGCCTGGGCCCCACAGTGGGGCTGCCCCTCCATGTTCGTACCCCACCGTGTCGTAGGCCTGGCCCTCCTCTTCAAACCGACAGCCCAAAATTCTAGGGTCTCGTCTGCAACACGCATTTACAGCCCAAGCACCGTCTTCTGTATGTTATGCTCCTACAAATATCGAACAAGCCATGAATAACATGAATATGCATGTTCCAGATGAGTTATGGTACATGGACACAGGGGATACGTCTCACATGACGGCATCTCAAGGTAATCTCTCGTCTTATTTTAATATGAGCAGTAATAAAAATATTATTGTAGGCAGTGGGCAGAAAATTCCAATTCATGGTATTGGTCAGGTAAAACTACCCCACCCACCATTATATTTGAAAAACATCTTACATGCACCAAAACTGATTAAAACTTGATATTTGTACGACGTTTTACAATTGACAATAATGTTTCTGTGAATTTTGATCAATTTGGCTTTTCTGTGAAGGATTTTCAGACGGGGATGTCACTAATAAGATGTAATAGCACGGGGGACTTGTATCCCATCACTACCATTTCCAACAATCATATGACCAAACCATCAACCTTTGCAGCTATTTTCCCTATCTTATGGCACAATCGATTGGGACACTTGGGAGCACTAGTTTTCAATAATCTTAGGAAGAATAATTTTGTTGCTTGTACCAAACTTTTGGACTTTTCTGTTTGCCAAACTTGTGTGTTTGGAAAACATGTTAAACTTATGTTTTCATCATATACTTCACATACGCTTATGCCATTTGATATTTTGCATTGTGATTTGTGGACATTACCAGTTTTGAGTTCTGCAGGTCATAAATATTATATGCTCATTTTAGATGATTATTCAAATTTTCTGTAGACATTTCCCTTAGGACATAAATCGCAAGCCTACACTATTTTTAAATAATTTAGTATTTTTATCAAAACTCAATTTTACAAATCCATTAAATGTCTTCAATGTGACAATGGGAGGGAATTCATAAATGCTCAATTTAATAATTTTTGTCAATAAATGGGATGTCTTTGCGTCTTTCGTGTCCACATACATCACCACAAAATGGGAAAGTGGAAAGAAAAATTCGAACAATAAACAATATAGTTCGCACTCTTCTTGTGCATTCGTCCACACCACCAAAGTTTTGGCACCATGCACTTCAAATGACCACATATCTTTTAAATATTCTTCCTAGCAAACTACTCTCCAATGTGTCACCTACACAAATGTTGTACCACCGTCTCCCATCTTTTACACATTTAAGGGTTTCGGGTGTTTGTGTTATCCCTTGTTTCCGTCCACAACCATTAACAAACTTCAGGACTGTTCCACTCCTTGTCTGTTTTTCGGATACCCACAAAATAATAGGGGATACAAGTGTTATGATATGACAAATGGGAAAATCATTATTTTTCGTCACATCATTTTTTATGAGTCTACATTCCCGTTTGCTAAATCTCACGTGGAACCCTCACCTTCATATGATTTTTTGGACGACGGAATACATCCAATTCTGAATCACTATTTAAACACCCAAAACAGTATGGGACCAGCCCAAACACCACTACCTAACGTCCCAGCCCAACCACAAAATATGACTGGGCCAGTCCGAGGAGCATAGGTCACTGCCGCACTTCTTTCGGTCTCGGCCCAGTCCACATTTAGTGGCGGGCAGGCCCAACGAAGGGAGACCTCTGCCCCCTGCCCGTGACACTCACCCAACCTACTGTTTTGGCCCAACCTCGGTCAGCTACTCAGCCCACTAACATACCCGACAGCCCAACTCCCCAACCTCGTACCATTGAAACTCGTGCAATGCATGGAATTTTTTTTCCTAAGCGTCATTTTAACCTAACAGCTTCAGTCCAACCGTCACCACTTCCAAAAAATTCCAAAGCAGCCTTATTAGACCCGAATTGGAAAGCTTCCATGTTAGACGAATTTGATGCTCTTATTAAAAATATGACGTGGGAATTAGTGGCACGTCCATCTAATGCAAACATAATTCGGTCTATGTGGGTCTTTAATCATAAAAATAATTCTGATGGCTCCTTTGCGAGATACAAAGCTCGTCTTGTTGGTGATGACAGATCTCAGAAGGTTGGCGTGGATTGTGGTGAAACATTCAGTCCGATGGTTAAGCCAGCAACTATCAGGATTATTCTTAGCCCGGAACTATCAAAATCATGGTCAATTCATCAGTTGGATATAAAAATGCATTCTTACATGACCACTTACAGGAAACGATATACATGCATCAGCCTTTGGGTTTCCGAGATTCTACTCATCCGGATTATGTGTGCCTTTTGAAAAAATCTTTACATGGTTTGAAATAGGCTCCCAGGGCATGGTATAACAGGTTTGCAGGGTTTGTCTCCAAATAAGGTTTCTCTCACGGTAAGTCGGATCAGTCCTTGTTCATTTATAGAAAGGAAAATGACATGGCATATATACTTCTATATATAGATGACATTATTCTCGCAGCATCATCTACATCACTTCGTCAGTCTATTATGTTCCTTATTGCGGTAGAGTTTACAATAAAGGACTTGGGTCCTTTAAATTATTTTCTAGGCATTGATGTGACCCAATATGTAGGTGGTATGTTTCTCAGTTGAAAGAAATATGCCGCGGAAATAATTAAAAAAGTCGGGATGTCCTCCTGCTAGAGATGGCAGTGGATCTTAGATCGGGTCCGGATCCGGTGGATCCAGATCCGTTTTATAGGATATGGATCTTCAAAATTTGGACCCGACGAATCCGGATCGGACCCAAATCTATTTCTGACGGATCAGATCTAGATTTGGATCTTGTATTTGAGATCCGTATCTGGTCTAGATCCAATCCGTGGATCCGTTTTTAATTAAATATATCCATAACCTAGAATGTAATTTTATAAGTATTTTCTTAATTGTTTTTCATAATTTATGTATTGGGTAAAGGGTTAAAACCAGGATAAGACACAAGTCACACAACCATGTAATTTATCTTTGAAGTTTCATTTCTTTTACCTATATGCTCTCTGCAGTTTCCCATAATTTCATTTCTATAAAAAGAAAAAATTATCACTCTTCTTTAAATTTTTCTTTCTTCAATCTGCTAGCCGTAAGCTTTAAGTATATTTCTCTCGTTTGTTTGATCAGCAAAAAAAACTGGGACTTTTGATATATGACTGACATTGTTTTATGTTGTTTAATGAAGTCAATCAGTAGAACTACAAGTGGAGCATCACTAAACCTCCAAAAATTAGCTCAAAGTTGCAACCTGTTCAGCATCACTAATGAAGTCAATCGTCTTTATTTTCTTGTGATGCTAAAACTTTGTTCAGTATTTTGGAAGAATGGTGTCATGTTTGTATAGGTTGATTGAATGAAATCAATCATTTTTTTCAATCAGATTGCGTTTCATTTTGTCATAAAAGTTTCAACATGTGGGAATATTATTCAAGCCAAAAAAATTTACATGTAGATCCAGATTCGATCCGTGGACCCGGTGAATTCGGATTTGGATCTGATTTTTATGGACCCGATGGATCTGGATTCTGATTTGGATCCAGGTATAAAAATGGATTTGGATCTGGATCTAGTAGGATCCTGTCCAGATCCGATCTGTTACCATCCCTACCTCCTGCAAACCATCACATACACCAGTTGATACTAAGGCCAAATTGAGTAACTCTATAGGTACTCCATATAGCGATCCAACACATTACCTCAGTCTAGCAGGGGCCTTGCAGTATCTGACTTTCACAAGGCTCGATATTTCCTATGCAGTCCAGTAAGTCAGTTTACACATGCATGATCCAAAGGAAGAGTATATGGGGGTCCTCAAGAGAATTCTGTGGTGTGTTAAGGGTACTCTTCATTTTGGTTTGCTTATGTATAAGTCATCTATTTCGAGTCTCTCATCTTATACAGATGCGGATTGGGGTGGCTGGACACACGGCGTTCCACTTCGGGATATTGCGTATTCTTGGGGACAATCTCATTTCATGGTCGCCTCAACGACAACCCACGTTGTCTCGGTCGAGCGCTGAGGCAGAATACCGAGGGGTAGCCAATATGGTTACTGAATCATGTTGGCTTCGTAATCTTCTGTTTGAGCTACACTGTCCAATTGAAAAGACAATTGTGGTTTATTGTGATAATGTGAGTGCGATATACGTATCCGGTAATCCTGTCCAGCATCAACGCACAAAACACCTAGAAATGGATATACTATTTGTCCGAGAAAATGTTGCACGTGGACAAGTCCGTGTTCTCCATGTACCGTCCCGTTATCAGATTGCCGACATCTTCACAAAAGGTCTTCCGCGCGTATTTTTTGATGATTTCAGGGACAGTCTCAGCATACGAGAATCTCCCGCTAAGACTGCGGGGGACTGTTAGGATAATTATCTCAAATCATATATTGTGTATCATAATTTATTATGATTAGGATTTGATTGTAAATTAATATAACTTAATTTAGAATGATTAGATAAGTCTTCGTTGATGTTAGCATTATATACTTGTATATATATTTGACTATAAGAATGAAATAAATCAACCAATTTCCTACGATATTCTTACATATTTATTTGTATATTTTAATTGGATACCCACCTTTTTTGCTTACTCGGTTTTTCTCTTTTTGACTTGAGTTTTGTGTAGATCTATACTCCATCTTACGTTATTCTATTATTATTTTTAATCTCACAGTATTCATTGATCAATACGAGAATATATTCAGTTATTCACCAATAGATGAGTATGAGAGATGGGCTTTCATAATAAATAAAAACAAAAACATATTATTTCCCACTCTCGTGCACCCGAGAGTGTGTGATGATAAATTTGAGGTCCTTAATTAAGCTAGCTCTAGTGAATGTTTTTTATGTATTTTTTATAAAAATATTATTCTCTTTGTTCTAATTTAGGTACATGTGTTTGACGATTGCTGAAGAGGAGTTGAAAGTTACTGCACTTAAATAAAAGTGGAGATAAATTTAACTTTATGAAAGAGCTGGAACTTCTTTTAGTAGAAAAGTGGATCCTTTTGAAATCGCTCGAAAGTTATTCAGTTTAAAACATGTTAAAAACACTACACTTATGATGCAATGTTAATATATTGCAGATCGGTATATACTCATAAAATCGTGACAGCCTAACCCATACGCAAATATGAAGACTTAGTAGGCGATTTGTCATAAAACCAAATAGTTTTCACTTTATTGAAATTTTTTAAGTTGGAGTTGTGTTTGATTATAGTTTTTGCGAAGAATATTTGGTTATTTGAATATACTAAAAGTAAAAAAAGTGAAAAAGGTGAAACAGATTTTAAGTATTTTCTAAATTTCAAATAAAAATTTAAATTATATTTGAAATTTTCATAACCAAACATTAACTCTGCTTATAAAATATGAGAAAAAAATAAAATAAAACAATGCCAAGAGTTTTGTCAATTCGTTGCTAATCCACATATAGACAAAACTCTCTTTAACATCTAGCACTAGTTGGAACATTCTTTATTTAGGAAAGAATAAAAAAGGAAAAAGATGCCAATTTCATTCACTAATCGGGAATTAATGAATGCCTTCTATTTTTATTTTCAAGTGTTTCTTTCATAATTATGCAATAAAATATCAATTGAGTGATATAATGAGCCAAAAAACAATGAAATAATTTGTATTAAGAAAGAAAAATAGGTTCATATAAAGTCATTAAATACAACCAAGCGCTAAAATTATCTTCGATTCTCATTCAACTATTCAAAGGGGTTAAGAACCAACGTATCCGTTGAGCACTATAATCTGTAGCAAGAAAATGAAGGTTCAATTTCAAACCCATAAATATCATCTCCTATATCCTTTCAATTTAATTGTCTTAATTTGAGCTTAAAAAAATAAGGGAGATTTTTTAATCTCGTGATCTTATACTAAAGAAGTGTCTAAAGTAAACTTACCCACACCACCGAGTGTTTATGTCAATCCAATAAACATATGACACATGTCTTTACAAACATGATTATCACTATACCATAATTAACTAAGGAAAATTTGTCTGTCATAGCTAACTACTTAAGAGTTATTTATAGATAATAACTACCTTTTAATTTAATTACTTTTCAGAGCTACAGTGAAATTTCAATTAACCTATCGTAGCTATACCAAATACATAAAGTTATTCCATTGTATCAATCTTCTAGCTCACCCCTCTCTCTCTCTATTTTCCCTCACTATGGCTATAGTCGCCTCTCTCCCTCCTTTTCTCCATCTCCGGCGAAACACAAACCACCGCCCCAATCACCACCACGACCCCCCGCTCCACGACATCACTGCCGCCCTCCCCCCTCTCTATCTCTCAATAGAACATATCCGCACCAATGAATTCGTCATCGCCGATCTCCGAGCATTAAATCGGTTAGGCGAATACAAAATCGAAGAAGTATTATTCTTCATATTCTTATGCATACTACACCTAAACGAACCAGGATGCATTGTAGGATAACATAAGCACGTCCTCTTCGACATCTGCCATCGAACCACCTGATCACGTTGAGACACTGCCATCGAACGGAGAGGAGATACAGATCTGTCGATGGAGAATCTAACGTTCGACAATGGCGCGTGGAGATTCACGCGCGTCGGAGAAATCAGAATCCATGGATTCTTCTCCTTCTTGTATCTCAATTCTGAGTGTATTCACCATTTTAGTGTATTTTTTTTGTATTTGACCGGAATCCAAAGCTTCTTCTCCTTTTTGTATCTCAAATCTGAGTGTATTTGTCATTTTTTAGTGTTTGTTTTTTGTATTTGATCAGAATCCATAGCTTTTTCTTCCTTCTTATATCTCAGATCTGAGTGTATTTCAATGTATTCGTATTTTTTTAGATTTTTTTTTGTATTTGACCGGAGATTGAACTTGTTAATGTTTGGTTTGGTGTTGTGACATTCTGCCCAACATATCATTTTAAGTATTAATTTGAATTTAAGAAATGTTGGAACAAATGACACAACATTCGGACCAACATTTTATGAAAAACTGTTTTGCCGTACTTCACGGAATGAAGCAATATTCGTGGAAATATTACTATGAAGTAAAAGTGACTTGGCAAGGTAAATAAGGCTGATGAAAAATGTGGGAAGAACAAGTCAAAGACGTTGCTATGCTTGAGGAACTAGTCCAAGAAGTTAGAGGATTTTGCTCCATGATCTTCTCCAACAAACCTTACTAGATGCCCACTTTTCCCTCAACTTTCACAATAAATCGATGAGATTTTCAAGGAAGACTCTATACTATAAATAGAGAGGATGCCGAAGTGAATCGACATCCAAAATCAAAAATCAAAAATACCAAGAGAGCTCTCATTAAGCCCAGAAAACTAGATCACAAGTGTTGCCTGAGTATGTCGACAACATTCTGTCCAACATTACAATTGCTGCTTAGATTCTAGATGTGTTATGTATTGAAGCAATTGTAATGAGAAGTTGTCTATGTCTATTTAGGTAGATTTTTCAGGCAGAAGTCATTTGCGACTTCACCATTTTTAATTCCTTTTTGTTGTACGTTGTGAAATTGTAAAAGAAAGAATTTATTCAATTGTATATAATATATACAATACTTTTGGTCATTGACCATCATAAGTTATATGTTGATGTTGATATAACTTATGAAAATTTAAAACCTTTGTGTTATTTATATTTTCGTTGATTTTTACTCTTCAAAGGTTTTCTGCTTTACTACTATGTTGTTACTGTTGTCAGACAACATTAGTCCCTACATTCGGAAACAAAATTGGCATTCAAAGTTGATTTAGTTTATTTGCATTTTATTTACTGTTCCATAGCTCCCCGGGATCCAACAAGTGATATCAGAGTCAACACTTAACACAATAAGTGTTTGGTCATGTTATTTAAAAGCTATGGATATGACAAATCCAACTATTGGTAGACTTCCTATTTTAGATGGTTCAAACTATGCCTATTGGAAGATTCACCTACGTTCTCGTATCAAATTAATTGATGTTAGGGCATGAAGATCTATAACCAATTGGTATATTATTTCAATATTGCCGCCGGATGAGGAATGTGACACTCTTGTTAAACCTGAATCCGAATGGACGGCGGAAGAAACCAATAATGCTAGTTTTAACTAAAAGGTCTTAAATGTAATTTTTGGATGGGTTGATCTTTATATGCTCAAACTCATACAAAATTGCTCTACAGCTAAAGACGTTTGAGATACTTTACAAACTCACTGTGAAGGTAGTTCAAGTGTTCGTCGGACAAAGCTACACATGATCATGAGTAGATATGAACGTTTAAGGGTGGAAGAATCGAAAGACATTAAATCCTATTTTGAAAAGTTGATTGACATCTCTAATGAATGTCAAGTGTTTGGTGCTCCTTTAACCAACACTCAACTTGTGGAAAAGGCACTCCGTTCACTTCCTGAAAAGTTCAATATAAAGATTTGTGCGATTGAAGAAGCTCACAATCTTGCTACAATGGACCTTCATACCTTAATGAGCATTCTCAAAACCTATTAGATGAACATTGAGAATCAAAGGGAATTGTACAAGAACAATAACGTAGCACTTCAAGTCCAATCCTTGGAGAATCAAATCCAAGAAGAGGATGAGAACCTTGAAGAAGTTGGTGATGGTGCAAATGTTGCTCTCCTAACTCAAAAATTCAATTCGATGGTGAGGAAGTTCAACAATGATCGAAATAAGTTCAAATCCAAAGAGCACTAGAACCAAGGCTTCAATCAAAAGTCCACTAAATCTCTTCTGATAGTACAAAGAGGAAATCAACTAAAAAGAACCAACTCTGATCGTACCAAATTTGATCCCAAACAACTTGAATCTGTGCAATGTCATGCATGCTCAGGCTGGGGTCATTATGCTAATGAATGTGCAAATACCTTGAGAAAAATTGGTAAGAGTTTATGGGTTTCTCTTAGTGACGACGAAGGAGAAGGGGAAGGAGATCAAGAAGTCGATTCACACGCAATGCTGGCTACTATTCTTGAACAGTCTCTGACGGATGATGAAAATGTCATCAACAGTGTTGTCCCAAATGTCACAACATTTACGTCAACATCGGCAATGACATCCACATTCCCAGCAACATCCGAGAGGTATGAATTCTTTAACTATTCTGATGTAAATTGCATTAGTGGTTTTATTAGTGAGACTGATTGTGAGGATCAAGTTGACTCCAAATATGATATGATTAAGGAATTACAAAATCTTTGTAAAGACTTAATCTTAGAATTCAAGCAACTTGACACAAAAGTAAAATCTTTAACTCGTGAGAATGCAGATTTAAAAGGAACAATAACCCGACTAGAGATTGCACTTACCAAAAAGGACATTGAATTTGATAAGATAAGTGCAAAATTGGATCTAGCCGAAACAACCTTCCATAAGATCAACACCGGAACTTCGAAACTGAATGAGATACTCAACCTTAGTAAACCTTCACATGCAGGTATTGGATACGAAAACTCTCTTAAAATAATAAGCTCAAGTATCCTTGATAAAAATGAGAAAATAAGATTTGTAAAAGAAAAAGGGATAAAGAATAGTTTATCTTATAGGTCAAGGAAAATGAAGTTTGTATGTCATTACTGTAAATCTCCTAGACACTTAAGACCATATTGTTTCAAACTTTGAAATTCAGTGAGCAAAATGTTGACCAAAAAATTGTCTAACATACCTGATAACAATAAAGGCAACATTTCTGAACCACAAAGTAGGAAATATTTTAAGAGAGTTTGGGTTCCTAAAAAGGATATTGCTTGTAATGTTGTCATAACTGCATTAAGAACTAACATTTCAGGTTCTTGGTACCTTGATAGTGGATGTTCTCACCACATGATAGGTACAAAGGAGTTTTTAAGGGACTATGAGTCATTCAATGGAGGGAACATGACTTATGGAGGTGGCAGTAAAAAAAATAATTGGAAAAGAGATCTTGAATGTTCTTGGATTTCCAACCCTAAGAAATGTCTTACATGTTGAGGGTTTAATGGAGAATCTGATCAGTATAAGTCAAATATGTGATGACAATCTTGAGGTAAAGTTTAATAAGAATGCCTATGAAATTATGAATGAAGCTAATGAATGTGTCATGACAGGTACTAGAACAGGTGATAATTGCTATCTTGTTGCAAGACAAGAAACTTACAATAATGCCAAGATCGATGACACAACAATATGGGATCAAAAGTTGGGGCATGTCAACTACCGCAATTTGGAAAAAATAGTCTCATATGAAGCGGTTAGAGGCTTACTCAATCTTAGCCATAAAGGTAAAATTGTCTGTGAAAATTGTCTAAAAGGTAAGAAAACCCGTGTTTTCCATAATGTTATTCAAAATGACTGACAACATTCAGGTACATATCACCGCTTTCAATTATCGCACATGGATCTTATGGGTCCAGTTGAGGTAGACAGTTTATGAGGCATGAGATATTTCTATGTGATAGTATTTCTTGAAAGAAAAATCACAAACTTTTGACATGTTTAAAATTTGCACTCTAGAATTAGGAACTTGTTCTATTCTCCTATTTTTAGGATTAGATCCGACCATAGAAAAGAATTTGAAAACAGCTCCTTCACAAAAATTTGTGAGAAGAATGGAATTTTCCATAAGTTTTCTGCTCCCAAAACTCCTCAACAGAATGGGGTAACAGAAAGAAAGAATAGAACATGCAAGAAATGGCTAGAGTTATGCTTAGTTCTAAAAAATTGTCAAAACGTTTTTGGGCTGAAGCCTTAAATATTGCTTGTCACATCACTAATAGAGTCTATTTAAGGCCTGGAATAAAGATGACACCCTATGAGATTATAAATGGAAAGAAATCTAACTTGTGTTACTTTCATGTTTTTGGGTGTATTTGTTACATTTTAAATGATAGAGATCATTTGACAAAGTTTGACTCCAAGAGTGACAAATGAATTTTTGTTGGCTATTCACAAAATAGTCATGCTTATCGAGTATACAATTTGAGGACAAAAATTGTACAAGAGTCGTAAATGTTATTTTTGATGATTATTCTGCTCCTACAGGAAATACAACTGAAAATAACACTATAGTTTCAGTGGAAAATGTGCAGACTGCTGAAGAATCAGATGTTGCCCCAAATGTTGCCACACCTGAAGCAACATCTGAACCTGAACCAGAGACCACAGAGGGTGCGGATAAGGAGTCAAATACTGAATTGCTAGATCAAGTTCGAAGGGACCCCTCATCAAGGATTAGGAATAATCATCCAACAGGCCAAGTGATAGGGTGAGTTTTTGAGTGAATTAGAACAAGAAGGAAAGAACCACTCAATTATAGAGACATGGTAAGGTATGTGTGTATGTCTACCATATACCAAAAGGTTAGTCTTTCTTGTTTTATATCTACTTTAGAACCAAAAAATATTTTAGAAGCACTTAAAGATGATTTTTTGATTCAAGCAATGCAAGAAGAGCTTGAACAATTCTCTCGAAATGAAATTTGGGACTTAGTTCCACATCCAAGTAATACAAATGTAATTGGAACTAAGTGGATTTTTAAAAAATAAATCAGAAGAATCGGGAACCATTGTTAGAAACAAAGCTCGTCTAGTTGCACAAGGCTATACTCAGGTTGAAGGAATCGATTATGACAAAACCTTTGCACATGTGGCTAGAATTGAATCAATTAGACTTCTACTTGCAATTGCTTGCTTTCTAAAAATTACTTTACACCAAATAGATGTAAAATGTGCATTCTTAAATGGTTATCTAGATAAGGAAGTATATGTTGAACAACCAAAAGGATTTGAAGATCCTTAATATCCGCACTATGTATACAAGCTCAAAAAGGCTTTGTATGGGTTGAAACAAGCCCCTTGTGCATGGTATAGTCGTCTAACTAACTTCCTCCTTGAATTTGGTTTTAACCGTGGTGAAGCTGATCGTACTTTATTCATTAAACGTCACGGTGTAGATATTATTATTGCTCAAATCTATGTAGATGACATAGTCTTTGGTTCGACCTCACATTCTTATCTAAAGTCATTTGTTGAATCTATGTCATCAACTTTTGAAATGAGCATGATTGGGGAAATAACTTTTTTCTTAGGCTTACAGATTAAGCAAAGTGAAGATGGAATCTTCATCTCTCAGAGCAAATATGCCAAGAATCTAATTAAGAGATTTGGGTTGAAAAATGTTAAACAGATGAAAATTCCAATGGGATCATCACAGAAGATATGTAGGGATAATGTTGGTGAAAATGTCGACTCAGCCTTGTGTCAATCTATGATAGGTAGCCTTCTATATCTTACTGCTAGTCACTCGGATATATGTTTAGTGTTTGTATTTGTGCTAGATTTCATGCTTGTCCCAAAATTTTCCACTTAAATGATGTAAAATGTATCATTAGATATGTTGCTGGCACATGTGAGTTGGGAATTTGGTATTTCAAAAACATTAATTTAATAGGGTATAGTGACTTGAATTGGGCTGGTGATGTGGATGATATAAAGAGTACAAGTGGAGGATGTTTTTATCTTGGTAATAATCTTGTTTCTTGGTATAGTCGTAAACAAAAATGTGTATCACTTTCAACTGTTGAATCTGAATATGTAGCAGCTGGAAGTTGTTGCTCACAATTAATATGGCTACGACACATGTTAGACGACTAAGGTTTTACTAGTAACATCTTAATTTTGTATTGTAATAATTTGAGTACTATAAATATTTCCAAAAATCCAGTTCAGCACTCACGTACAAAATATATTGATATTAGACATCACTTTTTAAGAGATTTAGTCGAGAAACAGCTAGTTCAAATTGAACATGTTTACACTCTTCATCAATTAGCTGACATTTTTACAAAAGCTTTGGACCATGAGAGATTTTCCAGTTTGAAGAAATCTCTTCGTCTTTGTAATCTCTAAAAAGACATTTTTGGTGAATGTCGGCTGAAACGTTCTCTAACATTTCGGGTGACATTTACCTATGATATATCACTGACTGATTATTGTTGATGTATGGTGCATAACTTTTGGTCACACAAGCATGATCCATAACTAAGAATGTATTTTTAATGTGATACCGTTCTCTGCGATGATATTACATATCATAAAAAGGGAGTATCAAATAAGGCAAAACCTTTACAAATATTTGACAACTGTGAAAAATGGGCAAAGCCCTTGAAATGATATCGTTCCTATTCTATAGGAGTATCAAGTGCTTCAAAAGAATCTTAAGAATACTAAACAAGTATTCCTATTTTTTACATGAAAACTTTTGTATATATTTTAGGATTAGATCAAGGACACGATGGGAAAATGTTACATTGGTCCAGTGGTCAAACTCATAAAATACGTATAAAACATGTCTTGATTTGTTACCAAAAAGAAAAAATCCTAGAGGGATCAAAATACTTGTGTCGTCCAAAATGTTGCCAACATTGTTGTTGACATTTTTCAAAATGTGATATCTGTTGGGATATGGAACTTAACTGATTGCAGAAAAATCATATTTTTCCTCCCTATTTTTATGTCATGTTTTGATTGGAATTCAAACTTTAAAAGGATAAGATTAAATTCCTAATAAGATGTTTATTGTTTTATCCCAAAATTTTAGATGTAAGCTATTGAATAAATATCAAACATCTAAAATTAAGGACTTCTTAGTATTCCGAAAGGCTTGCCAAGAGTATAAATATTCACTACGTTTGTTTTCTACCATTCTAGATTTTTTCTAAAACTTAAAAAAAAACACATCACAACCTCGGTAAAACCCCTACCTAACCGATGGAACCTTCATCTCTTCAAACCCCATCGTCTTGCAAAAACCTTAAACCCTCAAAATCCTTTCAAAACTCACCGATGGAAACCTCCCCAATGTCAACACTTATGTCGATCAACACACCCAGCACACTCCCATGAGTATCAGTCTTACTCAATAACCAGGCATACCTTCTTCTTCACACCTGCCTGAAAACAGGTGTACTGCCATAGTTCTCAGAGGTGATGAGGAACCTCTTGATATAAGTTACCCCGGAGATGACAATAATCTCATAGATATAGATGCTACATCATATTATTTGACCCTAGGTAAAAGACTCAGTTTCTCCTCTTTCCCTACTCGTAGATCGAGTAGAGTGTTTGAAAGAACTGTCCAACAGGAACCTATCACCAAGAAGTCCAGATTTAAAACTATTTGTACCTGCTTGCTCAAGTAGTGACACTGAAGATATGAACTTTGAGTTGTCCTCTGAAGAAACTGAAGAAGAACCTACTGCCTATGTTCCTCAGAATGTGTCTTAAGACGATGAAATTCCTGATGATACCCCACTGACAAGATTCTGTCCCAGAGGAATTCCCAGTTATGCTAAATCAGATGATGCTTAAAATATTGCCGACAATGCCACAACATCTTAAGCAACATTTCAGCAAACTTCATAAAAGACACCAACACCATCCTACTCCAGCAAAACCAAATCTGACTTTGATGTTAAGGTAAATGCTTTTTTCAGAAAAGTTCTATTCCAAAGCTAAATTTGATAAATGGGATTGGTTTAAGAATAGTGTTATCAGAGTTGAAAAAGTGTTAGATGTAGCCTCGTGTTCAGAATATGGTTTAGGTGAGTTCCTCAATGATAGAAAACTACTCAAATCTGTAACTGAAAAAGAACAATTTATTGATAAAGTAATTAGGTTGTTTATGCGAACTTGAATTCTGCTATAGAAGATGCCTCCTCAAAAAAATTTGGGAAGGTATACCTCTATAACACAATTTATCAGTTTACATCCTTAATTATTAATCAATGTTTGGGATTTGAGCTTGAAGAAAGAAGTAGCACTACAGAGAGAGCAACAGAGAATAGGGATGAGATAATTGAATACCTCACTGGAGGTATAATGAAGAAATTGATCCCTCGATGCCCTGCTTCAAAGTTAACTGCCTTATTCTCCACCCTCCATAAGATTGTCATTCACAATTGGCTCCCTTCACTAAATGAGTTAATTGTAACAACTGATCAAGCCTCACTATTATTCAAAATTGGTAAAAGATTAAAAGTTAACTTAGGAAGTATGATATTCTATCAAATAGCAATTTGGCAGAGAGATAGTCAACTTTAATCCTTCCCTTTCCATCTTTGATCTTCCAAATTTTAACTACCCAAGGCTTTCAGCCTAGAAAATAGGACATTTTAGAGAAAGCTCCTGAGGTATATTCAGTTAAGAAGGCAATTATGAAAAGCAAAGAAAGAGTCATTGACCTTTCATGGAAAAAGAAAGCTGACAGTGAGAATGTTGTCAGAAATGTTACACACATTCAGGGCAACACTGGTTCTGAACAGTCGCCTCTGACAACTGAATGGTTAGTTGGTCAAATTGCCAAAATCAACCAACAGATTTCACAAATTGATGCTGCTAGGGACGCATTAGTTCAGGCCAGGGACCAGTTCTTACTGTTGATTTCTTCTCATAAAGGGGGAGATGATTCTATTGTGCAGAGGGAGCAAAGGGCTGAAAGTTCTGAAGGCAATGTTGTTGCTGATGAAGAAGTTGTTGGTGTTGCTATGTAGAGAGAAAATGATGCTGGGAGGAAAGTGTTGCTGAAGAGGTTAAGGCTCAGAGCTGAAGCAGAAGTTGTCAAGCAAAAGTAGAAAGAGGTTGGAAGCTACTACTGATGCATGATAAGCTAGGGGGAGCAGGCTGATTTGTTGCTGATCTACTATCTGATTGATTTACTCTTTGATTGAGTTGTCTTTGCTGAACAATGTTGGTATTTGACTGTTTTAATTGGTTGAAGTGTTAACTGGATGATTGAATGTTTAGACACTGGTTTAATATTGACATTTGGATATTTTCTTTTGTATATTGGATGATCTGTATATCAATGAATGTGCTAATATTGTGTTTAATCTTACGTCTTGGTATACACTGGAATACATATATTTTGATTGTATGCCATCACAGGTTAAGGGGAAGCATAACTATTATCATAGATGTTGGGACAACATCTATGACATTGCCTTAAGTCATTTGCACAGGTTATAATGAGTTTTGTGAAGAAAGACAAAAAGGGGGAGAATGTTAATGTTTGGTTTAGTGTTGTGACATTCTGCCCAACATATCATTTTAAGTACTAATTTGAATTTAAGAAATGTTGGAACAAATGTCACAACATTTTATGAAAAACTGTTTTGCCGTACTTCACGGAATGAAGCAATATTCGTGGAAATATTACTATGAAGTAAAAGTGACTTGGCAAGATAAATAGGAGCTGATGAAAGTGTGGGAAGAACAAGTTAAAGATGTTGCTATGCTTGAGGAACAAGTCCAAGAAGTTAGAGGATTTTGCTCCATGATCTTCTCCAACAAACCTTATCAGCTGCCCACCTTTCTCTCAACCTTCACAACCAATCGATGAGCTTTTCAAGGAAGACTCTATACTATAAATAGAGAGGATGCCGAAGTGAATCGATATCCAGAATAAGAAATCAAAAATACCAAGAGATCTCTCATTAAGCCCAGAAAACTGGATCACAAGTGTTGTCTGAGCGTGTCGACAACATTCTGTCCAACATTACAATTGCTGCTTAGATTCTAGATGTGTTATGCATTGAAGCAATTGTAATGAGAAGTTGTCTATGTCTATTTAGGTAGATTTTTCAGGCAGAAGTCATCTACGACTTCACCATTTTTAATTCCTTTTTGTTGTACGTTGTAAAATTATAAAAGAAGGAATTTATTCAATTGTATATAATATATACAATACTTTCGGTCATTGACCATCATAAGTTAACTTATGAAAATTTAAAACATTTGTATTCTTTATATTTCCGCTGCTTTTTTCTCTTCAAAGGTTTTCTGTTTTACTACTGTGTTGTTATTATTGTCATACAACATTAGTCCCTACATTTGAAAACAGAATTGGCATTCAAGGTTGATTTAGTTTATTTGCATTTTATTTACTGTTCCATATCTCCCCGGGACCCAACAGAACTCAAATACATTCAATTTTTGCATTGCAGTAGATATGCAAGTCTGTATATTCGAATACAGTCAAATACAACAAGTTAGCGCGCTAAAAGTTTTTGCTACAACAGAACATTGTTTTCGAATACAATCAAATAAAACTGAAATAGCTAAAAACTAGCTACGAAATGTAATTAACAAAAATGTAGCTATAATTGGTTAGTAGCTCCTAAACTAATAGCTATTTATGTAAATTACACATTAATTAATACATATTTTTACCTTAATTTATCACTTAATTACGGTAAATTAGCTTACACGCATCAAAATGTTGAAACTTTTGGTGTTAAAATCAGGTAGAAGATTAGAATTAGATAGTTTTCCAATAATAAAAGGCGAATCCTTTTAAACAAACTAAAAAGGAAAGTAAAACACTTAAATTGAAACGCAGTAGTACTCCCTCTGTCCCAAAAAGATTGTCTTACTTTCCTTATTAGTTTGTTTAAAAAGATTTGATATATTTCTATATTTAAAAACAGTCTAAATGTTTTACGTCCACACAAATATCTAAGGTTTGTTTTGAGTCACATATTTCAAAAGTCTTCATTAATTTATTAACTTTTGTGCCTAGTCAAACTAAGACAATATTTTTAGAGGGAGGGAGTAATTAAACAACTTTTTTTTTCACAAATTCTGTTCACTATAACGACTAATGTTTGGGACAATTAAAATCATATTTTTTTCCCCGGAAAACACACCATCCTGGAAAAAATAATTTAACTGCGATTCCATTTGGATCTGAAACGAATCTCTTGCAAAATGAAGCAATAAAATTTCCTTTTTCTTTCTTACCGTCCCCGGGGCATAGCAGGATGGCAAATGAGGGAAACTTAAAATCCTCTGCAGCGTGGGTTCGAACCTTGGTGGTAGCAATTTGCTCTCTGGAGCCTACCTTGTAGGTGATATCAGTTGCTCTGTTCTCAAATTCTGGTCATTCAGGCACATCCAACGATTTACTGGTAGTAGTGCTGAGGGACCGGAACTACTATCTCCAGAATAATAGCTGGATATCAAAATAATAATAATAATAATAATAATAATAGCAGACTAAGGAATCGAAATTTCTATTAATGTTATATTCTATTTGTTTTTCTGCTCCATATTTGAAAATCGAAATTATAGCAGACTAAGGAATCGAAATTTCTTTTAATTTTATATATTTATTTCTCTGCTCCACCAGATTTGAATATCACAGAGAACCCGCTCTTTAACGGCTACTTCATTATATTAAATCGAAATTGACACCGACCACAAACCTTTTTCCCAGCCTAGCTTTCCCCATATTTCAGATTCTTGAGGAAAAGAAAATGACAAAATAGTCCTTTATGTTTGAGGATAACTTCAACATAGTCCCTTAAGTATGCATTGAACAGTTTTTACTCTTTAAGTTTGACAAAGGCTAACACTTTTAATGCTTGTTAAATACTCCCTCCGTTCACTTTTTCTTATCACGTTTTGCTTTTCGAGAGTTATACTATACAGACTTTGACGTATATTTTTTATCATATTAATATGAAAAAATTGTAATTTATAGTATTTTCGGTATAGTTTTTGAACATCAAAATTTTAATTTTAAGTCATGGAGTAACTGGTAAAGTTGCTGTCATTTGACCAGGAGGTCATGAGTTCAAGTCGTGGAAACAATCTCTTGCAGAAATGTGAGGTAAGGTTGCGTAACAATAGACCCTTGTGGTCCGGCTTCTTCCAGGACCACAGACAATGGGAGCTTAGTGCCACTTTGCCTTTTTTTATGAAATTAATCTAATTCAATGTAGCTCCAAAAATTAAATAAATTGACTCTCGAGACAACAAATGGCAAATTAAAAAAAACCGATGGAGTATTTAACAATTAATGTTTTGTCGGATTTTATGAAGACAGTTAACCATAAATATCAAGAAAGTCTCGCCTCATCCTAAAATGTGCAACACAAAAAACTGCACTAGACACTAAAAAGATTATAGAAAATAGCATAAATTATACCTCAAAGTTGCACAAAATTCTAGAAATAAATCAAAAATATCATAAACTATAAAAATTATACCTCTAAATGTGATATACCTCTAATTTCCTTTTTCTATTATCCGTCAAATCTAACAAATATAATTCGGTAACTATTTGACAGATACTAAAAACGTTAATTTTGACAAACGTAAAAGATCAAAATTAAAACTATTTTAAACCTACTCTTAAATATAAAGGACTGTTTTCGTCAATATCTCCTTGAGAAAACACCTTTTTTTTACCAATAAATTGTTCCACACAGTACCCAAGAAAATACTACAAATAAATTCCAAACCAAAACATTCTTCAAATCTCAAAAGTCATTAGAATCACTCAAGTGAGCTTTCCCTCTCACATTTTCAGTTTTGAACTAGAGAAAAAAAGGGGTCAAAGAATGCCTAAGAAAAGTTCCCCTGTTTTCCAGAAAGTTTCTAATCTATTAAACATATCCATTTTCTTAGCAAAAATGAGAAAACCAATAATTCCAAGACTAATATCTCTCAAAAGATCAAAGAAAATGAAGAAATTCAACCTCCTTAAGCATTACAATTATGGGTATGTTCAAGAATACGAGTTTTCTCCTTCAAACACACCATTACTTCAATACTATAATAGGAAAAAAACACTCACAAAACAGAGGAGTTACAGAGATTTTTGCTCTGTTTTCTTTATTTCGAAGTGTTTGGGAATGGCGAATGGCGAAAGAGACGAGAGAAGGAGATATCCGGTGTTGGAGTTGGAGGGATTAGGTTCTATGGAAGATGTGGCGAGAGAATTATCAGAAGAGGAAGATGATGATGATGATGATGATACAGTTGATGAGAGAGCTCAGAAGTTTATTGAAAGGTTTTATGAATAAATTAAATTGCAAAGGGAACAATCGCTTTTGGAGCAGTTTAATGCAATGGTTGATAATTGATTAAAGCAGTCGAGCAGATGCGGAGCTAGAATTTTAAGTTTATGCATTCTAATTTCTTAAAAAAATTCAAGGTTATTGGATTTTTGATTTATTATTTATACATGTTACCTGAAGTTTTTTAAGAAAATACAAAATGTGTCAAAATTATTTATCTGCAGAACTCGTAAACGGCATGCTAGCTCTGCACCTGCAGCCAAAGATGTGTTCTTCAAGTAGAAGAGAATGAGTTTTGTTTCTTTTTTGTCTCTTTCATTTTCTTTTATGTGATGATATTATTTTGATTTATTTCTCTCCACATTTTTTTAAGTGGCTGTGGAGATATGTCGTTTTCATTTTTTTTTTTTGTAATGCAGTTGCTGTTTAACGAGTTTGGTAGCCGGTTCTTTTGAAATTTGTCAACTGAAATAGACTACGGGTGTGTTTGGTAAAGCCACCATTCTTATGTTTGGTAGGCAGCTTGAAAAATGTATATTAAGAGCATTCGCATATGTTCAAAGTAAAATACTATGAGATTTTTAAATTTGGAGTGCAATTTATGATAGTAGGGGTAGAAGCGATAAGGGGGTAGGCAGGTGGGTGGATTGGTGATGCGTTGTAGTGTTTTTATTGATCCAGAAAATATTTTTTTCAAGTTTCTAAGAAATGGTTTTTAAAGATATTTAATACAACCAAATAATGAAAAATAGGAAAACATTTTTGAAAGATATTTTTCGTCATACCAAACACACCATTCTCATTTTATATTTAAATGTTTTTTAAATTATGAATCCAGATGTAACGGTGGCAAATGGATGGGTTTGATTGAATTTGGTGGTTGAAAATGATTTGAATAAAAATGAGTTGGGTTTCAACCTACCCATATTTTATGTGGGTAAATATGAGTTGGGTGATAAAATTGGTTGGCTATGGGTTAGCCCATATTCCACATATTATATAAGTGTAATATTATAATATTTTTTTAGTCAAATTAAATTAATTTTTCATATATTTATAATTATATAAATGATTTTTTTCATTTTTTTATAAAAATAAAATATATAAAATAGAAAATGTGTATGTGTCTTTGGGGGAGGTTGTCAACTGAAATAGACTACGGGTGTGTTTGGTAACGCGAAAAATGTTTTTCAAGACAAATATTTTTTTCGGAAAAAAAGTAATTTTCCTACTCATTTTCTTATGTTTGGTACGTAGGTTAAAAAATGTATATTAAGAGCATTGTCATATGTTCAAAGTAAAATACTATGAGGTTTTTGAATTTGGAGTGCAACTTCTGATAGTAGGGGTAGAAGCGATAAGGGGGTAGGCGGGGTAGGCAGGTGGGTGGATTGGGGATGCGTTGAAGTGGTTTATTGATCCAGAAAATATTTTTTTCAAGTTTTTCAGAAAACTATTTTAAAGATATTTTCCGTCATACCAAACACACCATTCTCATTTTATATTCAAATATTTTTTTAATTATGAATCCAGATGTAGGGGTGGCAAATGGATGGGTTTGATTGGATTTGGTGGTGGAAAATGATTTGAATAAAAATGGGTTGGGTTTCAACCTATCCATATTTTATGTAGGTAAATATGAGTTGGGTGATAAATGGGTTTGTTTGGCTAAGGGTTAGCCCATATTACCCATATTATATAAGTATAATATTATAATATTTTTTTTGGTCAAATTAAATTAATTTTTTTATATATTTATAATTATATAAATGGATTTTTTTCATTTTTTTATAAAAATAAAATATATAAAATAGAAAATATGTGTATCTTTGGGGGAGGTGGAGGTTGGGGTGGGGTGGAGGGTAAGAATTTTTTTTCACTTTTTATAATTTTTAAAATAAAATAAGATAATATATACAAAATAGAAAATGTGTCGGGGGAGGGTGTAGGGTGTGGGGTAAAAATAAATTTTTCACTTTTTATATATATATTTTTATAAAAGTAAAATATATGAAATAAAAAATGTGGTATGTGGGGGAGGGGAGGGGGGGGCGCAAGCGGGTGGTGGTGGAGGTGTAAAAAAAATTTCTCACTTTTCAGAATTATTTCTATAAGAGTAAGATAAAATAAATGAAATAGAAAATCTGTGTGGGGGGGGGGGGGGGTGCAAGGTCTGGTGGTGGGGTAAGGGTTAGAGTGGGCGGTAAGAAAAAATTTCTAATATTTTTCATAAATCTTTTAAAAAAGTAATGAAGTATATAAAATAAAATTCGGGTGGTGGTGTGGTGGGGTGGGTAGTCCTGGTGGGGTGTAAGTGTAGGTGGTGGGGTAGGTGGCGGAGTGGGGGGGGGTGCATTGATGTATATTTTATCGATCCGGACAATGTTTGTCTCAAATTTATATTTTTTCCTATTTTGAGTAAATGAATTGTTATTGGGTCTAGTGAGTTATATATATGGATATCCAAATTTTATCTATGTTTGCTCATATTTTTATGGATTAGAAAGAAAATTGAAGCTCATATTTACCCAACAGAAATATGAGTGACTCAATTCACTAAAATATGGGTTAGTCTCTAAATATAGGCTCAAATTGCCACCTCTATCCAGACGGCATAACTACTACTACTATTTCCGTGAGGCATCAAATAATCGTGGTTCAAATTTTGCATCGTTACTACGGCTATTCGTTGCATCTTTTCAATGATATCAAGGGATTCAATCTTTTAACAGTGTATGCTGATAGTATTGTGCTTCTGGGCAATAATGAGGTAGGAATTGTAGAAACTAAGGGTGTGTTTGGTATTAAAAAAATATTTTCTTTATAAGGAAATGTATTGGTATGGAGAGAATATTTTGCAATTTTTTGGTGTTTGATTTGTCTATTTTGGAAAATAGATTGTTTAAAGTTAGAAAAATGACTTCTACCGTGATATTAGAAAAAACCAAATTTTGATAAGTAGTATTTCAAACTGATTGTCTTCTACCCACCCCAACACACCCTCATCCTCAACCTTACCTTTATTCTCACCCAACTCTCATAGTATTTGCTTGGATTATATATAAATATTCTTATAGCAATATTTTTTACTTATCAAATACAAAAAAAAAGATATTTTTTGTCCAAAATATTTTTCTTCATACCTAAAAGAGAAATTCCTTGATTATTTTCATTAATGAAAAGGTCTATATATACATGATATACAAAATTAATTAAGGAAATTAAATCTATATTTTCCTACTATAATTCTAATACCATAATTACACTTGTACAATAATTCTACAACTATGGTAAGTTATTTACAAAACTCGGTTTGGTGATATACACATTTGGTCCGTGTATATGGCTTCTGTCACACCCCTGCAATCATAGCGGACGGTTGTCGTACGCTGAGACTGTCCCTAAAATCTTCAAACATAATCAAGGGAAGACCATTAGTAAATATATCAGCAATTTGGTACCTTGAAGGGACATGCAAGACACACACTTGTCCACGATCTACCTTTTCGCAAACAAAGTGAATATCCATCTCGATATGTTTAGTGCGCGGATGTTGGACCGGATTCCCAGAGATATATATTTCACTAACATTATCACAGTAGACCAAGGTAGCTTTCTGAATAGGAAAGTGAATCTCTAATAGAAGATACACGGCCAACATGGTTCATATACCACATTGGCTACCCCTCGATACTCAGCCTCCGCACTGGATCGTGATAATGTAGCCTGGTGTTTTGCCGACCAAGAGACCAAGTTATCACCAAGAAACATACAATAACCAGATGTCGACCGTCTGGTATCGGGACATCCACCCCAATCAACATATGTATACGACACGAGAGTAGAGACGGAGGACATATATAAATGCAATCCATAATCAAGTGTACCCTCTATGTATCGTATAATGCGTTTGAGCGCATGCATGTGCTCAATCCGCAGACCATGCATAAATAAACACACCTATTGCAATGCATACGTAATATCAGTTCTCGTGAAAGTAAGCTACTGAAGTGCCCCTGCAACACTGCGATAATGGGTTGGATCCGCGTATGGTGTGCTAGATATATTACTCAGCTTCGGTTTGGTATCAACCGTAGTAGAAGTAGACTTACAAGTCGACATTCCAGCTCTATCAATAATCGCAGTCGCATACTTCTTCTGTGATAAAAATAGACCACCTGCATGACTAGTGACTGCTATGCCCAAAAAATAACTCAAGGGCCCCAAGTCTTTCATAGCAAATTCTGAACTGAGAAGGGACATGATAGACTTGCGCATAATATCAGAAGAGGCAGTCAATATAATATCATCAACATATAATAAAATGTATGCCAGAGAAGTACCACGCCGATAGATGAACAGATAATGATCAGACCTGCTGTGAGAAAACCCAATAGTGGACACATAATTTCCAAACATCTTATACCAAGCCTGTGGGGCATGCTTAAGCCCATATAAGGACTTCTTAAGTAAACAAACATGATTTGGATAATCGGGGTCTCTGAAACCCAAGGGTTGATGCATGTACACTGTCTCTTTGAGATAATTATGTAAAAATGGATTCTTCACATCCAACTGATGAATGTGTCATGCTTTCGAGAGAGCTAGACTGAGAACAATGCGAATAGTAGCCAGTTTGACTACCGGACTAAATGTCTCACCACAAGCCACGTCAACCTATTGAGTTTTGTCATCACCTACAAGACGGGTCTTATGCCTCTCAAAACAACCGTCAGATTTTTTCTTATGAGTAAAAATCCACATAGATCGAATAACATTGAAACTAGGTGGACGGGGCACCAACTCCCACGTCTTATTTTCAATTAGAGCTTTATATCCGTCGTCCATGGAAATTTTTCAATTCGGGTCATGAAGGGCAGACACAGGGTTAAGTGGTAGGGGTGATTTAGTGACATTAGAATTGAGATTAAAATGTCGTTTAGGTTTAAAAATATCTCATTGGCTACGAGTAACGGATCCTTGACTCGAGATAGATGGGGAATGATTTCGAGGTGGTGGCGGGTTTATATCAGATTGGTCATCAGGTAGGGCCTGCTGGACCAATAACTAGATGTGGATTGGGGTGTATGTGGGACTGACCAGCAGGCAATAGGCCTTCTGGCCCAATAACTGGAATTGGCCACGGGGTAGGATTTATTGGGCCAGCATGCAGTAGGCCTGCTGGCCGAGAACCCGAAGCAACAACTGGACGGAGCTGTGAACTGGGCTGAGACTCCGGACTGGTCCGAGACTCGAGAATAGTCACAAGATCCGGAGACCAGGAGTGTTGGGTCCACTGATGGATGATATACGATGATGGCCCATCATCCAAAAATTATAAGAATTAGACACGGAATTATACAATTTAGCAAATGGAAATTTGGTTTCATAAAAAATAACATGGCGACTAATTATGATTTTATTTGAAGATAAATCAAAATATTTGTAACCACGGTGATTAGACGGATAACCCAAAAACACACAAGCAGTAGAGCTGGCTTGAAGTTTGTTAATTGTAGTGGATGGAAAAGTGGATAGCACAAACACCCGAACACAGTAAGATGGGAATACAAAGGGTCTTTATGATAAAGAATTTTTAGGGGTGATTGATATGCTAAACCTTTGCTAGGAAGTATGTTAAGGAGGTAAGTAGCCATTTGTAACATATAATGTCAAAAAGACGGAGGTATGGAAGCATGGGCTAGTAAGGTTCGGACAATATTATTAATGGTACGAATTTTCTTTTCGGTCTTCCCATTTTGTGAGGACGTATGAGGACAAGAAAACCGAAAAGATATGTCATGAGTGTGACAAAATTCCCCAAATGGCACATTATCATAATCCCTACCATTATCACATTGAATGTTTTTAATTTTTCGTTCAAATTGGGTACGGATGAAGGATGTAAATTTTAATAATGTGGAAAAAACTTGAGACTTGTTAGACAACGGAAAAGTCCACAAAAATTAGAATAATCATCCAAAAATAAAACATAATAACGATGGCCCAACGAACTCAAAACGGGAGATGTCCATAAATCACTATGAATAATATCAAAAAACATCGACGTACTAGAAGTAGAGGCTACAAACGGCAACCTAACATGTTTCCCTAGAGGACAAGAAGGACAAATATAAGTACTACGCGTACTCTTACAATCAATAAAATTATTATTTTTAAGAGAAGAAATAATAGACGACCCCGGATGACCCAAACGTGTATGCCACAAAGAATGAGCAAGAGCGACAAATGTTGAAGGTGTGGCTTGACTCATGTAAATGAAGGTGGTGGTGATTGGATAAAGATCTCCCCGACTATTACATCTCATTAGAGGTATCCCCGTCTTGAAATACTTCACAGAAAATTCGAAAGGGTCAAAGTTAACAGAAACACAATTATTAGTGATGAGTTTTCGGATAGACACCAAACTTTTAATTAAGTGAGGGGCATGAAGGACATTTTTAAGGACTAGAAGTGGATGTGGGGGGAGGAAAATTTGTGCGACCATAACTACGAATTGGAATTGAATTGGCATTACCAATAATTATGCCACGATTTTTGCTCAAATTGAAATAAGATGAGAGATTACCTTGCGCGGACGTCATATGAGTAGTAGCTCCAGTGTCCATGTACCAATTTGCGTCCGAGGGATTTAATCCAAGTGTATGCATCTCAACCTCAATATCCGTAGGTGTCAGGCCGAAAATTAGGCCCACAACAGCGAAGGTCTGCTGAGGCAGAGGCCCAGCGGCTAGCGTCTTTGCTAAAGGCGCGACCAGCTGTTTGGGATTCTTTGGGATTCTTTGGGATTCTTTGGAATGGCGAATTGGGCCTCTATTGGCCACTGGCCCAATTTGATGAAAAACCTGTAAAAAAAATGAGAGGCCGAGTTAGGCCACTGGCCCAACATCCCCACGACCATGGTGAAGTGGCCCAAAGCTGCCGCCAGTGGTGATGCGGCCCAGCCAGCCCACTGTCGCCACGTCCTCCACTGCCGCCACTACCGCGACACGGTTCTTGCCACCATTTTCCTAATTTTGGCCTTTTTGCCGCCACCATTGTTACGGTTTTGGTTAGAATTATCTGAGAATGAGTGAGCGTCATCAGACGTGGCCATCATGACAGAATTAGCTCTGGTAGCCGCCTTTTTAGCCAAGTCGGCCTCTTCTAATGTGAGCATGGAACGAGCCTGGTAGAACGCTGGAAGAGGATTACTCCGACGAAGAAGTGTCCCAATGCTATTATAAGCCTCGGATAGGCATGCAACCATCTGAAGAACAAGACGATCATTGGTGACGGGCGCACCAACGTTCTTGAGTTGATCCGCCAATTCCTTCAGCCTTTTACAATAGGCTGAGACATTTGGAAAATCCTCTATATTGACATGGGAAATTTTTTGCTCAAGAGTGACGTCACGTGAATTTTTGTTATCTTGGAATATATCACACACCCTATTTCAAGTTTTCATCGTTGTGGCGTCGGGTTCAATAATCGTCTGTAGAAGGTCCGTAGAGATAGTGGAATATATCCACTGAAGTACTGTAGCATTAAGAGTCGTCCATAACACATGATCATCATTGGCGGTAGGCACCTTCTCCTCGCATGTATTCGCGGGAATGATGTGATGAAGGACTTGATGCGAACGTGCGTGAACTTTGAATAATTCCGCCCACGTCGCGTATTGGACGTTTTTCATCTTAAGAACGATAGGGATGTGGTTCTTGATGTTGAAAACTGTAAGGGCAGGATGAAACGCGTTCTTTAAGGTAGACGTGATGAAAGAACAAGAGGAGAATGTGGGATTCGGAAGAAAAAATGGGAGGAGAAAAAAAAAGAGGACTAGTTGTCGGCCTGCTTCTCGGTTTCCGAGAAGAAGATGGCTGCGGAAGGGTTTTGGGAGAAGGTATTTTTGCCCTAGGCTAATGATACCATGAAACAGAATAATCCCTTGATTATTTTTATTAATGAAAATGTCTATATACATGATATACAAAATTAATTAAGAAAATTAAATTTATTTTTTCTACTATAATTCTAATACCATAATTACACTTGTACAAAAATTCTATAACTATGTTAACTTATTTACAAAACTCGATTTGGTGATATACACGTTTGGTCCGTGTATATTACGGCTTCTGTCAATACCAAACACACTTAAAGTTCTTTTTGGATAGGAGATCTTACCCCGATAGTACAGGTAAATCTGTGCAGAGGTGTTCAAACCAAACTAAAAAATCACACCAAATCAAAAGTCAAATTGAACCGACAAAAAAGTCAGTTAGGCTTGATTTGATTTGGTATCGAATAAAAAAAGAGCAAATTGATATATAGATAGATAATTTAAAATAAAATAAAAAGAAGATAATTTTAAAAAAATCAAACTTCAGATACGTTTTAAAAATATATATATGTCAAGAAATATTGATGATTATCTCATTTGATGTATTATCTAATAGAACTATATAATGCATCTATTTTTACATACAATAATTCGTAATTTAATGTGTATCGTCATTCTTTTATCAAGTGTTGTTGAAATACGTTAATGTATATTTTATAATTACTAAAATTTGGTTAAGTTTAAATGCATATATCATTGAAAATTATTGTTACACTTGCAAAATAACTATCATGAGTTTAATAGATCATATATTTGTCAATTATTATTAGACAATGTTGATTTATTAAAACTCTATCTAAAATTCCAACAAAACAAGATTGAAATAGTATTTAGGTAACCAAAAAAATCGAAAAAAACTTATAAAACTGAATCGACCAAACTGATATGCTCCTTAGTTAGTTTGGTTTGTTTTTTATACAAATAAAACTAAACCGACTCATGGACACCCCTAAATGGATAAATGAGAAAATAATATTACATCCATTTTATTTTATGTTTCGATTTTCCTGATGAAAACAAAAATTATTGCCTGCATAGCATTAGATAGTTGGTCAAGTAAAGACTGACCAAGTCAATAATGCTTAGCTGATCTTTTCGGATGATCAGTAAAACTGCAACTGAAATACGGCTGGAACTACCTCCTTCTGCAATAGTGATCTATTCTGTCCATTCCGCCCCGGAGCTACCCATTCTAACCTATCTTTGTCTAATAAGATAGGTCTACTTCTCCCTCCTCTTGCCTATCTCAATAGAAAATTGAAACAATCTCCGTTTTGAATGAAAGATGACTCTTGCCACATTTATTTAAATACACCTGAAGTACCAACAATACCCTTAAAACAAGTAACTTTGCCACATTTAGACATTCATAGACTTTTCCACCAATAAAATAACACAAGTGGATTGTTTCTAAATTCGGTGTCCATACTTCTGAAAAAATGGTGATAAGGGTAATTGGAATCCAAAGAGTGAAGAGTTACCAAATTTGAAAAGAGGCATATTATTATTTTAACAGATCAAAATAGAAAATAATAAACATAAATTGAGACAAAAGGAGTAACATAATCTGAGGTTATTTTGGTGTTTTAACACACTCGGTGCTTATACAAAACCACACTGCTTTACCATGGTTAAGTAAATATTAAGGTTAGAATGTGTATTATTTAACTATGATTTAGTAATAAGAGTAAACGTTAAGACAATTATTTAACTATGATTAAGTAATAAGAGTAAATATTAAGACATGTAAATACCCTAGGTGACTTAAGTTTTTACCATATGCATGCCACAATCACTGGCTGAAGTAAATAAATACAAGATAGAATTTCTAGAAAGGAACTGACGGCTGAAACCGAACTTGCATAGGTGTGAGAACCGGAAAGTTATAAGAATTGAGGAATCACCACTACATCCAATTTCACAAGAGTCAGATTTTGTTACAATGAGATTCCCACCAGTGAAACATTACAACTTCACAGTGAACCAAAAAAGAACATGTCCATTGACTGAAATTACAACACCTCTGAATTCTATAATCTTATATGGATTGACAGCTGAAGATCAGCCTAGTTTATGGTACAGCACAAGAATAATGCATACAAACACAGAAACAAAACCTATATATTTCATACCTCACTGACCTATAGAGAAAATGCACCTGGAGAAAGCACAAACTAACAAATAGGACAGAATATATGAAGACTTCTTCCGGCAGCACAATACCTGCCCTTGGCCTTTGACAGCAATGCAAGAATTCCAGGCTCAGTACGAAGTATAGAACCATCCACTTTCAGTTCTTTTTATCTGATCCTTTGAGATTAATGTTGAACCATCTTTTCTTCGATGACTTGTCCTTGGAGTCTGAGCTGCCATCTTCCCCTGAACTATCGGTTTTATAATCTTCACCAAGGACTTTACTGCTACTTCCATTACTGAAATGCCCGCTTCCACTGCCACTTAAATTAGCAATTGACCTTGAAACTGTGAACGAAGAGTGGATACTGTCTCTTTGTTTCAGCATCTCATCGACCTTTACAAATGGTAATGCTTAATCAGTGTTAGGGAACTATCACATAATAGAAGGAACAAAGTGAAGTAACATCCAAACAATCAAGATATGCATTAATGATAGCTAACACTGGGGAATCAGGATCTAGATGAAAATCAAGAGTTGGACATACCATCTCATTACGAGGACATTTACGTAATATAATATTTAAACCACGAGACTTGCAGCAGAGAAACTTACAGACTGCTTCTCTTGGGTGTATCGGTTGGTCACTTCCTGGAAGTGTGCCAATGCCTGTGAACATCACATAGAAAGTAGTACAATGAGGATATCTAAAACAATCAATGTCCCATGATAAATATTGCCTAGAAGAAGATTGACAACCTTTCTATATTCTATTTCGAACTGCCGAAGCTCATTTCTCTTCCTCAAAATCTGAGCCTCAATATCCTTGAGCTTAACAGTAGTATCCTCATATGACTTGGTACAAAGAGCCTCAATTATATAATTAGCAGGCTTAAAGAAATTATCTCCTGCAGAAATCAGATCAAAATTCAGCCTTATGGATTTAGCATTGGACAATCAATTGGAATTAGATGGTCTTTTTTGCAGCAACAAAAACATGTATTCAGCAAAATTAGTAGCTCCAACCATAAACAGCGAATATGTGAGTGCCAGCTTTTAGTTCTGAGACCTCACAAGGTTGAAGGCCCTCCAGTTTCTTAAAGAAAGCAGCTTCAGGGTCCTTAGCCATTGCTAACTGCAACATTTCAAATTATTTATTAGTTCTGATTACACGGCATTAATGGATTGACCAATCTGTTGATATTCACATACCGCATTTACAGTTGAATCCATTCTGTACACCTGAAAGTGCAAGAAATACATTCCTGCTGACGTTACCTTACCCGTTTTCTCACTATCTTCCTGTATACAGTTACAATTCATCAGGTTCATTAAGGAAAATTTGATCAGTCAATTGCCTGATTAGCATAAACAAGACAGGCACAACATGTCCATCTAAAATACAGTACAAATGCTCACAAATCACAGGAGATTGAGGCATGTTTAGAACTTCCGTAGAAAAGAAAGATAACTGTGACAAAACGCAACCCGATTTGCAGGCAGATTTAATGTCACTACTTAGCATGTTCAGCTTATATATCTGAAGATGAAGGATAAGAAGTCCAGTATCTGTTCGGTTCATGTGAATTTACTTATATAGCAGCCTCACAGCTGATGCAGATTGAGACCATGAAGAGCTTCAAAATCAGCAAACTCGAAGAACGAGGTCTAATTTTCCGAAGCAATTGATTGATACCGTCAATTCAACATGTACTGAGTTCTTAAGAACATACATCCTCATCTATTACAGCTAGCCCCTGATCAAAACTTCCTATGCCCGCATATAAGTCATGACTCATGAGCCATATGCCTTGAAGCTTAGCTAAAGAAGCAAGCTTTGCTACAGAAAATTGTAAAGTGAAATTCAACCCAATAAGTACTTGTAGGAAAATATAGATACTAAGAAGACATCAGGGACACAGCATAAAGCTTTTAGAATCAACTAGCAAAAATATTTTTCTGAAAAGTAGAATTGACTAACAAGTTTTCTACTTTGGGCAACTTTACACCAGGGAACGGCTTTGAACCTATACTTGTTAAGCCTAGTTATAAATGAGTTAACCAACACAATACAAAATGAAGTCCCATGGTGTATGCTATTTGCTGATGATATTGTGCTAATTGACCAAAACCAGCAAGGGTGTCAACTGCAAGCTTGAACTATGGAGAAGCACTCTAGAGAATAAGCGCATTTAGGATTACAAGAAGTAAAACTAAATATATGAACTGCAAGTTCAGTTAGCATATGAAAAATGAAGTTGATGTGAGATTCGACAGGATCATGGTGCCTAAATGCAAACAATTCACAGATATTTAGGCTTGTTGTTCCAGGAGGATGGAATGATAGATGAAGATGTTACACATAGAACCAAAATCAGGTTATTGAAACCGAAAAGTGATATCGGGGTGTTACGTGATAGAATGATGCCTACTAAAATGAAAGGTAAGTTCTATAGGATTGTTATAAGATCAACAATGTAATATGGGAGTGACTGTTGAGTTGTTAGTGTCAAATACATCCACAAGATAAATGTTGCAGAGATGCCGGACGCGATGATGGATGTGCAATCAAACGGTATTAACAGGGGACGAGGTAACCCTAATACCACATGAAAAGAAGTTATCTCGAAAAAACCTAAAATTTCCTGGAATCATACAGACTTATAGAAAACCCTACAATTTCTTGGAATTCATTCAGGCTTGTTGAAAGGTAGGACACAATGGAAGAAAAAGACCTATATAGGCAATACCAGTTAGTTGGGAGAATATGTCTTAGTCATATTAGTACATTTACTTCAGGTCTTATGCTTTGAGAGTTTTTGTTTTTTGGCCCTATCTGGGATTTATTATGGCAATAGAAAATATAGAGAACTTCTAGTACTTTTAAAAATTATTTATATTTGTATAATGTTGGTTTGAGATGAAATTAGATGGAGAAACATGGTCAGCGAGAATTCATGTAGCAGACTCTACTTGTTTGGGATTGAGATGTAGTGGTAGCTGTTGTTAAAAGTTATGTTGGTCAAAGCAATTTCCAGTTCTTAATAATTGCTGACTGTGTTTCTTTAAATCCCAAGAAAAGCCCGTTCAGGCCATAGAGATACATGAAAACAATGGAAACTAAAAACTGTAAAATGCAGTACCTGCAAAGCCAGGCCATAACCCCCATTTGCATCTTGTTCAAAATACAGTAGCTGAAATTATACAAAATTTAATTTTATTATCTCATCTGATGGCAAGGTAGAAAAACACACACAAAAAAACATGACAATATACAAGCACTGCTTACAAAGTATAAAAATAGTAGAATAGCTATCATTAAAATTCTATGGATCTGGAGTGTACCTTAAACTTGCTTTGGACTGCTGAAGTAACTCTAACTACAAGCCCTGCCTCCGCTTGTTCATTGCTAATTGTTACACCAAAAAATTGGGCACTTTGCTTTTCAACCTGCGGCAAAACCAAGCTAAAAACCTCGATACGACTGACATATTTTATCCTGCTATTTGAAAAAGGAAATCAAATACTACCTTTCCACTAAGTGATGTCCCAATAGGAAGAGGGCGGATTGTGATAGTTCCATTCAAAGCTTCTTCAAGAACATTAGCAGAGACGGTCGTTTTGATGGGAACACCCAACTTGCTATCAGAGAGATAAAGAAATTCAAACACCAATCAAAAATCTACTAGAAAGACAGAGTTTGGTTTAAGATAACCTGAACAATGCTGCAAACATAGTGTTGACAGTTCCGAGATTGGACAAATCAATTTCCATATCTGTTCCTTCAGCATCAAGAGCCTTACAATTTTCAAGATCAAATGTCATTACGCGAATAGTACATGCTTGTAAGCAGTTATCTAGGAACTATAATCACTTAAAGGGTGCCACATGTATTAGTCAATCGGGATTCTGTCTACGACGTGAATAATGCCCATCATACCTGATTAAAAAATAACTACCACAACTTGGATAAATAGCAATAAACATAACAAAGAAACTACACATGTACCACTAGTGAGAGAGTGTTGTATATGGCAACCACCATTTGATATCCATGCATACAGAGAAAAGTCATTGCAAACAGAACACCCACAGAAAAATCCAGCTACTGTAATACAAAAGATACCAGTGGAAGATAACCGATTTCATCAAATTTATTAGTTATTTGCATTCTCAAATAAACAAAGAGTTCTCTAATACTAAAAGTTCTCTAAATCTCAAAGGTATCTCTATACTAGCATACAAATCTCTAACCAAACTACAACTTCTGACAAAGGCCGGGCCTAATGTAAGTGACCAACAATGACTAAGCCTTAATTCAATTAGTGGGTTTTTTATAAGGTAAAATTTAATTAGTGTATTTGTTTTCACATATATTTTTTGCTTCAATTGTATTTTGTTCTTAGCTACTTCTCACGGATCCCGAGAGGTTATAGGTCATTTGTAACAACTATTATGCATGTGATCTTAGGTCTATCTTGTCCATACTTTCAATTATTATAGTGTCTCACCTACAAACTGATGCATTTGGCAATCCACGGCATTCAAACGTCTCAAAGATGATCTGCAAAACTAAGATTTTGGGCATCCCTTGGAGCGATTTAACTTTTGTTAAGCTAGAGATAGACTGACAAATAAATATAATATAGCCTCAAACTTTAAAAACTGGTAAGTAGCTCCATGACCTCAGCCACCCAAGATTCAATATAAACCTAACCATAATTTGCTATTGTCTTCTCCAAGTCTGACCGGACTCGTTTTTTCTTTTTTCTTCAGCTACATTAAAGAACTGTCAAGTTTCTAACTTTATGACAACTCAATAAGTGCCTAACCTGTCTAATTAAATGAGGTTAAGAATTAGATTCAATTGAAAATTAATATGTTGAGAATAAATAAAAAAATATAAATGTGTGTGATTATAGTCAAACTATGAAATATTAGGACAACAATAATATGTTTTCCTATCACATTACATGTATATATATATACGCGTATATGTTTATATATATATACACGTATATATATATATACACGCGTGTATATATATATATATATGTATATGTATATATATATATATGTATATATATATGTATATGTATATATATATGTATATGTATATATATATGTATATGTATATATATATGTATATGTATATATATATGTATATGTATATATATATGTATATGTATATATATATGTATATGTATATATATATGTATATGTATATATATATGTATATGTATATATATATGTATATGTATATATATATGTATATGTATATATATATGTATATGTATATATATATGTATATGTATATATATATGTATATGTATATATATATGTATATGTATATATATATGTATATGTATATATATATGTATATGTATATATATATATATATGTATATGGGCAGCCCGGTGCACTAAGCTCCCGCTATGAGCGGGGTCCGGGGAAGGGCCGGACCACAAGGGTCTATTGTACGCAGCCTTACCTCACTTCTATATATATCTTGTGTTATTTCTATTTATCTTAAAACCCTTACAGTTTATAGTGCTTCTCCATAGTTCATAACATATAATGAATTACAAGAAAAATTTTATCATTACCACTTATGAATTGTGTAATCCTATTAGCACGTGCTTTTGCATATAATTCATCAAAGTTACGAGTTTCGACTTGGGAGATCTAAGTTCGAATCTTAGCAATGGACAATCTTTCTGCTCTGTTTTAGAGTAAGTTAACAATTATGTATACACAGTAGCTCAAAACATATAAAAATTACATTTACTTGAAGTCATTACTCTAGTGATAAAACCTTGCATGAAAATTATGTACTTGACAGTGGACGGGGTCAAAGTACCTCAAAACCTGCCATATCATATTGCCTCCTTTTTTCTGGATCAGATAGAACACCATATGAGTATGCAACCTCCTTGAAGAATTCTGAAGCTTCAGGATTGTTAGCATTCTTGTCAGGATGATACCTGTCAGTAATTTAGATTGCAAATAGCTAATGCATAAGAGGTTTTTATTCTAAAGCAGCTAATGTATAAGAGACTATTAAATCAACAAATTTCCCTCTCTATCAAAATGCTTATCTTTCTTTTTATAATCCAACAAAAGCTTAGCTAATGCATAGAGGCAATAAATCAACAAACTTCCCTACACCTACTCTTAAAAGCCATTGTTTTCCTCTATAACCCAACCTAGCTTCCCATCACAATTAATCTTTCCATGTACAAATTCTAGGTTCCAATACAATAATAACTTTAATAAACTATTATACACGCAAGTAGCAATCGTCTATCTATTGCCCAATTCCAAAACACGTCAACCTTCAAACGACTAACTTCAATTCTTGGACTGCTAAATTTAATGATTATCATGCTACAGCTGAATTTTAGCATCAATTCTTGATACATCCAATATAAATCCTAACTAAATACATAGCAATATGCTACATTTCAGTTTAGGTACATCACATTTAAGTGCATACATGCAAAATCCTCACAACAATAACTCGGTTAACCAATCAACTACACCTCAAACCCACATTTGAGTACATACATGAAAAACTATGACAATGATAGTATAACTTCAATCAATCAACTAAGACTCCATCCAATACTAATCAAGGTCACCTATATGAATCCTCTAGATACTCATTCCACTCTATTCAAGTCCATTTCATTACAATACCAAATTATTTGTCCAACAACTCTATACAAATCTATGTCATTCCAACACCAAACAATGTGCCCGACCGATCAAATCGAGCCCATTTCATTCCAATACCAAGTACATTGACCAACAACAATAACTATGAAAGATGACTTACTTGAGAGCAAGCTTTCTGTAAGCACTTTTAATTTCCTGATCAGTTGAATCCTTTGTGACACACAATACCTCATACGGGTCTCGCCTTACAGCTGGAGCCGACGAACCCTCCATTTTCGAACCAGCCATAACTTAAAACTCCCTTCTAGAACCTTCTTTTTTCCTCTAAAAGAAAAAAACCCAAATCAATACTATCTGATTTCAAATAACTTGGCTTTATTGTCTGCAAATATACAGGCAAAGCAATACAAAAATCTATCTTTTATCAAAGTTTGAGAAGCAATTGAGGGGAATAATGAAGATATTCCACGGAATTGGATCGACTTTTCATTTTTCTTGGGATTAATAGTTGGAAATAGCACTAAGAGAAGGATTTTGAATTAAAAAATGATGTTGGAAAAGAGGAAAAAACTAGGGTTTTGGGGAATTTTAAAGGATGTTATAGGATGCCAAAAGGGAAAGAGGAAGCGCTAAAAGATTAAAAGACGGAGTTTTGATTTGCTTCTCAATTCGAAATTTTTTAAATAAAAGGATTTCTTGAAAAGGAAATTGAATTTTCTAAGTACAAATTTGAAAGGGTCAATTTGGTACTCACAAAGATACATGAAAAACTAAGGCGGGCCGGGATAACCTGATCCCACCCCGGTTCGGTCCGATCTCGCCATGTCCCGTCCCAATTTCGCTGGGTAAATTAGGGGATAGCGATTGACTCTAGTCGAGTTCAAAATTGGGATGGGACACGCGCATGTCCCGCCATCCCGATCCCGTCCCGATTTCGCCCCTGCCCCGTTCCGTTTCTGCCAGAAAGTAACCATTGCACAAACAACCATTTGCAATTCTAGCTGTTGTCAACGGCTACAAACTGCCATTTTGGTCCCCCATAAACCCCCTTAATATTTATTTTTAACCCTTAAGTAAGTATATTTACACATTAATCCTATTTCTCAACTATAAATATCTCATTTTTCTCTTTATTTTTCTCACAAATCTTCCTACAATCTCTCTAATCTTTGTCTCTACAAGTCCAAATTGCACACTAAATATTATATTTTATTTGCTAATTTCTATCAAAGTTCAAAAATTGGAGTGAAGTTGACAACTAGCTTGAGGATCATCGATCAAAGTTTTAATTTTTAACCTCGATTACACGTCGACGTTATGTCGGCGTTTGGTACACAAGAAAGCACTTTTTTGTGCTAGAAGATTTCAAATAGGAGAGAACATACACTCATTGACGAGAGACAATTTGGAGATTGGATTAGAGTGGAGCGTAAAAGGTGGGTCAACTAGAGATCAATGAAGAAGACGACTATAATTACAACGAAAACTTATCTGAGGGAGTAGGAAGCGACGTTGAATAATTTGACCAACAAATTTCAATTCCAACAGAAGATCCTCAAGAAATTGTCAGAAAATTAGAAAAAGTATGGTTGCATATGTAATTTTTTTAATGCCAATTTCACTATTTGATTTGCAACTTTTGTACTACGAAATAAAGTTACAATTTTGAAATTGTATTAAAAAAATCATATTTTTATTAAATAATATAAGAGGCAATTAGCCTTGGGATGTTTTTTCACTATCTTGTTCAATTATTTAAGTGTTTAAATATGTATTTTTTAAATTAAGTGTCTAGAAAAAAGTTTTTAAAAGTCCCCAAATCTCCCTTTCTCGTCCCATCTCATCCCCCAAATCTCGTTCCCTCTGATAGTGGGATGCAGGATGGGATGGGACCACTTCCTATCCCCCTAATCCGGATCCCGACCCACTCCACCATCCCCAAATCTCCGTCCCCCTAATCCCGTCTTGTCATGTCCCGTCCCATTGATCAGCCCTACATGAAACAACTGTCATTGATTATTCCAACTCTGATACTATATCAGATCTAATTTAGTACTCTTATCGCTTTATTTGGAGGTCTCAGTCTAGATCACTCGAATCTTATGTCATAAGTATACTTTTATTTGTTCTTTTAGACAAAACCCCTGAATTATATCTTAAAATGTGAATTCACACTCCAATTAATTGGACGATTTATTACATTCTGCATATATAAAAAGTGAATTTTATTTACGCATGATACACTTATAATCAATTGCACATGAGGAGTTGTTACACATTCGGCCGCCACGTCAGAACCTTGTTAGTGCCACGTCAAAAAACTTTTAATTTTTATATTCTTTTTATTTTCTTTTCTTTATTTTTTTGATTTTGTTAATTATATTTTATACTAATTAATTCTTAATTAACCATTAAAATACTTCAATAATTATATCTTCTGCATCACTAAATCACCCCACCTCTTATCCCACCGAAAACACCATATCCGCCACCACGGGAGCCACCATTACCCACCGTCTTCTTCTCCAAAAAACCACCATCACAAATGCATGTATGCTACCAAAAACATCTACACCCAAAGATCTGTTATATAACATATATTATTTTCGGAAAATAATTTCGTGCAAATCAAGTTCCATTCCTTCTTCTTCTTTTTTTAATTCTTTCTACATATTTTTGTTGATGGGTGCTGAAATAGGTGGTGGTGAGTATAAAGGGGTGGTAAAATTTATGATGGGTTTGATGAGAAAAAATGGATTGATGAAGAAATTAAGTGGTGGAGAAGTGTGATAAGAAAAAAAAATGAAGTAGAAGAAGATGAAAGGAGAGGCCTGAAGAAGAAAGAGATGTGGGTTGGGGTTGGGGTTGGGGTTGGGGTTGGGGTGGGGGTTGGGGTGGGAATGGGGGTGGGGGTGGATTGAAGGACGAGCTCATCAGAGCTCGTGATATGAGGGAAATCGAAAAAAGAAAGGGAATGGCGGGGTGGGGTTACAAAAATCTGGAGTTTTACAATAAAATTGAAAAGAAAAAATGAATAATTTTTAATCAAAATACGCCTTTTTAAAATTATTTTTATATTTTGTGCCACATCAGCTCTTAGAAGGTAAATAAATTTACTTTTTAATTGTGTAGGGGGTAATAGTTCTCTCAATTAGTTAGAGTGTGAACTCGACATTTCGGGTATAGCTTATGGTGCAATCTATATATTTTGCCTTTCTTTTACAACAATAAGATTTGATTATATTAATTTGAAGGCTTAATACATCGACAACCCTCAAACTTGCAACTAAATTTGATTTAGACACTCGAATTACGATTTGTTTCAATTGAGCACATGAACACAAGATAAAGTATTCCTATTAAGCACTTTAAGTTCATATTTTGAAATTTGAACAAATAATTGCAGGCATTCTCAAATATCCATTACGTAGATAAGTTAACTACTTAAAATATGTCATATCCTTTAATATACGAATTAATCTCAATAAATCGTGAAACCTTAGATTTATTCTAATTGAGGATGATGTGTAAAATTAAAAGAGATGACATATTTTATGTGTTTAACTTGTCTACATATGGGCACTAGAGAACACACGCAAAAGTTTTTTAAGAATTTGAACAAAAAACATCTAATATGAACACTTAATTATGTGTTCAGGTGCTCAATTGGAACAAATCGTAGTTCAAGTGTCTAAATTAAATTCATTAGCAAATTTAAGAGATTGTCGATGTATTAAGCCTCCACTAACGGTCCCTAAATTACTTCTCAATGCTACCTTATATTAGTGTCATTATGTGCACCTTCCATGGTTGAGATTTTTTTTTTTAAATCTATGTAAAAATTTCATGGCGCAATTCATAAGAATTTCTATGTCAAGTTGTTGATTCTGGGAAGTAATTAAGGTTAGACGTTTATCAGAAGGATTGACTCATCGTAGTCATTCAGAGGTCGAGTCGAGGTATGTTAAGGCAAATTATTCTTTCTTTTGGCATGTTCTAAATTCGAAACGTCAACGTGATATTGTCCCATAAATTATTTTACTCTTAGTAGTTAAGAATGTTCATGTTATTGATTCCTATGTTAAAAGCATGTCTAAATATGTTCCTAAATCCTTATTGAGGTATATGGGAAAGATGTTAATGTTCGCAGTGTTAGCCGAAGGTACAATGATATTATGTCATTCATAATGTTTTATTGTCATTCATGCATTTTATTCATGTATTACCCTGGACCATATACTGGGGATGGAAAACAGGATACACAGACCACCTGATCAGCTGGGATATAATGATGATGATTATGCCCACAGAGGCCGATATGATACGATGCCCATATAGGCTGTTATGGGAAGGAAGATGCCCAATGAGGCCAATATTTATATGTATACCACATTATGCATGACACTTAGGCATATTAGGGCCCTCAGAGGCATTCCACACAGATATGATACTTATGCATATTATGACCCTCAAAGGCATTCTGCACAGACATGGTACTTATGCATATTATGGCCCTCAGAGGCATTCTCTACTGGTTGGTTGTTTCTTGTCTCATGTTACTTCCAGGTCTCTATTATGCTATTTTTCATGTCTGACATACTCGGTACATTATTCATACTAACGTCCCTTTTGTCTGGGGACGCTGCGTTTCATGCCCGTAGGCTCAGTTAAAGAGGGTGACGGTTCGCGCTAGTAGGTTGCTGGTTCAGTTGATATTGGAGCACTCTATTTGTTCCAGAGTTGCAGTCTAGTCGTGGTATGATATTTTTAAGATGTGTAGGGGTATGGCGGGGCCCTGTCCCGACCTTATTATGTTATGTACTCTTTAGAGGCTTGTAGACAGATGTCATGTGTATATTAGTCATGTATGGCCTTGTCAACCTTGGTATCTATATGTATATAGGTTGGTCTGATTTTCGTATTTTACATAGATCCTTTCCAATTTACTATTTCTATATGTCAGCAGGGTATCTCGTGGCGGCCTCGTGGGCCATGCTTAGTTACAGATATTTGCTAAATATGTGATTAGTGGTACTCGGTAAGTAAGGTCCAGGTGGCCATCATGACAATCCGGTTTGGGTCGTGACAGGACTATCATTTTATCAGAGAAGTTGTAGATAGAATAGTTATTACTCTTCCACATGTATCCAGTGATCTTCAAATAGCTGATGTGTTTACAAAATCAATGGCACGACAACGTCATCAATTTCCAGTAGGCAAATTGATGCTTTTCGATCCACCAACATCAATTTGAGGGGGAATGTTAGCATAATGGACAGATTGTATAATATCTACATTATGATTTTTTCGATATGGTGAATATGTAAGAAATACTCCGAATATATGAAATATTATTAGGGATATTCTACATTTAGTATAGAATAATGTATAGCATTAGTTGTAGAATATTATGAAGAATATTTTATAGGATCTACATTTAGTTAGGATATTTTACTTCCTTTCATCACTTATTTCTCTTGTGTAAAAATACCAATGTATTATGATGTATTTGAATCAAGTAATTGAGATAGTCATTCGTCAATTTCTTTTGCGCTTTCTTGTTCTTGACACAAATATCTTCATAGAATATCTCGAATTTGAAGTGTTAATGTGAACTTATCCATGGAGTTATGCACTCTTTGAATAGAAGTTCATTGTTTGAAGTTAACATAACGGTCTCTTTCTCGAAGTATCTTTTTTATGGACCTATTTATGTTGATGAAAATGAAGAAAATAACTTAAGTTTGAAAAGTCTTCTATGGCTAGTCAATTGGACACAACGTCGGTGAAGTCCTCCATTTTTCAAGTCTCAAGACTTTGATGTTGTTGAATATCTAAGTCCACTAACGTGTTAAAGGGATAAGAAAGGATACAAATATGTTGAAAGAGAACGAAGAGAAAATTTATTACCTTCTGCTTCTTCTCTTGTTTTAATTAAGAAAAATATTTTTTACTACGAGAGTTGAAAATGGTGGCCTTAGATTATTTGTTAGGTTTCTTGATTTTGTATCACTTGTTGATGTTTCATTCAGCTCAAGCTCAGAATCAAACCCAAGATAGCTGTCCCAAGGAGTTCCAATGTGGAAGCCTTGGAAAATTGAGCTTTCCTTTCTCAATATCCTCACAACCTGCTTGTGGTTTGTATACCATAGATTGTGATGTTACCCCAAAACCAAAAATTCATTTGGGAGAAAATGCTTACACCGCTCTGAATCAACAGGTATATGATAATAGTTTCCGAGTTTTAGACCTTAGGCTTAATGACTTATTGGCAAAAAACAGTTGCCATTCTTTCGATAGAAGTATATCGTTTCCCAGTTCTCCTTCTATCTCGTTTAGAACCAACCGCAATCTTACCTTGTTCAAATGCAGTAACAGTAGCACGAACGATCATTATTTTCGGGACTATGAGAAATACGCTAAATGTAAAGGGTTCAGCTTATACTACAAGTACCCGAGTAGAAGACAGGAAGGCCACTCAGATGCACCAGAGGGAGATGTTCCTGATAACTGTTCACAGATATTATTGCCAATTCAAAGGAGTTCACTGTCAAACACCCAAAAAAGTGGCTTGTTTGATTTCTTAACAGCGAATTTTAAACTTCGGTGGAGCCTGTCAGATGATTGTAATAAATGTTACTCTCAAGGAGGTCAATGTCTTACGGATAGTAACAACAAATTTCATTGTTCCGCCAATACCAGAGGTAAAATATCTGTACATTTCCTGCACTGCAAAATAGTAACTGCTGAGTCACTAACATATGCCAAATACTCTGCTTGTTTCCGTGTGTTACGGTGGATCTGGATTTCTAAATGAGTTTAACTTCTATACATACACTGCCAATTTTTTTTACACCAAAACGATTACTACATGTATTTCATAATAAGTGAAACAAGTTGTATGGAAAATAAGACAAGCGACCTACTACAATAGGTTCTTTACAATGTCAGTGTAAATGTTAATCCTTTCAAAATATGTCCGCTAGAGATACGGCTATAGCTCCTTTTTCTTTATACTAGTTTTCCTCATCCAGTGATCTTTCGCTTTCCTCAGAGCAAATACTAAAGTAGTTTCGAGAAGACATCTGTATATTCATCAATTTTAACTACTCCATAACCAAGTAAAATCTAATAGTTTTCTCTGTCCTGCACAATGTTTCAATAGTCCACTTTTCTTCTTGTTATGAATTTAATATTGCAGCATAAGATAGCACTAATTTCGCACAACACCTATCTAACCTTTGGTGATTTTCTTTGACTGCAGCACGAAGAAAGTCAAAACAAATTATAGTTGCAGGTAACTATCTATAGCTCAAATTTCTAATTCATATCACTAAATGTTCTCTGTACTTCGATTTATCTTCTTCAAGTATATATGCTCCTTTATTTTACTACGACTAACTACTGAGAGAACTCGTCAAATTCCTTCCACCTTTGGCCTAGCCATTTGCTAATAAGAATCTGATCTACTTACTCCATGTTTTCTTCAGTTTTACCTGCAAATATTGGCTTGATCCAAATTAGCTCAAACAGTTATCTAGCATTTCAAGGAAGGAAATGACAATTCTTTTTATAAGCAAACTATAAAAAAGAAAAAGGGCATCCCGGTGCACTAAGCTCCCACTGCCGGACCACAAGAGGCTGTTTCCACGGGGACATAATGTACACAACCTCACCCTGCATTTCTGCAAGAGGTTGTTTCCATGGGGACATAATGTGTTATTGTTGCATTAAAACACGTACACACACAGACAGTTATTTAGCTGATTGATACAATATCCTTAAAAAACACCGTTTATATGTCAAGTACTTTTCTAATTCACCAAAGAACTGGTGCAACTGCAAAATTGACAAAAGTCTTTCAATTTGTGTCTTGACAGCGGCAGCTACTTCCATTGGAGGAATTGCAGTGCTAATTGTCCTATTCCTGTACTTGAGAACAAAATGCTCCCTTTCCATGATTTACTGGAAGCTGACAAAAAGAGAAGATTACCGAAATGTAAAAGCTTTCTTGAAGAACCATGGATCACTCCTTCCAAAGAAGTACAGTTTTTGTGAAATCAAAAAGATGACAGAGTGTTTCAAGAATAAACTTGGTCAAGGAGGCTATGGTTGTGTGTACAAGGGAAAGTTGCATAATGGAAGTCTTGTGGCAGTCAAAGTCTTGAAGGAATCGAAGGGTGCAGGAGAAGAGTTTATCAATGAGGTGGCAAGTATCAGCAGGACTTCTCACATTAATATTGTATCACTTGTGGGATTTTGTTTCGAGGGTAGAAATAGGGCTCTCCTCTATGATTTCATGCCCAATGGATCCCTTGAGAAGTTCATTTATGATGCGAAATCTGGGACAAATCGTCAACTAGGATGGCAAACATTATACACTATTTCACTTGGCATTGCTAGGGGCTTGGAGTATTTGCATCGCGGTTGCAATACTAGAATCCTGCATTTCGATATAAAGCCTCACAACATTCTTCTCGATGAAGACTTTTGTCCAAAAATATCCGATTTTGGCCTTGCAAAACTATGTAACAAGAAGGAAAGCCTCGTATCTTTATTGGGCACAAGAGGAACTATTGGCTACATTGCGCCGGAAATTGTGTGTAAAAACATTGGAGGAGTTTCTCACAAGTCAGATGTGTATAGCTATGGTATGATGGTCCTCGAGATGGTTGGAGGAAGGAAAAATATTGATGTTGCTGTTGACCATACCAGTGAAATATATTTTCCATACTGGATTTACACACAAATTGAACAAAAGGAAGAGCTTGGATTAACTGGCATTGTGAAGGAAGAGGAAAAAGAACTTGCAGAAAAGATGGTACTGGTGAGCCTATGGTGCATCCAAACCGATCCGGCCAGCAGGCCATCCATGAGTATGGTTATGGATATGTTACAAAGTAACCTGGGATCTTTGCAAATGCCTCCCAAACCTTTCTTATATTCTCCCTCAAGGTCAGACAGAGACATGCCTACAACTACCTATATGGTTTAGGAATGGACCGTTTGATTTTGATCTAACTTAACAAATATTGGCTGAATCTATGTATGCATGATTTTGAATTAATCTAGGTATTACATAACCCTACATTTGGAAAATTAGATAATTGTTACTCCCTCCGTCTCAATTTGTTTGAAGATTGACCAGTTTGGAAGTCGAACAACTCTTTCTTTGATTATGATTTTCTCCAACTCTTTTCATATATTGTGAATCATTAATTATGCAGACTTATACTACTTTTTATGTAGCTTTCAAATATGTAAATTTTATTATAAAATACTCGAATAATCTATGTTTAAAATTAAGTCAAAGAAAAAATTGTTTGACCCAAAAACTGGACAACCTTCAAATAAATTGGGACGGAGGAAGTAATAGAATTATAGAGCACTGTATAAGTATATATACTTTCTTTATTACTTTTGGTATCTGAGATGGTTCAGGATTGAAAATAGAGGGGCCACCGAAAGACTATTACTCCCTCTTTGTTTCAATTTGTTTGTCTTACTTAACTTTTTTTAATCCGTTTAAAAAATAATGTTCTTTCCTTTTTTGGCAAATTTTAAATCAACTTTTCATATTGCATGTTTAAGATCACAAGATTTAAAAACATTTTGATACACTCTACATATCTTTAATTTAAGATCACACGATTCAAACGTCATCTTTACTTTCTTAAACTCCGTGCCAAGTCAAAACCAGACAAACAAATTAAAACCGAGGGACTTCTTGCATGTATTTCTTTGGACGTGTTTGTACTGGTCAAATTCCAACTGTGTGTTTTGCTACATTCAAGGAAATAACAGAACTCTTTTTCTACAACATTTGCTCCATGCCAGTTACCAAGAAGGTGTATGTTTTCTTACTGTATTGAAGCGTTGGACCATGGACCATATTTTTCGAAAATAGTAGTCACCTAACACTTACCAAATTGAATTTCCACCTCTTGCAAGTTCATTTACTATAGAAGTCTAAGTCAGCATCCCTTTTTCCCTATATCCAGAGAAAATTAAAACTTTAGCATACTTACATCTATATGCTACTATCTTGGTTTCAGATGCCACTTATTCTTGTACTCCATAAGACAGTTGCATTTATAATGGTATGTATAACATAACAGTTGACCATGGAAGCGTGAGCTTTGTGCGCCAAAGAGTATAGTGATCTAGTGGTCAATAAAATTGTAGGTACATTTAAAATTTGAACGTTATGGGTTCAAGTTCATGATTCTATCACAACCTAGTTAATTTATCGAGTTTACAATCTATTATTGTACTTATTTAGTGAATTGTTTAACATACATATAAAGTTTAAGCCAAAACTAATGGGTTCGAGTGAACCATAACTTACCCACGAATACCACCATCATAAAAGAAACAGATAAGGGTAAAAAATGCTTCTAACATATTGAAAATAGATTAAATTTACCTTCCACCTATTGGACCCCAATTTCCCTAAACATTAATTTTCGGGTTAAAAATGCCTCTCCTTCCAACTATTAGACCTCAATTGCCTTTACGATTGAAAATGCCCCTACTTTTGTCACATCCCGACTTTTCTCAAGTCTTCCCTTATGGGCGTGATGACACCTGGGCAACTATCCCTTCCCAAACACACCATTTAAATTATTTTCTTTCTAAATCAAACATGTATCTAAGTGCGGGAGTTATAGAAATATGTACTTCTTTAATGAAAGCACGAGCCCATGCTCGTGCATCCACAATTTTTTCTAGACTTGATGGAAGTTCAAATACATGATAAAAATAACCGAATCTTAAAAGAAAACAGTCTCATGTGGGGTATTTCCCGAGATAACGAAATTGAATTCTTCAACCTACTTATTCAAGAAAGACCATCACCAAATCTGGAGCAATGGATTGGTGGAACAGTGAGGCTGCGGGACGATCGCTAGCCCTGTTGCGGAGTTTTCCCTTTATCGCGCTTACCTGAAACGTGTTAGATTAAAGAGTCGGCCCTACCCTCCGGGGCTGAGTGAGGACCTCTCCTTACAATTCAAAGTAATCTCACAATGCTCTAAGTACAATTATATTATTAACATAATAAGCACATTATGCAACATATTACAACACTTTCAATGTACAAGACAATAATAATTGTTCACACACAGAAATCCTCTCCCAACTTATTCTAGGGAATGCTTAGTTTAACCAGTACACATTCACGAAAGAAATCGCGGAACGCGCAGCCCGATCCCATATATTATACTGTATAATTTTTGCGGTGCGCCCAACCCGATCCAATATATTATATATTTATTGTGGTGCGTGCAACCCGATCCAATATATTATATATTTATTATTGTGCGTGCAACCCGATCTAATATATTATATTATATATTTGCTGCGGTGCGTGCAACCCGATCCAATATTATATATTTGCTGCGTTGCGTGCAACTCGATCCAATATATTATATTTATATACATATATATATTTCCTGAATGATACTAAGACAATAATAGACTTCCATACTTACTCATATTTTCAGAAAAATTCAAGAAATATTTCTTTCTTTCAACTTTTCGTCCTTCTCACTTGTAAGGGTTATAACTCTCAATCCGTAACCCCAAATAAGTTGTTTCTTACGCCGAATCGATGGTAACAAGGGGACCTATCACTATATCAAGTTTCCTCTGTAAATACTTAGTGTAACTAGTACAACTTCACGAAAGAAACATCTTCAAGAAAAACTGCCTCGCCAGATTTTTATAAAAACATGACACAATATTAAAACAGTCATAACTTTTTATCCGTAAGTCGGATCGATTCCCGTAAAGTCACAAACTGTCAAGAACAGAGAAAAATACAACTTTTATTCAGCACAAAATTTCAAATTCATTACAGATTCGTACAGTTTTTTCATTATACGTTCTGCCCTTCCGGATTTCAGATCGATCCGAGGCAGAAACTTTAAACAGCGATAACTCTCAAACCGTATGTTGGTTTTACTCCTGTTTGGACTCAGTCTTACCGTGGAAGAGAGATGTAGAACCCTGTAAAATTTCGTCCAATTCTAACAAGGATAGCTCAGCAAAACAGTCCGTAATCACATGACCCAACTAGTTACAAGATAATATTATATCAATAATTCATCTCAAGTTATACTACCTCCTTGTTCTTTTTCTTTTCATGATTTTTCTTTCAGCATCCATAATATGTTCTAACATATATTGTAACTCAAAACAAAGGATTATACTAAGAAATTATGAGTGAGATAACTCACCTTTGTTGCTTTGTAACCGCGAACAAAACCTCAACTCCAACTTATCTTTCAACCAAACCTTTTTGGGACTCCTTAATTGCTCTCATTAATATTTTTCCTCTCTGTGTTTTTATGTTTTGATGCTCTCTGTATTATGTTTTCTATTGTGTTTGTATTCTCCAAGTTATGTTGTGTCCGTCCTTTTCTTTATGTGATCTGCAAAATATATATGTGAATTGTGTGTGCGTCGTGTGTATGTGTTTGTGTTTGTGTAGGTGTGTTCTACGTGAAAATGAGGATGTGTAGAGAAAATATGGGAAATGAGGGGGAAGTTCAGGTGAGGGATTTAAGGGTGAGGAATCGTGAGTGCATGGGGTAGTTAGGAAAAGTGGGGAGTAAAGGGTGCTGGTGAGGTTATTTTAGGTTAGTAAACATTTTTTTTTCCAGGACTTTACAACTTTTAACGTTATGAATTTATTTGTTCAATACCTATTTTGAACAAAAAATCACAGCTTCAGATGAAGAAGACGTAGTTGTCATTTGGACCCATTGGGTCACAATTAGTGAAGCATCAAAAGAACTGGTATGAACAAATCCGAAGTTGTGGCAAGTTTTTGAAGTTTGTTCATTTCTTGAGGCTGAGAAACCAGTTTAAATTTATGTCAATACTTGTTATTACAATTCCGACCCTGGGGTTGAGGTGTTGTTGTTGTTGGAATTGTATTTGTGCTAGAAAACTTTGGATCGCATTGTTGAATGATTATCGGAGTTTGAGTTGAAGTTTAAACCTAAAAGTTTGTTGCGGGATCAATTGGGTGTATTCGAATTTGGGAATTGAGGTATTTCTGATTTCAAAACATCATTTCTACAAGGAATTCAAATTATAACTATCTAGTTTTGTTGAACTCTTGAGTTGCTATATAGATTAGTCATAACCCTTAAGTTGTTTTCATCGTTTGGTTGCTGAACTCGATGGTTTCTAGCCTAGTGAAGTCGACTCCATGCCACCATTGCTGAATGCAAATGGTTTCTAGTTGTTTTGAGTTAACTCGGATTGGTTGGGTTATTTATGGTTGGGGCCACGTGACGCATAAGTCAGTGTCACCTATTTAATTAAAGCCGACATGTGCCATCTCATAGTTCCGGCAAGGGAGGGAGCATTTTTAACCCGAAAAATTAATGTTAAGCGCAATTGGATCCAATAGGGTGAAGGGAGGAGCATTTTTAATCCGAAATTAACATGAAGGGTAATTGGGGTCCATAGGTGGAACTCCGAAGGAAGGAAAATTCAAGTCACCAATTTGTTAGGGACATTTTTAATCCTTTTCCGTAAAAGAAAAAAAAAGGTTTGAGCTCTCTTTTGCATAGTCTTCTATGGACAGTGAAATGGATATTGTGGTTGTTCAGTTCTTCATTTTGTAAGTATCAACATCCCACTTCTTTATTTTTTCATTCAAGTCATCAAAACTGAAAATTCCAAGTCAACAAGCGTCTTTAAAGGGATTAGATGTAAAATATATGGTGTAGAAAAAGAGCAAGAAGTGATAATATACACAAATGTAGAGATTACTGTTTACTCTCTTCTTCTTTCCTTGCATTAGTTTTGAATACCTTATAGGAGTGTCAAATTAAAATATAGTTTTGTTCCACTACCGATATGAGACAAATACTTATTTTATAAAGCAAGAGAGACAAATGTGGTACTATAACATTAATTTGAATTCCTTGGAGTGGGGAGTGGGCATGATTAATTAAGATGCCGCGCATTTGACCAGAACACTATAAACATTTCCTCCCAAATGAATTATTGGATTTGGAGTAGCATTACAATCTATTGTATACAATCCACAAGCAGGTTGTGAGGATATTGAGAAAGGAAAACTCACATTTCCAAGGCTCCCACATCTGAAATCATCGGGGCAACTACTGTTTTGGATTTGATTTTGAGCTTGAGCTGAATAAAACATCACCAACTGATAGAAAATCAAGAAAACTGACACGTAATTTAATGCCACCATACTCAATTCAAGTACGTACTAATAATAAATTGTCATAAGATCATCTATGCAAAATGGACAGAGGCAAAAAGTAAACAATAGTTTTTCTGCATTTAATTTTAAGTATACTTTGTATTCTTGTTCTTTTTATACACCACATATTTGTATGTATCTCTCTATCCGTTTAACACGTTTAGTTGACTTGGAGTTTTATACCTCTGATTACTTTAAGAAAGGATAAAAAAGGAGGGCTGAAAAAATGAAAGACATCACCGACTATTATGTCCATTTGACTAACATAAAAGACTTTTCAAACTTGTTATAATATTTTCTTTAATTCCATCATTATAAACAGGTTGTTATTGGATTGTCATTAGTCCAAAATTTCCAAAAGTCTATTGCCATTTGTTTTCTCTCTTGAAGTCACTAGAGAGATATTGACATTACAGCTAGTTGAAAATTAACAAGGGAAAGTTTTAGACAAAATATATATTATGGAGGGATGCGAAGTTCACCTTTTTCTGTCATCCAAGAAGACTTGAATCTGAATTCTAACTCCTTTTTCAACTAATTGACCAGAAGAAAAAGGTAAAATGGCACAAATATTTTTTTTAAAGAGTTAATGATTAAAAATACATTTGAACTATCATTTTTTTCAAGTTTCATGTCCTAACTATCAGTTGTTCATTTTTTCTACCTGAATTTTCACCATATATGTACTAAAACACACATCGGAGCTAATTAGGTCAACTATCAATTGTTCTCTTTTCCTACGTGAACTATATATAGATGGTACCATAGTTAGGGATCTAGTAGCTCAGTTGGTTGGCTACCTGAACTTTCACCTTGTTGGTGAGAGTTCGAATCCCCACATTATAATCTCCTCTCCATTTCCCTTTCCCCTACCCCCAATGTAATAAAAAAAATTAAAAAAAAGATAAGAAAAAGGAAACAATTGATAATTAGGGTGTAAAACTCATAAAAAAGTGATAATTCAAATGTATTTTTTGATCATTAACTCTTTTTTTTAAAAGACACTTTATTAAAGAAACAGTTGTTTGTCCCTCCACATTAGTTCATTCTTTTTTAAACGAGCATAATATAAATCTGAAATTGATTATCCAATCCACCAACGAGTTTTATAGCCTGTTTGACGAAGCTTCTAAAATAATATTCCCCCGTTTTAAAATGTTTGTCATACTTGTCTTTTTAGTCCGTTTCAAAGTGAATATCTCTTTTAATTTTTGACAACTCTTTTATTCTAACTTTTCACATGGCATGTTGAAGATCGCAATATTAAATGACATTTTGGTACATTCTACAAATCTTTAGTTAACCACATGATTCAAAAGTCTTCTTTATTTTCTTACACTTCGTGCCAAGTCAAAACCATACAAACATTTTGAAATTGAGGGAGTAAGTGTTTTTCAGAAAAAATACTTTTGAAAAGTAACGATTTGTGTTTGGTTAATTTATTTTAAAAGTATTTATTTATTAATATTAGAGAAGTAATTTATATTTGACCAAGTTTCTAAAAGTGCCTTTGGAAATTTTTTATTTTTTAAGCTTTTGAAAAAATTTCTACTGCTACTCAAAAATTTCGGGCTTGTATTATGGTCACCCTAGTTTTCACTATATATATTCTAGGGCGCCGGTTTTTTTCTTGGTAGAGAGAGCAACAGAGAATTGTAAACACAAACTCCCTACTTTTGATAATAGTAAAATCTGCAGCGGCAAAGTGGACGTAACTTTCGCATTGAGGGTGAACCACTATAAATCTGTGTGTGTTATTTGTTTTTCGCTTATTTACTGTTTTCTGATTAGGTCGGATTTGAGACTCAAATCCTAACATTAAGTTAGTATAGTTCACATCTTCTGCAATATCAATCATGTCATCTAGTTTCTCATCTGTTCGACTTGGAGTTTTGGTGCAAATACTAAAGGAAACAAGCCCCAAATGAGTGCCAAAGTTGAAGGAATTTTCCGCCTCCTCCTACATAAGTATATAGACTCGAACATTGATACTTCAGCCTAAAAGAATTTCTCTTCATATCGGTCCCATTTCAGCAGAACCTCACATAGCCTACTTTAACAAGCCTGTACCTTTTTTAAGACAGAAAAGGAATACGTAACTAACCCAAACTACACTATGACATGGCTGCACAGACAACAACAATGATTTTAACGATCATCAACTAGGAACGTCAGCTTATATTATAAGGCATCTCCATTTTAAACACATCTCTGGATACAATTAGGCAGTGAACTCATAAACACGTAGAGAGCCAAAAAGAATTGAGAAGAGAGTGAAACCTGAAAAATATTTTTTTCATTAACATCTAAGGGATTTCACCCACTAATACTAGCTGAGGTAGAGCCACTAACCCACTTATTATTCACAGAATTTGGTGAAACAGGTAATTTAGATTTATTCAGTTGTGCGCCATTTTCGGATTCATAGCTAAGTTCATTGTCAATGACATTAATCTCCTCTTTCTTATGGTTTTCAGACTCGCCCCTCCGAATTGCCTTTAGAATTTCCAACACTTCATCCATTGTTGGTCTCATCTCCTTCTCGAGTTGGAGACATTGAAAAGCTACCTCTGCAACTGAAGTAGTCATTCTCCTAACTTCAGCATTGGACTCATAACCAAGAGATGGATCGATCAACTCCTCGAATGCACATTTCAAAATCTTGCTTATTGCAAAGTTAGCCAAACCTATTTCATCCCTATGCCTTCTTATATCCACAGCAAGCAATGATGAAATGAGCTCAATAAGGACAACTCCAAAGCTGTATACATCACTTTTACTAGTTAGCTGATAGCATGCATGATAATCCGGATCGACATATCCAGGCGTCCCCTGAGGAGCTGTCGAGATATGAGTTACGTCATTTGGAAAAAGCCTTGAGAGCCCAAAATCTGCAACTTTGACGGTGAAATTGTTGTCAAGAAGAATGTTACAAGTCTTAACATCACGGTGTATTATGTCAGAAGCATGGAGATAAGCTAAAGCACTGGCGGTTTCTATGGCAATTTTCATTCGGATAGGCCATATGAGGGTCCCGTCCTTTGCTTTCTCGCCATGGAGGTGATCAGCAACTGTTCCATTCGGGATGTATTCGTAAACCAGTAGGAGTTCACGACTATGCCTCGATGTGCAACCATAAAGCATAACAAGATTCTGGTGCCTTAGGCTAGTAAGAATTTCAATTTCATTCTTAAATTGCACCATCCTCTTGGAATTTTGCTCGTAGAGGCGTTTCACTGCAACTTCTCTCCCATCACGAAGTTTACCTAATAAATAAAATACATTGTTAGCTGCTGAAATACGTTCAAAACCATAAGAATAGATACAATAATGCATAACTCTACCTAATGCTTTTCAAATGGACTTTTTTCATTGCCGTCGGCGCTAATCAAAATATACAATATCTATAGTGTGATTATGTATATTATATTATATTTTGTGTATATAATTTTAAATTATATATCTGTATATTATATGTATACTTAATATATAAAAACCTACACATTTGATATCTATTATTCTTTTGAGCCCTTTGAAATCGATGACTTGATTTAAGAGGCGTATTACCATAGTATACAGTTCCAAAACCTCCGTCTCCAAGCTCTTGGGAGGAATCAAAATTATTGGTGGCTTCTTCAAGAGTAGCGTAGGAGAAGACAGGGAGCCCAAAGTACTTGCTACTCCCTTCAAGATCTTTTCGATCAGAATATGTAGTTCTTGTGAAAGAGTGAGAACCGCCTTTTCCTTTCTTGAAACGCCATATAACAATACCAAGGCAAATTAAAAGGGTCAACCCAATCACTGCAGGTAAGACTGAAGCAAACACAGGAAAACTAATCAGATTTCGTTTGAAAAATGGATACACAAAAGTTCAATAGTGAATATTAGTATATTATTCATAATATATTTTGTAATTATTAGTGATGTATAATTATGGTAGTTATAGGATTGCACATTGTACACACTATATATATTTGTATTAAACCCTAAATTTTTCCTCCTCCTATCTGCCGTCGCCGACCCCATCTGAAATTTTTTCTCCTCGGCCGGCGGCCAAAACAGTTCCTTCCGTAAAAAATTGGTTCTCTTATTTTTTCTTCCGCTCAATCACATACACTAATAGCCTTGTATACCTATGATATACACTGATATATTCCCTATATCTTCAACAAGTCGTATACCTCTCGTATACAACCTATACACGCGCTATACACCATGTATACAGTTGATATAGCCCTCTGCCACTATATACTGCACGTATACAACCTTCCTAAGTTGTTATACACCTCGTATACGTCCCGAACCCCCCCCCCCCCCCCCCTAAATATTTTTCTCTCACCAACTCTCCGGAAATTTTCATGGAAGCAACGAATCTTCATGGCATTGGCGGGATGGAAACTGGGCCTCCAGCAAGAGCCCAACATCCATGGCCACGTTTCCAGCAGTTGGGGCTACAACCTCGACCCAGCTTCTAGCAACCAAACAACCCACTTTCTGGCATCCAATTTCGGGTCCAACCTCAGGCAACCCAGCAGTCCGCCCCAGATCAGTTGATGGGTCACAGCCATCCGGCCCAAATTCCTGGAGCCCAGCAGTTCGCTCCAAGCCTTCCCCAATCCAATTTGGGCCAGGTTTTCATCACATTGACTCATCGGCAGTCCGATAATACGTGGTATATAGATACGGGCTCCACGTCTCACCTCACCAACAATTCTGGTAATCTTCCTCAACAGCGAAATTTAAATACTCCACAATCTATTATGGTTGGATGTGGTCATCGCATTCCAATTCAAGGGTTTGGCCACACACTAACCCCACCACCGTATACCCACTTCTCCTAAATAACGTCCTATATGCCCCAAATATTATCAAGAACCTAATCTCCGTTAGAAAATTTGCCACATGTAATTCCATATCAATCAATATTGACCCGTTTGGGTTTTCTGTAACGGACCTACGTATAGGGAAACTCCTTACGATATGCAATAGTGAGGGGGACCTCTATCCTTTCCTATCCACGCCCGCTGCCAGTGTCACCCCACCCACATCTCTAACTGCCCATGTCTCTCCTCCCACCGCTTTAGCAGCAATCTCTCTGTCAATCTGGCACAATAGACTTTGACACCCAGGAGCTTCTATTTTTAATTTTCTTCGAAACAATAATTTAATTCGTTGCAATAATGGGAAACTTGCCAACAGTGTCTTTCTTGTCCTTTAGGCAAACATGTTCGCCTTCCTTTTCAATCTTCTTTAAGTGTTAAGTTTTCTCCATTTGACATTATTCATGCAGATTTATGGACATCTCACATTCCTATCTCATTGGGTCATAAGTTTTATCTAGTTTTATTAGATGATTTTTCTCACTTTATTTGGGTTTACCCATTTAAATTTAAGTCTGAGGTTTCTGCCAAGTTTCTTGAATTTCGTGTCTATATCAAAACATATTTCAAAAAAGACATCAAATCGTTCTAATGTGATAATGGTCGTGAATTTAATAATTCCTCGTTTCACAATTTTTGCAAAAATAATGGCATGATTTTTCATTTTTCGTGTCCCCACACCTCCTCCCAAAATGGAAAACCTGAACGAATCATCCGCATTATAAATAACATGGTTCGTACCAGAGCTGTTCCTATACTTTTAAGGGCCCGGTGCGAGAAACAAAAAGATGTCCTTTTTTATACACATGAAAAATTAACTTTGTTGAGGGCCCTTTTTAAACAACTTGCAACAAAAACAAAATGCTTTGTCAAGTGCCAAAACTGATTTTGTGTTTAAAAAAAAGCCTTTCGCTGCTCATTGGAATCGAACACGCGACCTCTCATTGGGGGAAGGACTTTTGAAGGGAGCCTTCCACCGCTAGGCTATAGCTCTCACTGATAAGATTGGAGGCATTTTTAATACATATCTTAATATTTGAAACTAATAAAAGAAAAAGAAAAATTCTGGGGGGAAGGCCCCGCCAGCCGGGGGCTCTGTGCGGCGCCGCCTCGACCGCCTCAGGGAAGGCTCTGGTTCATACAATCCTTTTTCATTCTTCTCTCCCTTCCTCATTTTGGGTCTATGCAGTTAAAATGGTAGAATACATTCTTAATATTTTACCTACAACAACTCTTCATAATAAGACACTCACCGAAATTTTATACCGTCGGATCCCTCCTATGATCACCTTTAGATTTTTGGTTGCCTCTGCTACCCAATTTTGCCTCCACTGCTCCCCATAAATTAGCACCTCGCACAGTTCCTTGTGTCTTCATAGGTTTCCCACCTAATCATAGAGGCTATTTGTGCTATGACTTGTCTTCACGCAAAATCATCGTCTCACGTCACGTTACGTTTGACGAAACAATCTTCCCATTTTCAAACATCCAAAAATTTCAGAACACGGATTACACCTTTCTAGATGAGTCTGGCACATCATCGCTTGTCCACCTCGCTTTTAGTCAAGTTGCCACTATTCCGGTAGCAGCCAACATACCATCTGCCTCTGCTTCGTCTCCTCTCGTTAACGTCATCCCGTTGACCACCTCTCCACCACTATCATTCCACTTCGATCAGACTCCCCCCAACCAACCAGTCACCGACGTCCCGTCGTCCCCACCAGTCCAACACCAGTCATCCCCGACCATCACCTACCCACCACTCTGTCGACCAGTCACTACCATCAGCCCCGACACCGACCCGCCAACCACCCTTCGATCTCAATCGATGCCTCCCCTCACCAGATCCGAGCCTTGATCAACTATACCCTGACCACATTACCCGACACCTTCCTGCCTCTGTTCCTGGCTAGACGGATCAAACCCAAACCCAACCCCCAACCAACACCGTCACTACCACCCATACTTCTAGCCCGTCACCCCACCTAAAATCCCAACCTATCCATGCCCCCACGCACCATATGAAAACGTGTGCCCAATACGAGATTTTCAAACCTAAAGTCCAGTTTAACCTTTTCACACAAACCATATCCCCAATTCCCAAAAACTCCAAATTAGCCAAACTTGTCCCAAATTGGAATGCGGACATGCGTGAAGAATTTAATCCTTTAACAAAACAAAATACTTGGGATTTGGTTCCTAGACCGAACGAAGTGAATGTGATCCGATGCATGTGACTTTTTTGTCACAAATATAGAGACATTGGTGACTTAGAGATATATAAGGCGAGACTTGTGAATAATAGTACTAATCAGCAGGAGGGTATTGATTGTAGTGAAACATTCAGTCCGGTTGTTAAACCAGTTACCATTCGCACGGTTCTGAGCATTGCTATGGATAAGCATTGGCCGATTCATCAACTTGATGTGAAGAATGTTTTTCTACATGGGGACTTGAAAGAAGATGTTTACATGCACCAGCCGCCAGGCTTTGTCCATCCAGAGTCCCCTCATTATGTATGTCGTCTTCGCAAGTCACTATATGATTTGAAACAGGCCCGTAGAACGTGGTATGAACGCTTTGCTAATTATCTAATGCAGATTGGGTTTGTATGCAGCAAGTGTGATAATTCTCTATTTATTTTTCATGGATGTAGTAACATTGCTTATCTGTTGTTATAGTCTGCTTAAATCCGAATTTGCTATGACTGACTTGGGAAAGTTAAGTTATTTCTTGGGGATTTCAGTGACTAGATCTGCAGATATTATGTTCTTGTGTCAGCGTAAGTATGCAGATGAGATTGTGTACAGGGCTAAAATGACGAACTGCAAAATCATGCCCACTCCGTTTGACTCTAAGTCGAAGATCAGTGTTGTTGATGGTGATCCAGTATCCGATCCTACTATTTATAGGAGTCTTGAAGGTGCACTATAATATCTTACTTTCACCAGGTCTGATATTGCTTATGTCGTTCAGCAGGTGTGTTTGTTTATGCATGCCCCAAGGGAGCCTCATTTTACTGCTCTTAAACATTTCATTCGATACGTTAAAGGCACACTTGATTATGGATTGCATATATACACCTCTGCACCGACCCGTTGTTATCATATACGGATGCAGAATGGGCAGGTTGTCCGGACACGCGACGCTCCACCTCGGGTTACTGTGTGTTCTTAGGGGATAATCTCATTTCTTGGTCTGCCAAGAGGCAAGCCACCCTATCCCGTTCGAGTGCAGAAGCTGAGTATAAAGGCGTTGCTAATGTTGTTGCTGAGATCTGTTGGCTCCGAAACCTTCTTTTGGAGCTTCAGTGTCCCTTGCGTAAGGCGTCTTTGGTGTATTGTGATAACATATCCGCAATATACTTATCTCATAATCTGGTTCAGCATCAGCGAACCAAGCACATTGAGATGGATATTGATTTTGTCCGTGAGAAGGTTGTTATAGGACATGTTAAGGTGTTGCATGTGCCTTCTTCGTATTAGTATATATCTTCACTAAAGGACTACCTCGACAACTATTCCTCGACTTCATATCTAGTCTTAGCGTCCGGCCGCCTCCCGCTCCGACTGAGGGGGTGTATTAGTGATTATTAGTATATTATTCACGATATATTTTGTAATTATTAGTGATGTATAATTATGGTAGTTATAAGATCTCTATTGTATTAGGATTCTATATTGTACATACAATATATATTTGTATTAATGAGAAAGACTGTCTAAGGGAGATTAATACATTCTTACCAGGTTGTTAATTGGACAAAAGCTGGCATTGGTTAGGCATCTCAAAATAAGGAACATACATGTATGAAATGGGAGTACATTGAGAACATCTGGTAATATGAAAAGGATTTGAAGTTATGGATTGTTACCTACAACTAGAACTCGTTTTAACTTTCTTCTTCCTGCAACCAAAGCAAATCATGAAAAGGTTAGAAAAATATGACTAGATTATGCTGCTATGTTAAATCCAGAACAAGATCCAAAGAGGACTTTAGAACAATCTGCAACCGAAAATAATTACTAGCATTTATAGTAGTGCAACTTCAACTAGAAACTAGAAAATCTATCCCAATATTATTTTGACTACAAATCTATTTAATACATAAATTAAAAAAACTACTAACAAATATAAAATCCTTAACAATTTATATTTCATACTCTTAACTTTGAATTAGTCTTCCAACATTAGGAAAGAACGAAATTTGAATTGTAAAAATATTACCTGTGGGATTAGAGGAACAACGAAATTTGTTGTTGCTGTCAGTTAAACATCGATCTCCTTGAAAGTGACATTTACTGCAATCATCAGACAGGCTCCATTGAATTGTAAAATTCGCAGTTAAGCGTTCAAACAAGCTAACATTTCGATACCGTCTGCTCCATGAAATTGGCAATTGAATCAGTGAACAGTTTTCCGGAATATCTCCCTCTCGTACATCCGAATTGCCTTCCTGTTCTCTTCTCGGATTCTTGTAATATATAGTGAAGCCACTACATTTAGTATAGTTCTGATAGTCGTGAAAATGATGATCATTCCTGCTCTTGTTGATGTCTAGACTATCGTTGCATCTGATCAACGTAAGATTGGGTTCGTTGAATCTAAACGAGACAGAAGGAGAACTTGGAAACGATATATTTCTATCGAAAGATTGGCAACTGTTTTTTGCCAGTAAGTCATCAAGCCTACGGTCTAAAACTCGAAAGCCATCAAACCACCGTTGTTCCAGAACACTATAAACATTTCCTCCCAAATGAATTATTGGATTTGGAGTAGCATTACAATCTATTGTATACAATCCACAAGCAGGTTGTGAGGATATTGAAAAAGGAAAACTCATATTTCCAAGGCTCCCACATCTGAAATCATCGGGGCAACTACTGTTTTGGATTTGATTTTGAGCTTGAGCTGAATAAAACATCACCAACTGATAGAAAATCAAGAAAACTGACACGTAATTTAATGCCACCATACTCAATTCAAGTACGTACTAATAATAAATTGTCATAAGATCATCTATGCAAAATGGACAGAGGCAAAAAGTAAACAATAGTTTTTCTGCATTTAATTTTAAGTATACTTTGTATTCTTGTTCTTTTTATACACCACATATTTGTATGTATCTCTATCCGTTTAACACGTTAGTTGACTTGGAATTTTATACCTCTGACTACTTTAACAAAGCATAAAAAAGGAGGGCTGAAAAAATGAAAGTCATCACCGACTATTATGTCCATTTGACTAACATAAAAGACTTTTCAATCTTGTTATAATATTTTCTTTAATTCCATCATTATAAACAGGTTGTTATTGGATTGTCATTAGTCCAAAATTTCCAAAAGTCTATTGCCATTTGTTTTCTCTCTTGAAGTCACTAGAGAGATATTGACATTACAGCTAGTTGAAAATTAACAAGGGAAAGTTTTAGACAAAATATATATTATGGAGGGATGCGAAGTTCACCTTTTTCTGTCATCCAAGAAGACTTGAATCCGAATTCTGACTCCTTTTTCAACCAATTGACCAGAAGAAAAAGGTTAAATGGCACAAATTTTTTTTTTTAAAAAATTACGGTCAAAACTACATTTGAACTATTACTTTTTTCAAGTTTCGTGCCCTAACTATCAGTTGTTCATTTTTTCTACCTAAATTTTCAACATATATGTACTAAAACACACCTCAAAGCTAATTCGGTCAACTATCAATTGTTCTTTTTTCCTACGTGAACTATATATAGATGGTACCATAGTTATAGATCTAGTAGCTCAGTTGATTGACTACCTGAACTTTCACCTTGTTGGTGAGGGTTCGAATCCCCACATTATAATCTCCACTCCATTTCCCCTTCCCCTACCCCCAATGTAATAAAAAAAATAAAAAAAAAATAAAAAAAAGGAAATAATTGATAATTGGGGTGTAAAACTCACGAAAAAAATGATAATTCAAATGTATTTTTGATCATTAACCCTTTTTTTAAAAGAAACTTTATTAAAGAAGCAGTTGTTTGTCCCTCCACATTAGTTCATTCTTTTTTAAACGAGCATAATATAAATATGAAATTGATTATCCAATCCACCAACGAGTTTTATAGCCTGTTTGATGAAGCTTCTAAAATAATATTCCCCTCCCCCCCCCCCCAGGTTTTAAAATGTTTGTCGTACTTGTCTTTTTAGTCCGTTTCAAAGTGAATGTCTCTTTTCATTTTTGACAACTTTTTTATTCTAACTTTTCATATGGCATGTTGAAGATCACAATATTAAATGATATTTTGGTACATTCTACATATCTTTAGTTAACAACCACATGATTCAAAAATCTTCTTAAACATCGTGTCAAGTCAAAACCATACAAACATTTTAAAATAGATGGAGTAAATGTTTTTCAGAAAAAATATTTTTGGAAAGTAACGATTTGTGTTTGGTTAATTTATTTAAAAGTATTTATTTATTAATATTAGAGAAATAATTTATATTTGATCAAGTTTCTAAAAGTGCTTTTGGAATTTTTTTTGTTTTTTTAGCTTTTGAAAAAATTTCTACTGCTACTCAAAAAATTATTGGATTCACCTGAACCAGTAAGTAATACTCTACCTCTGCCTCTGCAAGCTATTCCATTTGTCCATGTTTGACGTGGGTCACCCCTTAAGAAGTAATAAATAAAATAATAGTTTTACTATATCACCTCTAATTATTATAAGTTAGGAAATGAATTGAAAATAATTATAGTGCTTAATAATAAGGGTAAAATAGATATGATATCTCTGTCTCATATTAGTTGTCCACATTATTATTAAAAAAAAGTCGTCTTAAAATACTTGTCAATTTTCAAAACTAAGATGAAATTAATTAATTTTTCATATTTTTTCCTTAACATTAATTTCTTTAGAAAATAACTAATATTAATTAGAGTGTAATTTATTACAGAGAGATAAAGTAATGTAGTAAGAATAGACTTATTTATATTTTTAAGGGGCGAGTAAAGAGGAAAGTAAACTAGTAATATGGGACGGAGGAAATAACATGTAAAGTTATCTTCTTTCTTGTTTTAAAATCGAATGATTAAAAGTGAACATATACTTTTAATATAATGGACAATTAAAGTGAACGGAGAGAATATAAATATATAATAGAGGAATGGTAAGTTTACCTTTTTCAGTCATCCATGAAGACTTGAATCCAAATTCTGACTCCTTTTTCAACCAATTGAACAGAGGAAAAGGTAAACAAGGCACACATATTTTTTTAGAAAATAAACTCAATTAGAGAAACAGTTGTTTGTCCCCTTCTCCGACCCCAATGTAATAAAAAAAAATAAAAAAAAATAAGAAAAAAAATTTGATAATTAGGGTGTAAAACTCACGAAAAGTGATAATTCAAATGTATTTTTATTATTAACCCTTTTTTAAAAAGAAACTTTATTAAAGAAGCAGTTGTTTGTCCCTCCACATTAGTTCATTTTTTTTTAAACGAGCATAATATAAATATGAAATTGATTATCCAATCCACCAACGAGTTTTATAGCCTGTTTGACGAAGCTTCTAAAATAATATTCCCCCCCCCCCCCCCGGTTTTAAAATGTTTGTCGTACTTGTCTTTTTAGTCCGTTTCAAAGTGAATGTCTCTTTTCATTTTTGACAACTTTTTTATTCTAACTTTTCATATGGCATGTTGAAGATCACAATATTAAATAATATTTTGGTACATTCTACATATCTTTAGTTAACAATCACATGATTCAAAAAATTTCTTAAACTTCGTGTCAAGTCAAAACCATACAAACATTTTGAAGTTGATGGAGTAAATGTTTTTCAGAAAAAATATTTTTGGAAAGTAACGATTTGTGTTTGGTTAATTTATTTAAAAGTATTTATTTATTAATATTAGAGAAATAATTTATATTTGATCAAGTTTCTAAAAGTGCTTTTGGAATTTTTTTGTTTTTTTAGCTTTTGAAAAAATTTCTACTGCTACTCAAAAAATTATTGGATTCACCTGAACCAGTAAGTGATACTCTACCTCTGCCTCTGCAAGCTATTCCATTTGTCCATGTTTGACGTGGGTCACCCCTTAAGAAGTAATAAATAAAATAATAGTTTTACTATATCACCTCTAATTATTATAAGTTAGGAAATGAATTGAAAATAATTATAGTACTTAATAATAAGGGTAAAATAGATATACTATCTTTGTCTCATATTAGTTGTCCACATTATTATTAAAAAAAAGTCGTCTTAAAATACTTGTCAATTTTCAAAACTAAGATGAAATTAATTATTTTTCATATTTTTTTCCTTAACATTAATTTCTTTAGAAAATAACTAATATTAATTAGAGTGTAATTTATTACAGAGAGATAAAGTAATGTAGTAAGAATAGACTTATTTATATTTTTAAGGGGCGAGTAAAGAGGAAAGTAAACTAGTAATATGGGACGGAGGAAATAACATGTAAAGTTATCTTCTTTCTTGTTTTAAAATCGAATGATTAAAAGTGAACATATATTTTTAATATAATGGACAATTAAAGTGAACGGAGGGAATATAAATATATAATAGAGGAATGGTAAGTTTACCTTTTTCAGTCATCCATGAAGACTTGAATCCAAATTCTGACTCCTTTTTCAACCAATTGAACAGAGGAAAAGGTAAACAAGGCACACATATTTTTTTAGAAAATAAACTCAATTAGAGAAACAGTTGTTTGTCCCCTTCTCCGACCCCAATGTAATAAAAAAAAATAAAAAAAAATAAGAAAAAAAATTTGATAATTAGGGTGTAAAACTCACGAAAAGTGATAATTCAAATGTATTTTTATTATTAACCCTTTTTTAAAAAGAAACTTTATTAAAGAAGCAGTTGTTTGTCCCTCCACATTAGTTCATTCTTTTTTAAACGAGCATAATATAAATATGAAATTGATTATCCAATCCACCAACGAGTTTTAAAGCCTGTTTGACGAAGCTTCTAAAATAATATTCCCCTCCCCCCCCCCCCTCGATTTTAAAATGTTTGTCGTACTTGTCTTTTTAGTCCGTTTCAAAGTGAATGTCTCTTTTCATTTTTGACAACTTTTTTATTTTAACTTTTCATATGGCATGTTGAAGATCACAATATTAAATAATATTTTGGTACATTCTACATATCTTTAGTTAACAATCACATGATTCAAAAATTTTCTTAAACTTCGTGTCAAGTCAAAACCATACAAACATTTTGAAATTGATGGAGTAAATGTTTTTCAGAAAAAATATTTTTGGAAAGTAACGATTTGTGTTTGGTTAATTTATTTAAAAGTATTTATTTATTAATATTAGAGAAATAATTTATATTTGATCAAGTTTCTAAAAGTTCTTTTGGAATTTTTTTGTTTTTTTAGCTTTTGAAAAAATTTCTACTGCTACTCAAAAAATTATTGGATTCACCTGAACCAGTAAGTGATACTCTACCTCTGCCTCTGCAAGCTATTCCATTTGTCCATGTTTGACGTGGGTCACCCCTTAAGAAGTAATAAATAAAATAATAGTTTTACTATATCACCTCTAATTATTATAAGTTAGGAAATGAATTGAAAATAATTATAGTGCTTAATAATAAGGGTAAAATAGATATGATATCTCTGTCTCATATTAGTTGTCCACATTATTATTAAAAAAAAGTCGTCTTAAAATACTTGTCAATTTTCAAAACTAAGATGAAATTAATTATTTTTCATATTTTTTTCCTTAACATTAATTTCTTTAGAAAATAACTAATATTAATTAGAGTGCAATTTATTACAGAGAGATAAAGTAATGTAGTAAGAATAGACTTATTTATATTTTTAAGGGGCCAGTAAAGAGGAAAGTAAACTAGTAATATGGGGCGGAGGAAATAACATGTAAAGTTATCTTCTTTCTTGTTTTAAAATCGAATGATTAAAAGTGAACATATATTTTTAATATAATGGACAATTAAAGTGAACGGAGGGAATATAAATATATAATAGAGGAATGGTAAGTTTACCTTTTTCAGTCATCCATGAAGACTTGAATCCAAATTCTGACTCCTTTTTCAACCAATTGAACAGAGGAAAAGGTAAACAAGGCACACATATTTTTTTAGAAAATAAACTCAATTAGAGAAACAGTTGTTTGTCCCTCTAAATTAGTCTCATTCTTTTTGGAACAAGAGGAATATAAATCTTAAATTGGACCCCCCACCCCCACCCCTACTTCACTAACACGGAAGGTAAAAAGAAACAATTCTACTAAAATGTTCATCTCTAGCCGACCCAAGACACAAGCTGATTGTAGGACAAGAGGATTTCCGTCACTGTAAATTTTTTGGCTCCCAAGTAAATAAAATACATATTTAATAGATTTTCTAGTATAAATAAATTCAAAATAAAAGTTACTTGCTTCGTTCGAATCCGTAATTAATACGCTTCCTCCCAGTAAAAAATTATTCATATCGAGTGTTTACACCAAACAAATAGATGTATGCCATATGTATCATTGAAAGTTTAGGAACTAAAGTGTAGCTAATAGAAGTTGTAAGGGGCTAACTCAAGTTATTAAACTTGAGTTAGTTATAACCGACTAAGTGGTACTATATTAGCATAGTACAGTGCGTTTGTAATTACAGATCATTAACGGGAATGGATTGCCACAATCGAATCGTCTGAAGAGTGACCATCAGTAAATTTAAGAAGATCACGTAAAGTGACGTACCCACAATTGTGAGCCCAAGCCATATATAAGGATCGAGTTATCCACGGTAGTGGAAGGGGACATAAGCCTCTCATCCGTGCGTAAAGGGCCATACCGCGTATTATTGAAAACTACATGTATCAATGTTAGTAAGCTAAGGCATGCTATAGGTATTGGACTGGTAAGGTCTTCGGCTTCATTGTGCAGCATTTTACAATTCTAAATAACCTCTGGATAGCAATAGCGTGTTAGGGACAATTAAGGACGAGAACTATGGAACAATCGAAGAATGGTTGTAAGAAATATGAAACAGTTAAGAAGTATGAATGGAATGGTATGATCAAGTATCAAGGCAGAAATATTTTTCGTATAATGACGAGTAGAAGGAAGGATTACGACAAAAAGGGTAAAGGTGAATGAGATTATAGTTATGCAGGTTTCACGAAGGTACGATTACTCCAGAACAACGTAAGGACCAACGGTAGAGGAAGGACAGTAAGAACTCTTCGGCCAAAGGTGACGAACCTCTGATGTTCAGGAAGATAATATGAGAAATACTTTGAGATTAGAGACCCCCCAAGGCAAATTGAAATGGAAACGTAACGGTAAGACGAATGAGCACTCGGTCGATGGGATATCTAACAATGATAAGACAAGAAATTTTGACAAGTCATGGGATCATTTAACATCGTGAATTGAATCTAAACATACGAAGCATCAGTTTCACAACATATGCAGTCATACATCTCAGAAAAGTATGTAAATGGAAGCAACAGTGAGTAAATCTCAAGATTAGCACCTAACCGGTGAAAAGGGGTCAATGACGCCTATGGATACAAGGTAGACATTAAAGATATATGTCAAGAGATAATGACATTATAATGAAGATAAAATGGCAGGCATAAACAGATGTCTATGAGCATTTTTTTAACTGACCAAAGGTCCTACGAGATAGATAAAGTAATGAGTTTACAACTTAACGAGATCAAGGAAATCTTTTTCAAAAGCATCATTGACAGAAAGTCTTAGCCATGAGGCAAGTGAAGGAATTCAAATATAGGTATAATGAGCAAGTTTGGATATATTAGGCCAACGTCATGTAATGCAAATTCTCCAGAATCTTTCACGTATAGAATAAGTGCATAAGTTAACAACTCATCCTTTAAGGGGTAGTAACACCAAGGATTGGAATCAGGAGCAATGTTTGAGATTACGTATGTACACCAATATTTTAGAATCAAGAAGAGTACGACAAGTAAGAAAATGAGTGAACAAGTGTCAAAAGAAGTAAATAAAGGATGTGTATAATTATTAGTAGTGACAAAGTACAAAAAAATTCCTTTTAGGCCATGAATGAGAGTTAACTGCGATGATACGCGCACCTCAGATTCGATGACATTGTCCATAAAGTATTCATGATTGAGATACTACAAATATAGGAGTTTTCAGCACACCAGTTAGTAAACAAAGCTAATTTGACAATAGAATCATTCAACCACAAACGGTTTGACTAATGTGAGGACTAAGGAGAGAAGTTGACCTGAGGGAACGCATCAGTTAGCGAAGTGGGAGTTTGATTGGAGGATTCAGATAGTGATAGTCCTATGACACAGAATACATCAGGGTTATCCCTCATACTAAAAAAAAAAGAATGTCATGATGAAGATCCCATTTTTAGGGAAGATCGGGAAGAATATTTAATAAAAAGGGAATCACAACCTTCGAGTATAATGGGAGAGGGACCCCTAGGTATAAGGTCCATTTGTATAATCCCATTGTAGCAGGAGTACGAGACAAGATTATGACAGAGGTCCATTGCTCACGATATTCCATTCACCTTGGATCTACTAAGATGTATCATGATATCAAGGGTGTCTACTTATGGAACGGCATGAAGAGGAGCAGTATGGAGTTTGTAGCTCAGTGTCCTAATTGTCAGCAAGTAAAAATAGAGCACCAAAAGTCTGGCGGTTTGACTCAGAATATTGAGATCCCGATGTTGAAATGGAAAATGATTAATATGGATTTCCTTACTGGTTTACCTCGCTTTTATCATAAGTTTACTTCTATTTTGGTGACTGTTGGTAGATTGACTACCTACACAGTCGAGGACTACACAAAGTTGTACATTAAGAAGATTGTTCGCCTTCATGATATGCCTATTTCTATTATATTTGATCGAGGTGCGCAACTCATAGCTAATTTCTGGAGATCATTTCAAAAGGGTTTGGGCACTCAAGTTAATCTTAGCACAACTTTCACCCTTAGACAGAAGGGCAGGCCGATCGTACGGTTCAAACGCTCGAAGACATTCTACGAGCTTGCGTATTTGACTTCAAGGAAAATTGGAATGATCATCTATCCCTTATTGAATTTGCGTACAGTAACAGTTATCATGCTAGTATCAAAATGGCCCCATATAAAGCTTTGTATAGGTGGAAAATGAGATCTCCTATCGGATGGTTCGAAGTAGGCAAATCAGAATTATTTGGGCCTAATGTAGTGCGTCAAGCCATAAGAGAATGTGAAGCTTATCCAAGAATGGTTGTTAACCGCTCAGAGTCATCTGAAGTCGTATTCAAATGTGTGGCGACGAGACTTAGAGTTCCAGGTGTATGATTGGGTCATTTTGAATATCTCTCCTATGAAGGGTGTAATCAGGTTTGGGAGAAAGGGACAGCTCAATCCAAGGTACATTGGGCCATATCTCATAATTCGACGAATCGGCTAAGTGACTTACGAATTGGACTTGCTTCCAGAGTTAGAGTTTGTTTATCCCTTTTTCCATGTTTCTATGTTAAGAGCGTGTGTTGTGAATCCTTTCTGGATTGTACCGATTGACTATGTGAAGGTTACAAAGGACTTATCACATGAAGAAGTTTCTATTGCTATCTTAGATCAACAAGTCCGCAAGTTGAGGAATAAAGAAGTAGCCTCCGTGAAAGCTTTATGGAGGAATAATAATGTAGAAGAAATGACACGGGAGGCGGAAGAAGAGATGAGACACAAATACCCTTACCTATTTCAAGCCAACGCCGAGGCTCCGAGAGAAGCATAGGTGAGTTATATTTTAGACTATTTTCATTAATGCTTGATGACCATCAGAAGTCCAACATAAGGATAAGTGTTATATTATATGGAACGTGAAGCGGTGGATGTGTTTTCTAACTACGTGAAGGGAATTAGATATGTCACCCCAACATTCGATGACGGATATTTCTAAAGGGGGAAGAATGTAACATCCCGTACTTTCGGGCCATGGTTTGAATCGCTAGACGTATGTAAATAGACCCAAGCGTTGGAGTATTTTTGGTCATATTCACGTATGCAAATAAAGAAGCTTAGTATATAAAAAGATGTGGTCCAGAAGTAATGTAGGACTTAAGAAGTGTGACAACGAGAATTGAAAATAATAGTTGCATGTCCCAAATGAGGTTATGGACTAGTGATGTATCATATGATTATGACATTGAGTATATGAAGGTTTTATAAGTCATTAAGATTTAAGTGAATTGTGATCAAGAAAGTAATTATGTGCATAATTGATTAAATGTTGGAATAAAATGGGAGATTAAGAATTAATTGTGGCATTCACTAAGATTAAATGGATAAATACTGGTGGTTGGATGCCACATGTCATTAGTTTAGCAAAGAGATGTCATTGATTGTTATAGTGGAATTTGATGAGTCAAAGATATTAAAGTGGAAGATTGACATATGGAAAGTGGAACAAGATGTCATATTTTGACCTTATGTCTTGTTTCGTACTAATCATTTTTTAAGGTCCAAATGGACAAGTATGAGACTATACTTAGACGAACTTAAGCCTAAGATAAAGCAGTATTTCTGCACAATAGTAGCTAGATTTTGGGGAAACAAATAACGTATAGGGGGTGGGTGCATGATCATAGAATAGTAAGTAATCACCACTTCTTTCCTTCTCGGATAATATAGCAAATTGAAGTTATTCAGTAGTGAAATAAAGTGATGGGGAATTCAAAAGAAGATGGATTCTTGGCAAATAAGGTTGAGATGCTAGATGAGCTGCATTGATTGGGTTGTTAAGAAGACTAATAAAGGTATGTTAAGGCTACTTTTCTTCTTATTTTGGCATGTTCTAAGTACGAAACGTAAACATAATATTATCCCATAAATGATTATACTCTTAGTAGTTAAGGATGTTCATGTTATTCATTCATATTGTCAAAGCATGTCTAAATATGTTCCTAAATCCTTGTTGAGGTATATGAAAAAAATGTTAATATTCATAATGTTAATCGGAGGTGAAGCGCCTTTACGTCACTCCGACAAACTCAGAGTGTCTTATTATCATTCATGCATTATATTCATGTATTACCCTTGACCTCAAATGAGTTATATACTCTACTATATGTATGCATTATATATGTATGGGGATGGTAAAAGGGAATGCGTTATATACGCAGCACCACCTGCAGCTGGTACAAATATGCACGATGATGATTATGCCCACAAATGCCGATATGATATGATGAGATGCCCACAGAGGCTTGATGGTGTTGTATACGCATATGTATATGTATGACCGCATTTGTATTGTGCATGGCATTTAGGCATATTATGGCCCTCAGAGGCATTCTGCACAAACATGGTACTTAGGCATATTATGGCCCTCAGAGGCATTCTCTACTGATTGGTTATTTCTTGTCTCATGTTACTTTCAGGTCTCTATTATGCTATTTTTCCTGCCTGACATACTCTGTACATTATTTGTACTGACGTCCCTTCTGTCGGGGGATGCTGCGTTTCATACCCGCAGGCTCAGGTAGACATGGTGACTGTTCACACTAGTAGGTTGCTAGTTCAGCGGTTATTGGAGCACTCCATTTATTCCGAAGTAGCAGTCTAATCTTGGTACTGTACTTTTACATATGCATATGGGTATGGCGGGGCCTTGTCCCGACCTTATGATGTCACGAACTCTTTAGAGGCTTGTAGACAGTTGTCTTGTGTATAGTAATCGTGTTTGGCCCTGTCAGCCTTGATGTATATGTATATGTATATAGGTTGGGTCCTTTTGGTTGTAGGAGTTTACATAGCTCTTTTCCAGCTTACTATTTTCATATGTCATCAGGGTATCTTATGGCGGCCTCGTGGGCCATGCGAAATTACAGATATATGCTAAACATATGATTAGTGGTACTCGACAAGTAAGGTCCGAGTGCTCGTCATGACCCTTCAATTTGGATCGTGACAGGAAAAACAAGCTATATGATCCAAATGGGTGTATAAGGTAAAACATAAGGCCAATGGTGAAGTGGAGAGGTACAAAGCAAGGCTAGTTGTCAAATGTTATACACAACAAGAGGGGTTAGACTACCATGAGACCTTCTTTCATGTGGCAAAACTAGTTATTGTCAGAACTGTTATTGGTGTTGGTGCTTTCAAAGACTGGCATATTTGTCAAATGGATGTTCATAATGCATTCCTTCAAGGTGACTTATTTTAAGATGTCTATATGTATTTGCCTCAGGGTTTCCCGAGGCAGGGGGAGTACAAGGTTTGCAAGTTGATGAAATCTCTATATGGCATGAAACATGTCTCTAGGCAATGGAACATCAAGCTTACTGATGCATTTACACAAGCAAGATATATCCAAAGCCACTATGACCACTCATTGTTCACAAAGAAGTCAGGAGCTGATCTTACTGTTATCTTGATCTATGTAGATAATTTATTGATCACTGGTACAAACATGAAACTAAAGGTGGCCAGTGGACCGGGCTCGGGTCTGGCGGGGTCTGGCGAGGTCGGGTCTGGCGGGACTTGCTCCAGTCCCGTCCCGATCCCGATCCCGATCCCGTCGGGGCGGGGTCGGGCTCGGGGGGGGGGGGGGGTACAGCGGGTTTTCCTTTAAAAAAAATAATAATATATGTATAAAAAAAACTCAATAAACAAAACAAGATAGTGTAATAAAAACATCTCAAGACTGTTTTTGTGCCTCTTATATTATTTAATAGACATATGATTTTTTTGTAATACAAATACAATTGTCTAAAATCTAAATTGCAACTTTGTGGTGTTGTCCAAAAGTTGCAAATTACATAATAAAATTGCAATTAAAAAATTACATTCTAAAAAAAACCTGTTCTAATTGCTTGATGATTTCATGTGGTTCTTCGGTTGGAATTGGTATTTGTTGGTCAAATTGATCCACGTCGCTTCCACTACCTTCGGTTAAGATTTCGTTGTAGTTTTCATCATCTTCTTCGTTGATCTCCGGTTGACCGCACCTTCTCCGCTCCGCTCGTATCCAATCTCTGAATAATACTGCAATTTCCAAGCTGTCTCCGGCTAATGAGTGTCTGTGGTCTCCTATTTGATATCTGCTTGCAGAAAAAGCGCTTTCAGACGCAGTTGATGATGCTTGAATGTTCAAAACATCTCGAGCCATCAATGAAAGTGTCGGAAAAGTCTTCTCATTCCCCCTCCAGTATTTCAGCAAGTCTTCATGTCCATCTTCATTGATAACTTCTTGATACTGTACAGAACCCTGCAAAACAAAAATATTCAACTCACTAATTTGGTTAGTAGTAGAGGTACGGCCGCACATTCTATTTCTGAGGCTTTCAATACTAGCCGCAGAAACAGCATGTCTTTTGTGAGGTTGTGTTGAAGATGAAGAAGATGGTATGGAAGCCGGTAAGTTACTAGCATTTTCTTGTTGATAAAATCTATATATATATATTTGCATTGGTGTTCTACGCTAGACAATACTTCTTCTTTAGTTTGTTCAATAGGTGATGGGTGATTTAGATTTTTGAGACGTGAAGGTGGTAGTACTTCTATACAATCGTAAATAGTTTCAATTAGTGATTTAGTACCGTCTATTATAATAGTAGGATTTAATACAGAACCAATAATATAAATAGAGGGAATAGGAATAAAATATTTTTTTATTTTGACAAACATTTTTTTAATAGCTGCCTTATAAGCTGGTTTTTCCATATATTCACTAAGTAATAAAAATATTAGAGTTATATAAAATAACATAGTTGAAATAGTAGGATAATATATACCGGAAAATTCTTTTGTTGCTTGAAAAAATTTCTCTAAAAATACAATAAGTTCGGAAATTTTTTTCCAATCACTATCTAAAATCATATCAGCTGACTTTTTATTATGAGAGTTAAAAAATAAAGTTATAGGCAATTTATAGTCATAAACAACAAGTAGTTGCTCGTATAAAGAATTTCACCTAGTGGATACTTGTGAAATTTTTCTGTAAGGTAGTCCACAATCGTGACAAGTTTTTTTATATTCTTTTCTATGTTGTACTTTATTACTTTTAAAAATAAAGTTTATAGCAAATTGTATTTTACTAAGAATGTCTTCAAAGTGATAGACCATCATTTACAATTAAGTTATATATATTGCACGCGCATTTTATATGAAAATGGTCTGGAAAAGATGGAGTTAAACTATTTTTTAAAATTGTAATTGCGTAATTGTTATTAGAAGCGTTATCTAATGTAATAGTCATAATTTTATCGGTAATTCCGTAATAATCGCACACTTGATAAATATTTTCTGCAATAAAAGTACCAGTGTGTCTATCATCTATATATCAATACGCTAAAATACGTTTTCGCATAGACCATTTATAATCTATCCAATGACAAGTTACAGTTAAATAATCATGGTCGTTAGTACTACGACCTATATCAGACGTGATAGATACTTTGCAATTAAAATGATATAATGAAAAACGTAAATATTGTTGATATTCATGCGCGAATTTAAATACATCTCTCTTAACAGTTGATCTAGAAAAACCGTTAAAAGCAGGATTATATATATCTCTAATATAATGAATAAAACCGGGAGATGAAGGAAATGATTAAGGCAAACCCTCCACAACAACTAATTTTGATATTACTTCCCTATCTCTATGTTTATTGTATTTAGAGCCTACAATTCCCCCCGTCATAGGGTTAATTTGACCACAGACTTGGTCCTGACAAGATGTCGATGTGAACCTTGTCCCGATGGAGCGGGCATTTGCGCACCCGGTTTTGAAGCCTGGTATTGGGCATACCTAGCTGGATGAGCACTTACTACGTGTCTAATTAAACCCCCGTCCCACCGTGACCTTTTCCAGTTTTAAATTTTAAAATATTTTTACAAATTTTACACATGACTACTTGATTCTCTACGTCCCTATCAAAAAATGTCCATGCATCTGATTTTAATGGTCGTTTTGCTGGACCTCGTCTCATACTAGGGGGAATAGCAGGTATTTCAGTTGAAGGTGCACTAGTGGATGTGTTGTCATCAACATTAGTGGATATATCATCTAGATCATCGTCTAAATTAAAGTCTTCTTGAGTTCCAGAAAATAGCTCCTGGTCTAAATCTAATGGTATTGTAGGAAAATGTTGAGTATCAACAAAATCATCCTGTGTAGGAATAAGATGACTAGAAGAAGTACCCTTCCCTGGTTGCCCATACTAGAAGAAGCACCCTTACCCTTACTCTTAAACATACCTTTTAATCCTTCCATTTTAATTATGATAATAAATAATTAAAGACAATAAAATTAAGTGCGTTAAATAAAATAAACAGACAATAATAATTTAATGAAGGAACGATTGTACCAAACGCCGACGTAACGTCGACGTGTAATCGAGATGTTGAAAATTGAAACTTTGCTCGATAGAACATCCTCAAGCTAGTTACCAACTTCACTCCCAATTCCCAAATGAATAAATAAAATTGAATATTTAGCAAACAATGTAGACTTGTAGAGAGATATATTGAGAAATTAGAGAGATTGTAGGAAGATTTGTGAGAAAGATGAAGAGAAAATGAGTTATTTATAGTTGGAAAATTGGGTTAAAGTGTAAATATAATAACTTATGGGTTAAAAATAAATATTAAGGGGTTGGGGGAGGGGGGGGCTAAAATGCTCGTTGGTCAACGGCCATAATCTAAAATGGTCGTTGGTGCAACGGCCATAATCTAAAATGGTCGTTGGTGCAACGGCCATAATCTAAAATGGTCGTTGGTGCAACGGGCATATTTGCAAAGGGGGGAAAAGGGCGGGGTCGGGCTCGGGATGGGGTCGGGTCTAGCGGGCCTGGGGCGGGCTCGGGTCTGGCGGGACGAGACATCGTCCCGTCCAGAGTTCGAGTCCCGCCCCCGTTATTTTTTTATTTTTTTTAGCGGGATCGTGGCGGGCTCGGGACGGGGTCGGGTCGGGCCGTTCCGGCCCACTGGCCAGCCCTACATGAAACTGATTAAGGAAGAAAAAGAAACACTACATGGAAAGTTTAAAATAAGGATCTTGGACCACTAAAGTTTTTTTGGGGAATTAAAGTTCTGAGATCAGACAAGGTAATACTTCTCAATCAAATAAAGTATACTCTATAACTTATATCTAGCACTAGATTGAATGGTGCAAAACCAGCTGCCACACCATGGACCTGAAACTTACCACTGGTGACTATGATATTCATGAAGGGATAAAATGAGATGAACTACTACATGACATTGGAAGTTATTAGAAAAATTAATCTACTTAACTGTTACTAGGCCTGATATTTATTTTGCAGTACAACTGTTGAGCCAGTTTTTGCAGCATCCCAAGCAGTCACACTTAGAGTCAGTTATAAGGATGGTAAGATACCTCAAGAGAGCACCATGACAAGGAATTCTAATGAAGAGAAGGCAAGAATATCATCTTATAGCATAGTGTGATTCAGACTGGGCATCATGTCCCAACACAAGAAGATCTGTGACTGATTATGCATTGAAACTTGGTGATTTCTTGCTATTTTGGAAGTCAAAGAAACAACAAACAGTAAGTAGAAGCTCGGCAGAGGTAAAATCTATAGTGTCATCAGAGATTATATGGATGGTTGGTTTTTTGGCAGAGTTGGATGTAAAACTTACTCGACCTGTGCAGTTATATTGTGATAGCAAAGTAGCACTTCAAATAGCAGTCAATCCTATCTTTCATGAAAGACCTAAACATATAGGATTGAATTGCCACTTTGAAAGAGAGAAGATCAAGAGTGGACTAATAGCACCACAGTACATACCAACTACATTGCAACTAGCTGACCTTATGACTAAGGGTCTTGGAGCAGTTCATCATCATCAAAATCTATTGTCCAAGCTTGGAGTGTACAATGTGTACCATCCTCCCGCTTGAGGGGGAGTATTGGAAGTTTAGGGATTAAAGTGTAGCTAATAGAAGTTGTAAGGGGCTAACTCAAGTTATTAAACTCGAGTTAGTTATAACTTATAACAGACTAAGTGGTACTATATTAGCACAGTACAGTGCGTTTGTAACTATAGATCATTACAACCTCAGTAAAATTCTCTCTATTCTTCTAATTGCTCGAGCTCTAATGGAAGTACACATTGCATGTGTACATTCCTGTTAATTCTAGTAGTAATTCATTATTTGTTATGTATGAATTTACATAATTATTATTAAATCATAATCAATTAATAAATATATTCACTCTATTAAACTATTTAATTATAATAATTTATATCAAATTAATATAAACACTCGATGTGAATAAGTATTTACTCGGCCTCTACCCCTGCCCCGAAAGCAACCAACTGGCTGACTTTCTCAAGTGGTTGTTTTGTGCATCACCATCAAATTGTGTTTGTCTTGTCAATTCATTGTCATCAAAGTTGGAAAAGCAGTGCAAGATGAGTAGACAACTCACAAAGGTCTTCATTTATACCTTGGGCGATAATCCCAATAAGGGGGAAAGAAACAAGGAACAGAATGCAGACAGCTTACAAATAGATTTAACAAAAACAGATCATAGTCTAACTTGTCCATATTTTAGACGGGTAAAAAATGGGTTGGATTATTAATGGTTCGTGTTAAAATTAAATCAAGTGTATTAGAAGACTAGTTTAATTACTTTCAGGTTTTCAATCTAATTTGAAGAGAGAGCAATGTGATACACAAATTAGAGTATCAACAAAATAGTAGTCATTTTCAGATTTTTAATTTAATTTGAAGAGAGAGAGCGCGAGTTTTTATCGTGTAGTCCTCCACGAGTTGCACATAATTTTAACGTATCCCTTATCGTCTGTCTGTTACATCTCCAATTTATTTTTAGAAATATTTTGTTTGAAAATTGTAGAGCCCTACACGATTTACAAATAAATTTTTTTCTAAAAAAAAAACTAATAACAAATCGTGTAGTTGCGAAAGGAAATTTTTTCTTTCGCCCCTACACGATTTGCCAACCCAAGGAACTACACGATTTGTTTCATGTATTACGAATTGTTTAAAGAGAAACACTTATGGTCGGTTGTATTTGTAGTTTGTTCCCTGATTTTACCTCACTTTTCTTTATTTTACTTTTCCAGTTAAAGATTAAAGAACCAACTTAACCTTTGAGCCTTACTTCATTCATTTCTTAGCCAAATCCGTATTTCCTCTAATCAAAATAAAGGAAATGGTCTTTCATGCTCATTTATATAATTTGAAAAGAAAAAAATGAGATTACAAAAATGTTATATTGTTTATACAAATTTTCGATATTATCTTTTACTCGATGAAAAAAGTCATATGACTAAAGTAACATTTGCAATGGATTACAAAAGGAAATCCCTCACAAGTATATATTGTAAAGTCCTAAAAAAAAAAAAACACACACCAATTTCTGGACGGGATGTCCTGCGGATCTTTTCATCATCTATATACCCCTAGAGGCTAGAACATAGACGGTAATCTGTTTAATCAAACTTTTTTCAGAGTTATTCAAAACGTAATCATATAACAATCTGGGTGATAATCTTAAGTTCAATTTTATTTTTTAATTTTGAGTCTATAATCTCATATCAGCAATCCAAACATCATAAGAACAATCAATATTAATCGTCTAAACATCATAACAGTAATATAATATCAACCTTCAAGCATCATATCAACAAGGCAATATACTTATCAAAATCATAATTAGAAACACATAGTTAGAACACATACCTTTAATCCGATATTCAGATCACCGAAGTAGTCTCACCCTCCTTTGGCCTGTATTTCCCCTTTGGCTTCCTCGCCATGTACTGTCGCTGGGAGCCTGGGAGTCGATTCTGGTATCCTCGACTATCCTTAAAAAGATGTTGTTTTCTTTATAGTATGGTATTAATGATAAGTTATCAAAGTATCATTCTCTTATTCTTATGATACTAGCTGGTGGATATTAAATTATTCTTATGTTGTTCTTGGATAATAGTTGATCTAATCTTATTCTGTTCTTGGGATGATATTCGATTATAGACTAAAGGGTGCTTTAGCTAAACATAGAGAGAATGTTTGTAAAGGTTTGTATTTCAGAATTTTTCGAATGAATCTTTCGTCTTGACAAGAGGCTCCTTATATAGATAACCTCGGCTATTCACTATTTCTAACTTTTTTAAAGTAAACAGTATTACTTTTCAAAAAGTCTTAAAGTAAACAGTAATCTGACAAAATACTTTTACAAAAGTCATAAAGGCTACAGTGTCTACAGTGCCTTGTCTGCTTCTTTCCGTAAAGTTGTTTTGTCGTTTAGTCTTTTGCTTTCCAAAAAGTCGTAAAGGCAATAATGCCTCGCCTGGCCGCTCCGTAAAGTCGCTTTGTCAATATCCGCTAATCTGTCAGTTGTTCATTCTGGCATGACTTTCGCGAGAAATGTCATATTCCTGTCGGGCTGCTGTTCTGTTTAATGCTTTACAGCTGTCCGGTTGAAATTGTAACTCAATAATCATATTGGGCCGTGAGGCCATAATATGTTTTTGGGCACTAAGGCCTCTTTTGTTTGGGCTTTCTGTAGTTTAAACTACATTGGGCCATATTCTTTTGGGTCTGTTATGACCTCTTTTCTGGGTTACCAGTGTTTTAATCAGTTTGATCCATAGGATCTGTGTAAATAAAACTTACACATTTTAATTTATTCTGTTTGGTCAATAAGACCTCTTGTACTGGGTTACCAGTCTAATAATCTTTTTTGGGCCATAAGGCTCTTAATCTTATTTGGGCCATAAGGCCATAATCTTTTGGGTCCATAGGACCTCTTTTCTTGGGTTACAAGTAGTAAAACTACATGTTCCCTGTCATGATAATCTTTTGGGCCCTAAGGCCATTTCGCAAGAAATTACATTGTACCTGCAAAAATAATCATTTTTTCCCTCCTTATTCAAAAGGATCAGGACTTTGTTCTTTTTTGATACTTACAGTAGACGTTGATGCCGTCTCTGTTCTAATCACTGGACGTCTTCTTTGTTCAGTCATAGTTTTGTAGTGTCGAATAGTCTCGTCAGTATGAGTATGCTTTAGGTTAACAATCTTGTCTAATAGAAGGGTTAATTCGGTAGTCTCCTTTACTTCAATATCATTGTCGTAGTAAAGGGTCATGATCTCTTCGACATCTCCACCTTTGGAATATCCTATCATTGATGCTTTTCGGTTTCTAATCATGTCCTCTATCCTGGTTTTCAAAGTTATTAATCCAAATGCTCTTTTATTACTCATCCAGTCCTGAAATTTCTCCATTGTACAGGGAATCTTTTGGTTCAGATTCTTGTCTTCCCCGTTGATGGTACTATTCCTTCCTGTTTTAAAAATTTGACATATGATAATCGGCTTACCTTTTAGATCTGTTGAAGCGTCTAATATCTGTATTCCGTAAATCCCTTTGCCAAAGGATTCCATCATCGCCTGTTGATCCGGTAATAATATGTGGTAGTTTAGTCAGTTATTCATTTTTTCATTAGTGACAATTTTGTCAATAAATCCATATGTAAATAGTCTCTCAACAACATTCGGGTTTGCCCGCTCATCGCAAATGAATCTGGGATATTTACTCGCTTTGCGTCAGCGTAAAATATCGTGGGTTAGTTTTGTAATCATAGAATTTATTAATCTTCTCATAAGTCGTAATCATTTCAGGTCCAAACTTCAAAGTGTGCCATGGATACCGCCGATGAAATTGAAGGTACGGCTGGTGACATTGTTGCAAGCTTGGATGAGAATGGTACAAAGGTTTTTTGTTGTACCGGTGGAATTGTAATCTTTGTTTTTTCTGTTTGTAAGCTTTTGAACTTTGTAAAATCTTGTATAGCTTCCGCTAGTTTGTGGATGGTTTGGGTATTTTCTTGTAATCTGGTAATCAATATCTCATTTGTCCTGATAATCTCTTGCATAGCTTTTGCTATGTACTCTTCAAAGTCTTTGCTGTCAATTGACATTATATTTGCTAAGAAAATCAGCTAAAACATTTTTAGTTCCAGATATATTCTTAACAATAAAATCGTAACAACAGAAGAATGATTGCCATTTTCTTCTTTTATTCAGTTCGGGTAAAGGATCTATTCTGTTTGTAATAAACGCTTTCACCTGAGTATTATCAGTTCTAACAATGAATTTTACTTGGTAGTAAATGGTAATGAAATGTTTTAATTACAAATTTTATTGCCAATAATTCTTTTCGTTGATATGGTAGTTCTTCTCGTTAGGCTTCCACGTTCCGCCTCCATATCCACAAATTAACATTTTTTCTTTATCTACATCTTCTTTATCATATGCTATTAGGACTGCTCCCATCCTATGTCACTAGCATCTCAGAAAGAGTTTCGATTGATCTTGGTCTGTAGGTACTCTGTGTTTTGGTAATGATTTTACCTTTTCTTTAATCTTGTTGATCGCATTGGTATGTTCTTCCTTTCAATGAAGGTTACATCTTTTTAATCAAATCTTGCAATGGTTTTCAGATATGGTAAATCTTTTATGTGGTCTGTCCCATAGTTTATTACTCCAAGAAATTGTCGCACTTCTCTTTTGTTTTCCAATCTTTCTTTAAAGTTTTTAATCTTTGTTACCACATGTTCCTCGCAATTGTACTCCCTCACTATCTACAATATAGCCTAGGAATTCAATAGTATTCTTGAATATTTCGATTTCTTTTCCGATAGAAGTATTCCGTGTTGGTTTACTGCTTTCAATAAATTGCTCCACATGTTTAATATGGTCTTCTAAGTCTGTCAGAACCAAAGATATCATCTACATATATGATACGTAATTCTGCAAGTTTTCTAAACACTTGATCCATTCTTCTTTGAAAGATTTGTGGTGCATTTTTAATCCCATTGGTAATACATTCCATTCATAGTGTCCTTATGGGCACAAAATCTGTTAATGCTCTAGATTCATTAGTTAGTTTAATCACAAAATCCACTTTTACAATGAATTTGCTAAACCATTTTTTGTTTCCTAATCGGTTAATCAGGTTCCTTTTATAGGGTAAAAGTATCCATCAAAAATAGTCTTTTTATTAAGTTCTCGATAATCAATTACTAATCTGGCTTTCCCTCGTTTTAGCTCGTTATGTTTTCTTACTAAAAAGGCTGGGCTACTATGAGGACTTTTACTTTCTCTTATTACTTTCATTTCTAGTAATTCCTTAATCTGGGTTTCAAATTCCTTTTGATCTGTTGGGCTATATCTTATTGGTTTTGTTCTGACTAAATCACTAGGATCTATCAGTTTTATTTCTCCATATATCTTTTCCTTTTCCCATAGCTGCATCGGGTTTTCTCCGAAGTTTCCTTTTAACATACCTAAGTACTTTTCTTTTAATAATTCTAGATTATTATTTCTATCCATTTTTATAGTACATAATCTTATGGTGTTTACTGGCAATATTCTTTTCAGTATAATCCATTTATCACAGGGGGATTGTAAACAAAATGTATTTCTGTTAATCACTTGAGTTTTAAAGTAATCTAAGAAGTTGTTTCCTAATAACACTTGCTGCTTCATGTTATCCAATTGATATACTATTGGTAATCTGAAAATAGTTTTTCCTAAAACAATTCTCATGTTTTCCGCTATTATATCTAATTCTTTAGATTGTTCATTAAATCCTGATACCTTAGCTCTATGTATTCTTGACCTTTTCCATCTATGTGATTCTAATACATCATTTCTTGCTAAGCATATATCTGCTCTACTATCTATAAATATTTTTTGCTTTACCATCTTGTTAGGCTTATATTCTATATGGGCTTCTATGTGAATTGCTACCATTTAGTCAGGTTCATTTAATCTTCTCATGAGTTCTTCATCTTGTTCATACTCTCGTACTTTCCTGTCCGAGTTTCCCTATCTCTCGCTGACTCTTCTATGAGTCTTGCTAGCTCGATTTGTTTCCAGTGTATCTTATTCATTTCTTCCCTTATTTTTGATAATCGATTGGTAATCTTTTTGTACCTATCATTGTAATATATACTCCCTGTTTCACTAACTGTTGAAGTCATAATTAGCTTGCTTCGAGTATATTCTTCGCATTGTATCCAGTATTCTCTTTCCCTTATCAATACTCTTTTCTATCTTTCTAGTGTATTCATTTTTTATTCAGAACTATCTTCACTTTCTGATTTTTGGTTGACATAACTTACTCTTTCAGATTTTGATTCTTCATCTGTTTCACTAACATAAAAATCTTCATAATCGTACCACTTATTATTGTCTTCTTTAATCTGCTGTAAGCTCATTATAAATTGTTCTGTATTTATGTATTTTACTCCTATTTTCTTTAACTTTGGGCACTTGTTTGCGTAGTGTCCCTTCTCATTGCAATTCCAACATTTGCATTCTTTAACCTTTTCTTCTTTAGTTTTAGACTTGTCTGCTTCTATGGGGTTTACATTTCTTCGTCTTCTGAATTTTCTTTTATATCTAAATTTATTTCTTGTATCTTGATTGTTTCTATACCTTTTAAATATCTTTTTCTTATAGGATTTGTAATAAGGTTTTTTCTTATATTTATATTTCTTATCTCTGTAGTTTCTCTCATACTTATCCTTGTATTTTCTATGTCTTTTATGCTTCTTATACTTCTTTTCCTTTACATTATCATCGCATCCAAATATTAATCTACGCTCAAGAAATCCACATATTTCTCTTAATCCTATCTTTTTTAATCTTTTGCTGTAATCGATATTCTTCGCATTTTCTCATTAGATATGCTCTTAGCACTCGTATTCTTTCTCCTAGGGTATTTTCCTTAGGTTCTAATTGTACGTATTCTTTTGATATCTCAATGTTATACGGTACGGGCAAATGATCATAGTATAGCTGTTGATAAATTACTCCTTCTTCTGGTAGAAATCTAGCTTCATAAAAGAATTTACTAAAACTAATCGTATATTCTGGTAGTTTATTTATCTTACAACATTTCATGTTATTCAGGTTCATGATAATCTCTGTTTTTCTTTCTGCTAAAACATTTTCTCTGGCTACTAACCATTTTTCACCTAAGAATTCTCTTTTTAACAATAAATCAAATATCATTAGCATTGATTTCCAATCTGTTGCATAACTTAATACTTCTCCTCTTAGTTGATATGCAATTGATTCTATCCAGTATGCTGCTTTTCCAATTAGAGTTTTTGATATTAAATCATACATGTAATCTAGGTTTTCTGTCTGCGTGCTATTCATTAATGCAATATACATTCCTAAGTTCCAGTCTGTTATTCTTCTTCCTACTTCTTGTTCATCATAAACATTATCTAAATCTAGAAAATATCCATTATAATTTACTCCTTGGGTCATTGACCCTACAAATTCTTTAAATTCAGCTTGCTGCCCTATAGGTATATGATCAGGTAGTTTGGTATTTCTTCTGGTTATTACTTCCAAATTTGGGTCTATTAAATCTTCCTCTGGATAGTCATCTGCATCTTCATTGATTATATTTTCTGATTCTATTTCGGTTTCTATATGTCCATTGTAATCATCTTCTATATCACTGTCTGGTTCATCCTCTATTATAGCATTTACTCTTTTCATTTTTTGTAAAGCTTCTATTATTTGGCTATTTTCTTTTACTATTTCCATATTTTCATAATTTTCTTCTTCTTCTATGAATTCTACTACTTGTAATTCATGGTCTGTCTGTTCATCAGTACTATTGCTTTTCGAGGTATTTTCATCACTTAATTTAATCTTTCGAATTTTCTTTTTTCCTTTCAATTCCTCTAACTGTTCTCTTAGAAATTGCATTTCTTCTCTGAGTTCTAATAGTTCTTGTTTTACCTCCCTTAGTTCTTCCTTCGTTTCTCTTAGTTCTTTTTTGGTTTCTTTTAACTCTACTTTAGTTTCTTTTAAAAGGGTTTATGATTTTTATATTTTCCTTTATATTTTCTATACTTATTATACCACTCTGCCTTCATCGCTTGATTTTAGATTCAGGTTTTCTTCTTTTAATTCATTAATCTGCTGTTCTGTTTATCTAATCTTAGGTTTAGGTATTCATAAGTTGTTTTCTACTTCTTTTACTGTGTCTTTACCTCTTTCACCTTTTTCTTCTTTCACTGGTTTTGATCTTATAGGCTCATATTTATACCTTTCTTTTTCTATGATATCCTTACCGTGAGTTTTTAAAAATGTGATTGCCCCAGGTTCCATTAGAATTTTCCTTCTTTATTTAGCTTCGTTAGTCCTCCTAAAGCATCTATTACATCTTTTGGTAATTTTGGTTTTATTTTGCTTATATCTACCATTACAGGTATTTTACTTCTTCTCCATGCATCTATTGACACTATTTCTGGTTTATGTATAGTAGTTTTTGCTATAGTCGTTTCTTTACTCGTACTGGCTTCCTTACTAGGTTCTTTGCTTTTTTCTTCTAATAACATATTCAACTTTTCTAATATCAATTTAAACGTTGGTATCTCAGATACATTCCATAAGCTAGTTAATTCTTCCCTAATCATTTGTTGGGTTTTATTCTGATTATCTCTTACTTCATTCATTAATGACAGTATATTTTTCATTTTTTCTTTTAATACAACTTCTTCCCATAACGCATCTATTTTTTTGTTATTGCTTATAATCAGGATTGTTTATTCATTTTTTCCAACCGTTTCCCATATCTATCCATACTTTGCTAAACTTTTCACCTTGCTTTTCTAGTTGTGCTATATCCTTTTCTAATTTCATTTCTTTTGCGCTGTATTCAAGATATTTTAACTGGGAATATATTTCTCCTGATAAGGCCATCTTTATAGTCTTTAGCTTTTGTTTTTTCTTTATTATTTTTAACTGTATATTCATATTTTGTTGATAAATCTAGTTTTTCCTTGGTCTGTTATTTCTATTCCGGTGTTATTTATCTTATAAGTAATCATGGTCAAAAAATCACTTCCTAATAATAATTCATTCAAGCTATCATATTCTATTACTCCTATGTTAATCTTGTACTCTAGGTCTTGAATTTTGAACCTTAAATTTATACTCTTTGTAATTATTATTTCTCTTTCATTTTCTGGATAATTATAAATCTGTGGTTCTATTATACTACACTCATTTTCGTTTATCTTATTTATATGTATAAAGCTTTTAATTGCTCCAGTATTTATTTCTGTTATTCCATCCATAGTTATCATATTCTTAAATATTATAACCTTGATTTTTAATCTATTACAGTCTATTTTTATTAGATCAATAGTTCTTGGTTCTATTCTAGGTAAACTATGTAATGATTCTCTGGTTATGCTTAATCTTGATCCTTCTATCTTTGGGATTAATCTTCTTGAAGGTGTTGATGTTCTAGCTTTAAAATCCATGTATATTTCTTCTGGTATAGTTATCCTGGAATTTTCCTTGTGCTCAATTTGTTCTAATATTTCTTTATACATTTTTGGTACTATTATATTCATTTCATTTTGTTTTCTTATATGGTGGTTACCTGTTAAGGCATATATCATTTTAGTCTCTATACTTATTACTTTGCTTCCTGGTGGCATATTTATTCCATCTAATTTGTAATATAATGTTAAGGCTAAATCTTTATTCTCATCTTTTAATGATACACTAAAATCCGGTTGTATAGTAAATTTTAACTTCTGATATATTAAATTTCCTTTAATCACTGATATTAATGCATCTTGTAAATTTCCTAATATTCTGTCATCTAATACATAAATTTGTATAGGTGTATCAATATTCTTTTGAAAATATGCACCAGCTAGTATCATAAGAATAAGAGTATCATACTTTGATAACTTATGATTAGAACCATACTAGTAAGAATACAACATCTTTTTAAGGATAGTCAGAGGATACCAGAATCGACTCCTGTGCTCCCACTGACAGAGTGCCCGCGGCAGGAAGGCAAAGGGGAAATACAGGCCAAAAGAGGGTGAGACTACTTCGGTGATCTGAATATCGGATTAAAGGTATGTGCTCTAACTATGTGTTTCTAATTATGATTTTGATAAGTATATTACCTTATTGATATGATGCTTGAAGGTTGATATTATATTACTGTTATGATGTTTAGACGATTAATATTGATTGTTCTTATGATGTTTGGATTGCTGATAGGAGATTATAGACTCAAAATTAAAAAATGAAATTGAACTTAAGATTATCACCCAGATTGTTATATGATTACGTTTTGAATAACTCTGAAAAAAGTTTGATTAAACAGATTACCGTCTATGTTCTAGCCTCTAGGGGTATATAGATGATGAAAAGATCCGCAGGACATCCCGCCCAGAAATTGGTATCAGAGCCTGTAATTAGAACAAGTGTTTAAAACCGAAAAAATGAAAACACATCCATCGTTCAAACAAGTTAGAATGTTAAATCAGTTTTTATGGAGATCCAGAGAAATGAGGAGATCATTATTAGAAATGCGAAGTCAAAATAAGATAATAATTGAATCCCAAGAAAAATGGATGAAAGAAAATAGGCCAGAATTAGTATATACTGATGAGCAAAAAGAAATAAGAGATCGAATAAATATGCTAGCATATGAAAGATTAGTAGAAATAAATACTCGAATATATGAAATGAATGAATTTATAGAAAGTATAAAATCAGATTTAAAAATGGAACTAGAACACTATGGATGAAAATAGATTAAGACAACAACAAGATCAAAAAGTACAGTTAGAAAGAATAGCAGAAAAACCGCTTACATATAATAGAGATATAAACCAACATATTACAAGTTGTAGAATAGGAATAAAAATTATTGAAGAATAGGAAAAACAGTTATTAGAACAACATATAACGATAAATAAACAGGAAGAAAAGATAACATTTTTAAGAAATCTATCAGCCCTAAGAGAAGAAAGGATTAGGCAGAAAGAAGAAGAAATTGAAAAAATTAGAGAGCAGAACTTAGCAAAAGAGATAAGTAGTGAAAATGAAATTAGAGATTTAAAAGATATTATACAAGAACAATATCGGTACATCGATTTGCTGAAGTATGAATAAAGAGAATAAATTAGAACCTAAAGATCTTTATTATCAAATGAATACGTATGAAGGAGGAACTAGTCAAACATTAAGTTTTAAACCAGATACATATCAAAAGATTCAAGAAGAAAGAGATGAAGTATCAGTAAAAAAGATATTTAAAACAAAATGGTTTGAGAGGAATAAGGAGATAAGATATATTGCCCATAAACATGAGAATATAATAGATACTACTAGTACGAATGGAAGAACAAAGATCAATTTGATAAGCGATGAAGTAATAAAAAGAGAACTAGGAAAACTATCTACCAAAGAAGCAAAGAGGTACAGAAATATTTACTTTGGAGGAGTAGAATTCACGATTAAAGTATATTTTCAAAAAGAATATTGATACACCTATACAAATTTACGTATTAGATGACAGAATATTAGGAAATTTACAAGATGCATTAATATCAGTGATTAAAGGAAATTTAATATATCAGAAGTTAAAATTTACTATACAACCGAATTTTAGTGTATCATTAAAAGATGAGAATAAAGATTTAGCCTTAACATTATATTACAAATTAGATGGAATAAATATGCCACCAGGAAGCAAAGTAATAAGTATAGAGACTAAAATGATATATGCCTTAACAAGTAACCACCATATAAGAAAATAAAATGAAATGAATATAATAGTACCAAAAATGTATAAAGAAATATTAGAACAAATTGAGCACGAGGAAAATTCCAGGATAACTATACCAGAAGAAATATACATGGATTTTAAAGCTAGAACATCAACACCTTCAAGAAGATTAATCCCAAAGATAGAAGGATCAAGATTAATCATAACCAGAGAATCATTACATAGTTTACCTAGAATAAAACCAAGAACTATTGATCTAATAAAAATAGACTGTAATAGATTAAAAATCAAGGTTATAATATTTAAGAATATGATAACTATGGATGGAATAGCAGAAATAAATACTGGAGCAATTAAAAGCTTTATACATATAAATAAGATAAACGAAAACGAGTGTAGTATAATAGAACCACAGATTTATAATTATCCAGAAAATGAAAGAGAAATAATAATTACAAAGAGTATAAATTTAAGGTTCAAAATTCAAGACCTAGAGTACAAGATTAACATAGGAGTAATAGAATATGATAGCTTGAATGAATTATTATTAGGAAGTGATTTTTTGACCATGATTACTTATAAGATAAATAACACCGGAATAGAAATAACAGACCAAGGAAAAACTAGATTTATCAACAAAATATGAATATACAGTTAAAAATAATAAAGAAAAAACAAAAGCTAAAGACTATAAAGACGGCCTTATCAGGAGAAATATATTCCTAGTTAAAATATCTTGAATACAGCGCAAAAGAAATGAAATTAGAAAAGGATATAGCACAACTAGAAAAGCAAGGTGAAAAGTTTAGCAAAGTATGGATAGATATGGGAAACGGTTGGAAAAAACGAATAAACAATCCTGATTATGAGCAATAACGAAAAAATAGATGCGTTATGGGAAGAAGTTGTATTAAAAGAAAAAATGAAAAATATATTGTCATTAATGAATGAAGTAAGAGATAATCAGAATAAAACCCAACAAATGATTAGGGAAGAATTAACTAGCTTATGGAATGTATCTGAGATACCAACGTTTAAATTGATATTAGAAAAGTTGAATATGTTATTAGAAGAAAAAAGCAAAGAACCTAGTAAGGTAGCCAGTACGAGTAAAGAAACGACTATAGCAAAAACTACTATACATAAACCAGAAATAGTGCCAATAGATGCATGGAGAAGAAGTAAAATACCCGTAATGGTAGATATAAGCAAAATAAAACCAAAATTACCAAAAGATGTAATAGATGCTTTAGGAGGACTAACGAAGCTAAATAAAGAAGGAAAATTCTAATGGAACCTGGGGCAATCACATTTTTAAAAACTCACGGTAAGGATATCATAGAAAAAGAAAGGTATAAATATGAGCCTATAAGATCAAAACCAGTGAAAGAAGAAAAGCTGAAAGAGGTAAAGACACCCGTAAAAGAAGTAGAGAAAACAACTTATGAATACCTAAACCTAAGATTAGATAAACAGGAACAACAGATTAATGAATTAAAAGAAGAAAACCTGAATCTAAAATCAAGCGATGAGGCAGAGTGGTATAATAAGTATAGAAAATATAAAGGAAAATATAAAAATACGCAAACCCTTTTAAAAGAAACTAAAGTAGAGTTAAAAGAAACCAAAAAAGAACTAAGAGCAACGAAGGAAGAACTAAGGGAGGTAAAACAAGAACTATTAGAACTCAGAGAAGAAATGCAATTTCTAAGAGAACGATTAGAGGAATTGAAAGGAAAAAGAAAATCCGAAAGATTAAATTAAGTGATGAAAATACCTTAAAAGCAATAGTACTGATGAAGATTGCACCATGAATTACAAGTAGTAGAATTCATAGAAGAAGAAGAAAATTTCGAGAATATGGAAATAGTAAAAGAAAATAGCCAAATAATAGAAGCTTTACAAAAAATGAAAAGAGTAAATGCAATAATAGAGGATGAACCAGACAGTGATATAGAAGATGATTACAATGGACATATAGAAACCGAAATAGAATCAGAAAATATAATCAATGAAGATGCAGACGACTATCCAGAGGAAGATTTAATAGACCCAAATTTGGAAGTAATAACCAGAAGAAATACCAGACTACCTGATCATATACCTATAGGGCAGCAAGCTGAATTTAAAGAATTTGTAGGATCAATGACCCAAGGAGTAAATTATAACGGATATTTTCTAGATTTAGATAATGTTTATGATGAACAAGAAGTAGGAAGAAGAATAACAGACTGGAACTTAGGAATGTATATTGCATTAATGAATAGCACGCAGACATAAAACCTAGATTACATGTATGATTTAATATCAAAAACTCTAATTGGAAAAGCAGCATACTGGATAGAATCAATTGCATATCAACTAAGAGGAGAAGTATTAAGTTATGCAACATATTGGAAATCAATGCTAATGATATTTGATTTATTGTTAAAAAGAGAATTCTTAGGTGAAAAATGGTTAGTAGCCAGAGAAAATGTTTTAGCAGAAAGAAAAACAGAGATTATCATGAACCTGAATAACATGAAATGTTGTAAGATAAATAAACTACCAGAATATACGATTAGTTTTAGTAAATTCTTTTATGAAGCTAGATTTCTACCAGAAGAAGGAGTAATTTATCAACAGCTATACTATGATCATTTGCCCGTACCATATAACATTGAGATATCAAAAGAATACGTACAATTAGAACCTAAGGAAAATACCCTAGGAGAAAGAATACGAGTGCTAAGAGCATATCTAATGAGAAAATGCGAAGAATATCGATTACAGCAAAAGATTAAAAAAGATAAAAAGATAGGATTAAGAGAAATATGTGGATTTACTGAGCGTAGATTAATATTTGGATGCGATGATAACAGAAAGGAAAAGAAGTATAAGAAGCATAAAAGACATAGAAAATACAAGGATAAGTATGAGAGAAACTACAGAGATAAGAAATATAAATATAAGAAAAAACCTTATTACAAATCCAATAAGAAAAAGAGATTTAAAAGGTATAGAAACAATCAAGATACAAGAAATAAATTTAGATATAAAAGAAAATTCAGAAGATGAAGAAATGTAAACCCCATAGAAGCAGACAAGTCTAAAACTAAAGAAGAAAAGGATAAAGAATGCAAAAGTTGGAATTGCAATGAGAAGGGACACTACGCAAAACAAGTGCCCAAAGTTAAAGAAAACAGGAGTAAAATACATAAATACAGAACAATTTATAATGAGCTTACAGCAGATTAAAGAAGACAATAATAAGTGGTACGATTATGAAGATTTTTATGTTAGTGAAACAGATGAAGAATCAGAATCTGAAAGAGTAAGTTATGTCAACCAAAAATCAGAAAGTGAAGATAGTTCTGAATAAAAAATGAATACACTAGAAAGACAGAAAAGAGTATTGATAAGGGAAAGAGAATACTGGATACAATGCGAAGAATATACTCGAAGCAAGCTAATTATGACTTCAACAGTTAGTGAAACAGGGAGTATATATTACAATGATAGGTACAAAAAGATTACCAATCGATTATCAAAAATAAGGGAAGAAATGAATAAGATACACTGGAAACAAATCGAGCTAGCAAGACTCATAGAAGAGTCACTGAGAGATAGGGAAACTCGACAGGAAGTACGAGAGTATGAACAAGATGAAGAACTCCGCAGAAGATTGAATGAACCTGACTAAATGGTAGCAATTCACATAGAAGCCCATATAGAATATAAGCCTAACAAGATGGTAAAGCAAAAAATATTTATAGATAGTAGAGCAGATATATGCTTAGCAAGAAAGGATGTATTAGAATCACATAGATGGAAAAGGTCAAGAATACATAGAGCTAAGGTATCAGGATTTAATGAACAATCTAAAGAATTAGATATAATAGCGGAAAACATGAGAATTGTTTTAGGAAAAACTATTTTCAGATTACCAATAGTATATCAATTGGATAACATGAAGCAGCAAGTGTTATTAGGAAACAACTTCCTAGATTACTTTAAAACGCAAGTGATTAACAGAAATACATTTTGTTTACAATCCCCCTGTGATAAATGGATTATACTGAAAAGAATATTGCCAGTAAACACCATAAGATTATGTACTATAAAAATGGATAGAAATAATAATCTAGAATTATTAAAAGAAAAGTACTTAGGTATGTTAAAAGGAAACTTCGGAGAAAACCCGATGCAGCTATGGGAAAAGGAAAAGATATATGGAGAAATAAAACTGATAGATCCTAGTGATTTAGTCAGAACAAAACCAATAAGATATAGCCCAACAGATCAAAAGGAATTTGAAACCCAGATTAAGGAATTACTAGAAATGAAAGTAATAAGAGAAAGTAAAAGTCCTCATAGTAGCCCAGCCTTTTTAGTAAGAAAACATAACGAGCTAAAACGAGGGAAAGCCAGATTAGTAATTGATTATCGAGAACTTAATAAAAAGACTATTTTTGATGGATACTTTTTACCCTATAAAAGGAACCTGATTAACCGATTAGGAAACAAAAAATGGTTTAGCAAATTCGACTATAAAAGTGGATTTTGGCAGATTAAACTAACTAATGAATCTAGAGCATTAACAGCATTTAGTGCCCCGCAAGGACACTATGAATGGAATGTATTACCAATGGGATTAAAAAATGCACCACAAATCTTTCAAAGAAGAATGGATCAAGTGTTTAGAAAACTTGCACTCTGTATCATATATGTAGATGATATCTTTGGTTTACAAAGTGACTTAGAAGACCATATTAAACATGTGGAGCAATTTATTGAAACGGTAAACCAACACGGAATACTTCTATCAGAAAAGAAATCAGAAATATTCAAGAATACTATTGAATTCCTAGGCTATATTGTAGATAGTGAGGGAGTACAATTGCAGGAACATGTGGTAACAAAGATTAAAAACTTTAAAGAAAGATTGGAAAACAAAAGAGAAGTGCAGCAATTTCTTGGAGTAATAAACTATGGGACAGACCACATAAAAGATTTACCATATCTGAGAAAACCATTGCAAGATTTGATTAAAAAAGATGTAACCTTCGACTGAAAGGAAGAACATACCAATGCGATCAACAAGATTAAAGAAAAGGTAAAATCATTACCAAAACACAGAGTACCTACAGACCAAGATCAACTGAAACTCTTTACAGATGCTAGTGACATAGGATGGGGAGCAGTCCTAATAGCATATGATAAAGAAGATGTAGATAAAGAAAAAATGTTAATTTGTGGATATGGAGGCGGAACGTGGAAGCCCAACGAGAAGAACTACCATATCAACGAAAAAGAATTATTGGCAGTAAAATTTGGAATTAAAAGATTTCATTACCATTTACTACCAGTAAAATTCATTGTTAGAACTGATAATACTCAGGTGAAAGCGTTTATTACAAACAGAATAGATCCTTTACCCGAACTGAATAAAAGAAGAAAATGGCAATCATTCTTCTGTTGTTACGATTTTATTGTTAAGAATATATCTGGAACTAAAAATGTTTTAGCTGATTTTCTTAGCAGATATAATGTCAATTGACAGCAAAGACTTTGAAGAGTACATAGCAAAAGCTATGCAAGAGATTATCAGGACAAATGAGATATTGATTACCAGATTACAAGAAAATACCCAAACCATCCACAAACTAGCGGAAGCTATACAAGATTTTACAAAGTTCAAAAGCTTACAAACAGAAAAAACAAAGATTACAATCCCACCGGTACAACAAAAAACCTTTGTACCATTCTCATCCAAGCTTGCAACAATGTCACCAGCCGTACCTTCAATTTCATCGGCAGTATCCATGGCAGACACTTTGAAGTTTGGACACAAATGATTACGACTTATGAGAAGATTAATAAATTCTATGATTACAAAACTAACCACGATATTTTACGCAGTCAAAAACTGAGTAAATATCCCAGATTCATTTGCAGTGAACGGGCAAACCCGAATGTTGTTGAGAGACTATTTACATATGGATTTATTGACAAAATTGTCACTGATGAAAAAATGAATAACCTGACTAAACTACCACAGATTATTACCAGATCAACAGAACTGATGATGGAATCCTTTAGCAAAGGAATTTACGGAATACAGATATTAGAAGCTTCAACAGATCTAAAAGGTAAGCCGATTATCATATGTCAAATTTTTAAAACAGGAAGGAATAGTACCATCAACGGGGAAGACAAGAATTTGAACCAAAAGATTCCCTGTACAATGGAGAAATTCCAGGACTGGATGAGTAATAAAAGAGCATTTGGATTAATAACTTTGAAAACCAGGATAGAGGACATGATTAGAAACCGGAAAGCATCCGTGATAGGATCTTCCAAAGGTGGAGATGTCGAAGAGATCATGACCCTTTACTACGACAATGATATTGAAGTAAAGGAGACTACCGAATTAACCCTTCTATTAGACAAGATTGTTAACCTAAAGCATACTCATACTGACGAGACTATTCGACACTACAAAACTATGACTGAACAAAGAAGACGTCCAGTGATTAGAACAGAGACGGCATCAACGTCTACTGTAAGTATCAAAAAAGAACAAAGTCCTGTTTCTTTTGAATAAGGAGGGGAAAATGATTATTTTTGCAGGTACAATGTAATTTCTTGCGAAACGGCCTTAGGGCCCAAAAGATTATCATGACAGGGAACATGCAATTTTACTACTTGTAACCCAAGAAAAGAGGTCCTATGGACCCAAAAGATTATGGCCTTATGGCCCAAATAAGATTAAGAGCCTTATGGCCCAAAAAAGATTATTAGACTGGTAACCCAGTACAAGAGGTCTTATTGACCCAACAGAATAAATTAAAACGTGTAAGTTTTATTTACACAGATCCTATGGATCCAACTGATTAAAACACTGGTAACCCAGAAAAGAGGTCATAACAGACCCAAAAGAATATGGCCCAATGTAGTTTAAACTACAGAAAGCCCAAACAAAAGAGGCCTTAGTGCCCAAAAATAGATTATGGCCTCACGGCCCAATATGATTATTGAGTTACAATTTCAACCGGACAGCTGGAAAGCATTAAACAGAACAGCAGCCCGACAGGAATATGACATTTCTCGCGAAAGTCATGCCAGAATGAACAACTGACAGATTAGCCAGATATTGACAAAACAGCTTTACGGAAAGCAGCAGACAGGCACTATTGCCTTTACGACTTTTTGGAAAGCAAAAGACTAAACGACAAAACAACTTTACGGAAAGGAGCAGACAAGGCACTGTAGACACTGTAGCCTTTATGACTTTTGTAAAAGTATTTTGTCAGATTACTGTTTACTTTAAGACTTTTTGAAAAGTAATACTGTTTACTTTAAAAAAAGTTAGAAATAGTGAATAGCCGAGGTTATCTATATAAGGAGCCTCTTGTCAAGACGAAAGATTCATTCGAAAAATTCTGAAATACAAACCTTTACAAACATTCTCTCTATGTTTAGCTAAAGCACCCTTTAGTCTATAATCGAATATCATCCCAAGAACTGGCTTCCTTACTAGGTTCTTTGCTTTTTTCTTCTAATAACATATTCAACTTTTCTAATATCAATTTAAACGTTGGTATCTCAGATACATTCCATAAGCTAGTTAATTCTTCCCTAATCATTTGTTGGGTTTTATTCTGATTATCTCTTACTTCATTCATTAATGACAGTATATTTTTCATTTTTCTTTTAATACAACTTCTTCCCATAACGCATCTATTTTTTCGTTATTGCTCATAATCAGGATTGTTTATTCATTTTTTCCAACCGTTTCCCATATCTATCCATACTTTGCTAAACTTTTCACCTTGCTTTTCTAGTTGTGCTATATCCTTTTCTAATTTCATTTCTTTTTATACTGTATTCAAGATATTTTAACTAGGAATATATTTCTCCGATAAGGCAGTCTTTATAGTCTTTAGCTTTTGTTTTTCTTTATGATTTTTAACTGTATATTCATATTTTGTTGATAAATCTAGTTTTTCCTTGGTCGGTTATTTCTATTCCGGTGTTATTTATCTTATAAGTAATCATGGTCAAAAAATCACTTCCTAATAATAATTCATTCAAGCTATCATATTCTATTACTCCTATGTTAATCTTGTACTCTAGGTCTTGAATTTTGAACCTTAAATTTATACTCTTTGTAATTATTATTTCTCTTTCATTTTCTGGATAATTATAAATCTGTGGTTCTATTATACTACACTCGTTTTCGTTTATCTTATTTATATGTATAAAGCTTTTAATTGCTCCAGTATTTATTTCTGCTATTCCATCCATAGTTATCATATTCTTAAATATTATAACCTTGATTTTTAATCTATTACAGTCTATTTTTATTAGATCAATAGTTCTTGGTTCTATTCTAGGTAAACAATGTAATGATTCTCTGGTTATGCTTAATCTTGATCCTTCTATCTTTGGGATTAATCTTCTTGAAGGTGTTGATGTTCTAGCTTTAAAATCCATGTATATTTCTTCTGGTATAGTTATCCTGGAATTTTCCTTGTGCTCAATTTGTTCTAATATTTCTTTATATATTTTTGGTACTATTATATTCATTTCATTTTGTTTTCTTATATGGTGGTTACCTGTTAAGGCATATATCATTTTAGTCTCTATACTTATTACTTTGCTTCCTGGTGGCATATTTATTCCATCTAATTTGTAATATAATGTTAAGGCTAAATCTTTATTCTCATCTTTTAATGATACACTAAAATCCGGTTGTATAGTAAATTTTAACTTCTGATATATTAAATTTCCTTTAATCACTGATATTAATGCATCTTGTAAATTTCCTAATATTTTATCATCTAATACGTAAATTTGTATAGGTGTATCAATATTCTTTTGAAAATATGCTTTAATCGTGAATTCTACTCCTCCAAAGTAAATATTTATGTACCTCTTTGCTTCTTTGGTAGATAGTTTTCCTAGTTCTCTTTTTATTACTTCATCTCTTATCAAATTGATCTTTGTTCTTCCATTCGTACTAGTAGTATCTATTATATTCTCATGTTTATGGGCAATATATCTTATCTCCTTATTCCTCTCAAACCATTTTGTTTTAAATATCTTTTTTACTGATACTTCATCTCTTTCTTCTTGAATCTTTTGATATGTATCTGGTTTAAAACTTAATGTTTGACTAGTTCCTCCTTCATACGTATTCATTTGATAATAAAGATCTTTAGGTTCTAATTTATTCTCTTTATCCATACTTCAGCAAATCGATGTACCGATATTATTCTTGTATAATATCTTTTAAATCTCTAATTTCATTTTCACTACTTATCTCTTTTGCTAAGTTCTGCTCTCTAATTTTTTCAATTTCTTCTTCTTTCTGCCTAATCCTTTCTTCTCTTAGGGCTGATAGATTTCTTAAAAATGTTATCTTTTCTTCCTGTTTATTTATCGTTATATGTTGTTCTAATAACTGTTTTTCCTGTTCTTCAACAATTTTTATTCCTATTCTACAACTTGTAATATGTTGGTTTATATCTCTATTATATGTAAGCGGTTTTTCTGCTATTCTTTCTAACTGTACTTTTTGATCTTGTTGTTGTCTTAATCTATTTTCATCCATAGTGTTCTAGTTCCATTCTTAAATCTGATTTTATACTTTCTATAAATTCATTCATTTCATATATTCGAGTATTTATTTCTACTAATCTTTCATATGCTAGCATATTTATTCGATCTCTTATTTCTTTTTGCTCATCAGTATATACTAATTCTGGCCTATTTTCATTCATCCATTTTTCTTGGGATTCAATTATTATCTTATTTTGACTTCGCATTTCTAATAATGATCTCCTCATTTCTCTGGATCTCCATAAAAACTTATTTAACATTCTAACTTGTTTGAACGATGGATGTGTTTTCATTTTTTCGGTTTTAAACATTTGTTCTAATTACAAGCTCTAATACCAATTTCTGGACAGGATGTCCTGCGGATCTTTTCATCATCTATATACCCCTAGAGGCTAGAACATAGACGATAATCTGTTTAATCAAACTTTTTTCAGAGTTATTCAAAACGTAATCATATAACAATCTGGGTGATAATCTTAAGCTCAATTTCATTTTTTATTCAGAACTATCTTCACTTTCTGATTTTTGGTTGACATAACTTACTCTTTCAGATTCTGATTCTTCATCTGTTTCACTAACATAAAAATCTTCATAATCGTACCACTTATTATTGTCTTCTTTAATCTGCTGTAAGCTCATTATAAATTGTTCTGTATTTATGTATTTTACTACTGTTTTTTTTAACTTTGGGCACTTGTTTGCGTAGTGTCCCTTCTCATTGCAATTCCAACATTTGCATTCTTTAACCTTTTCTTCTTTAGTTTTAGACTTGTCTGCTTCTATGGGGTTTACATTTCTTCGTCTTCTGAATTTTCTTTTATATCTAAATTTATTTTTTGTATCTTAATTGTTTCTATACCTTTTAAATCTCTTTTTCTTATAGGATTTGTAATAAGGTTTTTTCTTATATTTATATTTCTTATCTCTGTAGTTTCTCTCATACTTATCCTTGTATTTTCTATGTCTTTTATGCTTCTTATACTTCTTTTCCTTTCTGTTATCATCGCATCCAAATATTAATCTACGCTCAGTAAATCCACATATTTTTCTTAATCCTATCTTTTTATCTTTTTTAATCTTTTGCTGTAATCGATATTCTTTGCATTTTCTCATTAGATATGCTCTTAGCACTCGTATTCTTTCTCCTAGGGTATTTTCCTTAGGTTCTAATTGTACGTATTCTTTTGATATCTCAATGTTATATGGTACGGGCAAATGATCATAGTATAGCTGTTGATAAATTACTCCTTCTTCTGGTAGAAATCTAGCTTCATAAAAGAATTTACTAAAACTAATCGTATATTCTGGTAGTTTATTTATCTTACAACATTTCATGTTATTCAGGTTCATGAACCAACCCCTCTCTCCCTCAACCCCTCCTTTCACTCCCTCACATCACAAAAAAATATGTGCAACATACACTTTTATATACAACACAACACATACATACACTTTTATATAAAACACAACAAAAAGGGAAATACAAAGGAAAAAAACAGCAAATCAGAAACAAAGCAAAGAGAGGGAAAAAAAAGATTAAAGAGAGCAATTAAGGAGTTCTAAAAAGGTTTGGTTGAAGTTGAGGTTTTGTTCGTGGTTACGAAGCAACAAAGGTGAGTTTTCTCACTCAAAGTTCTTAGTAAAATCCTTTATTTTTAAGTTACAATACATGTTAGAATATAATCCGGTTATTGAAAGAATGAGCATGAAATTTATGATTGTTTAATAATTAGTTTGGATTGTGCAATTGTAATCTGTTATACTGGGCTATACTTGTTAGAATTGGATGAAATTTTACATAGTTGTACATATTTCTGTTACGATCAGTTTGAGACTTTACGAGGATAAATCCGACTTACGGTTTGAGAGTTATCTCTGTTTAAACATTCTGCCTCGGATCAACCGAAGTATGGAAGGGCAGAATGTATAATGTAAAAACTGTACAAATCGGTAATGAATATGAAAGATTGTGCTGAATAAAAGTTATAGATTACTCTGTTCTCGACAGTTTGAGACTTTACGGGGATAAATCCGACTTATGATTTGAGAGTTGGAACCCTTACAAGTGAAAAGGGCGAAATATTGAAGGAAGGAAATATTATTTGAGTCTTTTGAACATATGACATATTTAAACAATAAATAAGTGCATTGGATTGGGTTGCACGGACCGCAACAAATAAGTGCATTGGATCGGGTTGCACGGACCGCAACAAATAAGTGCATTGGATCGGGTTGCACGGACCGCAACAAATACATAAATGCATTGGATCGGGTTGCACGGACCGCAACAAATATATATAAATGCATTGGATCGGGTTGCACGTACCGCAACAAATATATAAATGCACTGGATCGGGTTGCACGTACCGCAATAAATATATAAATGCACTGGATCGGGTTGCACGTGCCGCAACAAATGTATAATATGTTATATGGAAAAAAGCAGGAGTACTGATTAAACTAAGTTGTTTTTTTAAGACGAGTGGGGAGAAAATTTTGCACGTGAATATTTATTGACTTATTTTAATAAAAGGGTTGTAATCTATTTATTTCAACATGCTTATTATTTTCTTATAATGTGATTGTAAATAAAAATATTGTGAGGTTACTTTGGACTGTAAGGTGAGATTCCCACTCAGCCCCGGATGGTAGGGCTGACTCTTTTATTTAACATATTTCAGGAAGGCGCGATAGAGGAAAAGCTCAGCAAGAGGGCTAGCGATCGTCCCGCAGCCTCATCGTACCACCAATCCATTATTTCGGATTTGGTGAAAGTTACTCTAGACTAAGTTTGTTTAAAGAATTATATTTTATTATCTCGGGAAATGCCCCACATGAGATTGTTCTTCGTAAACTTCAAATTGATTATTATATATATTATTTTCGCAAATACCTGTCTAATTTAGGAAGAAAATGAAGTAAATGGTTCGCTTGGAAAGGGATAGTTGTTCAGGTGCCATCACGTCCTAAAGAAAGACTTGAGAAAAGTCGTGGCGTGACAAGTTGGTATCAGAGCTAAACCAGGTTAGAAGATTCTAGAAAATTTCTTTGAGTTGGGTGTTTGAACGGTTACTTATTGCGACGGTGTGCGCGCCACCTTAGTAATAAGTGAACGGAATAACATCCTAAACAGTTCCACTTCTTTCATACTCTTCTCGTGCCTATCTTGAGTCTTTTTAAAGACTTGGTTCTCGTACTACCACCTTCAAAAGATTATGGAAGGGGATTGTGCAACGGTAAACTGTAGAAGAAATCGTTCCTCGATGTCTCCATCGATGACATGGGGAGTCGCATTAATTGAAAAGTACATGCCTAACACCCGAAAAGATGCGCTCAGGCGTGAGTTTGAATAGTTGAAACAAGGAGACCGCAGTGTGCAAGAATATGATACCCAGTTCATGCGATTGTCGGCATATAACGCACACAGTATTCTTACGGAAATTGAGAAGGTCAAAATATTTGTTGAGAGTTTAAACTCGACCTTGACAGGGAAGGTAGTGCATTAGCCCATGATCGGACTTACCTTCAGATCGTCGACATGGCAATAAGGGTAGAAGGTTTTGCTAAAGCAAAAAAAAAAGTATTCGCAGAAGAGGTTTCAATCGTCGGGATCCTTTAATCAAAATCAAAACCTGAGGCAAGAGGGCAGCAGGGGTTCGTCAAAACCGAACCAGTCAGTAGGCCAGTCTCATTTCAGGCCTCATGAGTATAGATGGGTCAATCATCAAGGTGGCAAGGTCAAGGCACCGGCCCTAACACAGGAGGTGACAACCCGATTTGTAAGGTTTGTCAGAAGAAACATATTGGAGAATGCTGGTTCTCACCAAAAGGATGTTACAACTGTGGAGAACCAGGCCACCATGTCAGGGATTGAAAGAGGAGAGTCCAAACTCAATTTTCTCATGGGAGGTCAGAAGCAACCACAACCGCCTACAAGGGAAATCAGGGAAACCAGTCCCGACAGGGTCAGGGAGGTCAACAGTCCAACAATTCTAATCAGTTCTACGCTTTGCCCCAGAGGAATGAGGTGGAGGCATCTAATGCGGTGGTCACATGTATTTTGCTGGTCTCGAGTATTCCTGCATTTGTATTATACGATCCTGGCTCTACATGTTCATATGTGTCAATGGGTTTTACTAAGAATTTACATGTAGAACCTTCCTATTTAAGTGAACCTTTTGACGTTATGACACCCGTAGAGGCCTCAGTTTGGGCCTTTCGAGTAGTTAAAAATTTCTCATTAGAAGTGAATGGCAGAGGAACAATAGTAAATCTAGTACTACTTGATATGGTAGATTTTGACATCATTTTGGGTATGGATTGGTTGTCAGCATGTTATGCCATGTTAGATTGCCGACGAAAGATAGTGAAACTGTCTTTTCCCGGGGAACCAAAAGTTGTTATAAAGGGTAAGATTGGAATATCCTCACGTCAGCTTATTTCCTATCTTAGGGCTCAAAAGTTATTAAGAAGTCACAAAGTGGAGTACGCATATCTGGCTAATATAGTAGATACCCAAAAAGAATCCCCAGCGGTGCAAGATGTCCCTATTGTTCAAAATTTTCCAGAGGTTTTTCCTGAAGATCTTCCAGGCCTTCCTCCGGATAGAGAAGTGGAGTTCGCTATAGAGTTAATTCCGGGTACAAGACCTATTTCTATTCCTCCATATAGAATGGCCCCAGCTGAATTGAGAGAGTTAAAAGAACAGTTGAAGGATCTTCTGGATAAAGGTTTTATAAGGCCTAGTGTTTCCCCCTGGGGTGCACCGGTCCTTTTTGTGAAGAAGAAAGATGGATCGCTCCGAATGTGCATTGATTATCGACAACTCAATAAGGTCACGATCAAGAACCGATACCCATTACCAAGAATCGATGATCTTTTTAACCAACTTCAAGGAGCCAGTTATTTTTCCAAGATTGATCTTCGTTCAGGATATCACTAGCTGAAAATAAATCCGGATGATATATCCAAAACAACGTTTAGAACCCGATATGGTCATTATGAGTTCTTGGTCATGTCTTTCGGGTTAACCAATGCTCCAGCAGCTTTTATGGATCTCATGAACAAAATCTTCAAACCATTCTTAGATTTGTTCGTGATTGTATTCATAGATGATATCCTAATTTACAGCAAGAGTGTTAAAGAACATGAAGAACATCTGAGAGTAATGCTTCAAACCTTGAAACAAGAGAGACTATACGCTAAATTTTCAAAGTGTGAATTTTGGTTGGAAAAAGTAGCCTTCTTGGGCCATGTTGTGTCAAGGGATGGAATTATGGTAGACCCCCAAAAGATAGAGGCAATGAAGAACTGGCCAAAACCTACCACTCCGACAGAAGTTAGGAGTTTCTTGGGTTTGGCTGGGTATTATAGAAGATTTGTAGAAGGCTTTTCTAGTCTTGCTGGTCCCTTGACCCGATTGACTCAAAAAGCGATTAAGTACCAGTGGTCAGGTGCATGTGAAATAAGTTTTCAGAAACTGAAGGAGTTGTTGACTACTGCACCAATCCTAACCTTACCATCGGGACAAGAAGGGTTCACAGTCTATTGTGATGCCTCTAGGGTTGGGTTAGAATGTGTCTTGATGCAATTTGGAAAAGTTATTGCGTATGCATCTCGACAATTGAACATACATGAGAAGAATTATCCAACTCATGACTTGGAATTGGCCGCGGTAGTGTTTGCCTTACGAATATGGAGACACTATTTGTATGGGGTGCATGTAGATATATTTACAGATCATAAGAGTTTGCAGTACATAACCACGCAAAAGGATTTGAATCTCCGACAAAGAAGATGGTTAGAATTACTTAAGGATTATGACCTTAGCATTCTTTACCATCCTGGAAAAGCTAACGTGGTGGCTGATGGACTCAGTAGGAGATCAATGGGCAGTTTGGCCCACTTGGCAGTACAAAAGAGAGGTATTGTTCGTGCAGTACAAAAATTGGGGAACCTCAGGATTAGTTTAACTGAGGTCGGTGAAGGTAGGGTAGTGGTACGTGATACCTCGCAGTCTGCCTTAACTTCAGAAATAAAAGAGTCAGTTTGAGGATATGGAATTTATTAGGTTTCAAGAGAGGATTCAACAAGGAAAACCTTCACAATTTACATTAGGAGGAAATGATGGTACCCTTCGGTATAAGTGTAGGTTATGTGTTCCTAAGGTAAGGGATCTAAGAAGAATGATCTTAGACGAAGGTCACAATACCAGGTATTCCATTCATCCAGGATCAACGAAAATGTATCATGATCTCAAGGCAAATTACTGGTGGAAAGGAATGAAGAGAGATGTTGCAGAGTTTGTCGGAAGATGTCTTACGTGTCAACAGGTGAAAGCAGAACATCAAAAATCCGGCGGCCTACTTCAGGACATTGGCGTCCCTATGTGGAAATGGGAGGCGATTCATATGAATTTTGTGCCCGGTCTACCAAAAACACGAAAAGGTTATGATTCTATATGGGTGATTGTAGACCGACTTACAAAGTCTGCCCATTTCCTACCAGTCAAGACTACATATCGGGCACCGCAGTATGCACAAATTTATTTGAAAGAAATAGTGAGGTTACACGGGATTCCATTGCAAATTATTTCGGATAGGGGTTCCCAGTTCACCTCACACTTTTGGCAAAGTTTCCGGCAGGGCCTTGGGACAAAGGTCAAGTTGAGTACGACTTTCCATCCGCAAACTGACGGACAAGCTGAACAAACAATTCAAACATTGGAGGACATGCTGTGGTCTTGTGTGTTGGACTTCCAGGGCAACTGGTTGGACTATTTATGTCTAATTGAGTTCGCCTACAACAACAGTTTTCATGCTAGTATACATATGGCTCCGTTCGAAGCATTGTATGGGCGAAAATGTAGGTCTCCACTTGGGTGGTTCGAGGTGGGCGAAACACTAATGTTCGGACCCGAAGTCATTCAAGAAACAAACGATAAAGTTCAGATAATTTGGGAGCGGATCAAGACAACTCATAGCCGCCATAAGTCTTATGCGGATCATCGCAAAAGAGATCTCGAATTTCAAGAAGGGGAGAAAGTGTTTTTAAAAGTCTCTCCAATGAAGGGAGTGATGCGATTTGGCAAGAAAGGAAAATTGAGTCCAAGGTTTATTGGACCATATGAGATCTTACGAAGAGTGGGAAATGTGGCTTACGAACTAGCCTTTCCACAAGAATTAGAAGCGGTGCATCCGGTGTTTCATGTGTCAATGTTACGAAAATACTTGCATGATCCAAGTCACGTCATCCAACCCCAAGAAATAGTCCTGAATGAAGAGCTTCAATATGAAGCAATGCCGGTAGAAATACTGGATAGACAGATTAAACGTCTTAGGAATAAAGATATTGTATCCGTGAAGGTCCTATGGGGAAATCACTCCACAAAAGAAGCAACCTGGGAAGCCGAAGACGCGATGAAAATCAAATATCCTTTCCTGTTTGAGTAAGGTAATAAAATGTGTTTAGTTATGTTTCATGTGTGTGCAGTTTGTATGTCTATGTGCATGTGTTACGATCTTATTCACATTCGAGGTCGAATGTTGTTTAAGGAGGGGAGAATGTAAAATCCTAAAAAAAAAACACACACACACACACGTCCCCCCCCCCCTAAACCAACCCCTCTCTCCCTCAACCCCTCCTTTCACTCCCTCACATCACAAAAAAATATGTGCAACATACACTTTTATATACAACACAACACACACATACACTTTTATATAAAACACAACAAAAAGGGAAATACAAAGGAAAAAAACAGCAAATCAGAAACAAAGCAAAGAGAGGGAAAAAAAAGATTAAAGAGAGCAATTAAGGAGTTCAAAAAAGATTTGGTTGAAGTTGAGGTTTTGTTCGTGGTTATGAAGCAACAAAGGTGAGTTTTCTCACTCAAAGTGCTTAGTAAAATCCTTTATTTTTAAGTTACAATACATGTTAGAATATAATCCGGTTATTGAAAGAATGAGCATGAAATTTATGATTGTTTAATAATTAGTTTGGATTGTGCAATTGTAACCTGTTATACTAGGCTATACTTGTTAGAATTGGATGAAATTTTACATAGTTGTAAATATTTCTGTTACGATCAGTTTGAGACTTTACGGGGATAAATCCGACTTATGGTTTGAGAGTTATCGCTGTTTAAACATTCTGCCTCGGATCAACCGAAGTCTGGAAGGGCAGAATGTATAATGTAAACACTGTACAAATCGGTAATGAATATGAAAGATTGTACTGAATAAAAGTTATAGATTACTCTGTCCTCGCAAGTTTGAGACTTTACGGGGATAAATCCGACTTACGGTTTGAGAGTTATCTCTGTTTAAACATTCTGCCTCGGATCAACCGAAGTCTGGAAGGGCAGAATGTATAATGTAAAAACTGTACAAATCGGTAATGAATATGAAAGATTGTGCTGAATAAAAGTTATAGATTACTCTGTTCTCGACAGTTTGATACTTTACGGGGATAAATCTGACTTACGGTTTGAGAGTTGTAACCCTTACAAGTGAAAAGGGCGAAATATTGAAGGAAGGAAATATTATTTGAGCCTTTTGAACATATGACATATTTAAACAATAAATAAGTGCATTGGATTGGGTTGCACGGACCGCAAAAAATAAGTGCATTGGATCGGGTTGCACGGACCGCAACAAATACATAAATGCATTGGATCGGGTTGCACGGACCGCAACAAATACATAAATGCATTGGATCGGGTTGCACGGACCGCAACAAATATATATAAATGCATTGGATAAGGTTGCATGTACCGCAACAAATATATAAATGCATTGGATCGGGTTGCACGTACCGCAATAAATATATAAATGCACTGGATCGGGTTGCACGTACCGCAACAAATATATAAATGCATTGGATCGGGTTGCACGTGCCGCAACAAATGTATAATATGTTATATGGGAAAAAGCAGGAGTACTGATTAAACTAAGTTATTTTTTTAAGACGAGTGGGGAGAAAATGTTGCACGTGAATATTTATTGACTTATTTTAATAAAAGGGTTGTAATCTGTTTATTTCAACATGCTTATTATTTTCTTATAATGTGATTGTAAATAAAAATATTGTGAGGTTACTTTGGACTGTAAGGTGAGATTCCCACTCAGCCCCGGATGGTAGGGCTGACTCTTTTATTTAACATATTTCAGGAAGGCGCGATAGAGGAAAAGCTCAGCAAGAGGGCTAGCGATCGTCCCGCAGCCTCATCGTACCACCAATCCATTATTTCGAATTTGGTGAAAGTTACTCTAGACTAAGTTTGTTTAAAGAATTATGTTTTATTATCTCGGAAAATGCCCCACATGAGATTGTTCTTCGTAAACTTCAAATTGATTATTATATATATTATTTTCGCAAATACCTGTCTAATTTAGGAAGAAAATGAAGTAAATGGTTCGTCTGGAAAGGGATAGTTGTCCAGGTGTCATCACGTCCTAAAGAAAGACTTGAGAAAAGTCGGGGGATGGGGGGTGACATATATAGCATAAGAGGAGACATACAAAAAGTGAAAGTTAGCCTCAATTTTGAAGTAATTTGTAGGAAATAAACAACAAATTGTAAATCGTGTAGCCCTACACGATTTGCTATTAATTTTTTTTTAAAAAGAATCGGAGACGCAATAGACGGACGGTAAATGATCCGTTAAAATTATCTGCAACTCGTGAAAAGATATACGATAAATTCCTTTTAATTTATCGTGTAGTTTACAATCACTTTGGAATTTTGACTTAAATATTACAAGTGTTCTAAAGGATAAACAAACAAGCCAATATTCAGAACTGTCGCAAGCTTGTTGAGTCTTGAATCTTGATAACCTGAAATCAAGAAACACTAAATCTGGATTGTTACAACTGTGGGCTGAGTCGAGAGATGGCTCTCTGTCTTTCAGACAAGATTGCCCCGTATATATGCTTTTACGTTACGGGCAATAGTCTCCCAAGATAAAACAGCAACTAATCAACACTACAAAGCAAATAGGTTGATTCTGACGAAGAAAACAATCACGAAACGACTTGCTGAAGAATGAAAAATGAATGAAGAGTTTTCTGTTTGTCCACACGTTTCTGGATAGAATTTCACTTGTGCTCTCTTCTGTTTTTCTCTGTGTATTATATTGTAGTAGTCTCTGCAATTGAGCCAAAAAGCTCCAATATATAGCATAGGGGGAGGGACTCCTCAACTGCTAAGTAATGGCAGTTTATGGGCAGAAACTTTCTGCCTTCCGTCGTTCCCAATTTCAGCTTTTCAGACACTCCAGAGACCAAACTGTAAATATTAAGTAATTTGGGGTCCAAAGAGATAATATCAGAAGAAGCCCAAGTCCCGTGACCCGTGTCCCGAGCCCGGGCGGGCGGGTTGCGTGTGTTTGGACTTAGCCTTGAACCCAAGCACATCTAGGTCATCCCTACTTCAAACACATGGGTTACCTCTTGGGGTTCCAAACCCTTAGCCAATTTTGAGACTTATAAAGAGAACAATTATTCATTTTTCCACCGATGTGGTAGATTTGTCCCACACCATATTTCCATGCCTCAAACACCTTACTTCGTGGACCAATATCTCTTTCATTTCTCAATGAATTTTGGCGATTCTTGGCACTACGTCATCTACTCACTTAGTAGATTGTGCACGTGTGAAGAGACAAAACATCCAACATACGGAACTCTAGTGTTTAAGTCATTAAATACGGGCGGACGCACCTCCCCACCAAAGACAAATTTCCAATAATTTCATCTGGAAAAGATTTAAGAACTTTTTTCCTGGTAAATATGAAATTCTATAGCATTGCCATTTGACTCTTTTCTTGCATTTTTCTTTAACTGATTTTTAATCACCATTTCTTGGTACTTTTTTGGTGCTAGGCAATCACGTTTCTCTGGGTGTTGTCAGTAATTGGGAATTATTTCAGCTCTCTGAATCTGTTGTATCTTGTTAAGGTTTTGGTATTTTATATACTTCCATTAGGGGGAAATTTCTTCGGTGATCATCAAAGTATTACTCACTGTTTCAATTTATATGATATGTTTCGCTTATTTAGAATTAATTTGACTAATTTTTAAAATTAAATTGAAATAGAATAACTCAATATTTTAAAATTAAAGATATTAAAAAACTACGAAAAAATTCACATAAATTAGCACACATGGACTAGTATATTATTGGAAAGTCATTGTTTTTTGTTTTGTCACATAAAATTCACTCAATTATTTACTAATATATTTAAAAGTCATTTTTACTAGAAAATGTATATATTTCAGTAAAATTTTCCACATTACGTAAGTGACATGACACATCACCTATTTGTGAGTCTACTTTCACACTTAAAAAATATATATGACTCATTTAATCCACGTACCCGACCCTAATAACAATATTACTCCATAATCTAATATTTTGTGTTTAATGGGTTATTAGGGTTTCTTTGTGTGGCAACATTACGAGCTATTTATGAAAGGAATCAAGATGAAGTGGATTATCTAGCAAGCAAAGGGGAACCAAGATATGAAATTGTACAAGAAATTTGATAGGAAGGTTCTTAACAAGATTCCAAGGGGACCCGTTAAGGAAAGGAAAAAAATTGAGTCATCTCTTTAAATTGGACAAAATTTACTAATGACTATATGAGGTATACAAAATACCGTAAATTGTAATATACATATTATATACATACTAAATACTAAAGGAGTATTGAACAAAATCTGCTGCTTGCTGTAATGCCTTAGTCATTTCAGTACTAATATTCTTAATTTACTTAATTCTCAATGCGACTCTGTTTTGTCTGTACCAAACAAAAGTGACTTTGTTCACTTAATTTCAGTAATTCAGTAAACTCGTAAAATCTCTAGTGCTTATGGACTTAATTGCAGGACAATTTTTATAAGAACAAGACAAATAAGTTATTGAATTCCTCTGAATGATATTTCATTAATATATGTGCTTGTATTAGAGTCAGACTCATTCCAATTCTTTGTTCGCTGAGTTTTTAATTTTTTTTTAATTATTTTAATTAAAACTATTAAGAGTCCCGCATCGAAAATGGAATGAGAACATGGACTCCTTATATGTACTTGAACAATCCTTACCCTACAAGCTAGCTTTTGGGGTTGAGTTAGGCTCAAGATCCATCCTTTACATTGTATTAGAGTCAGGCTCATTCCAATTCTTTGTTCGCTGATGTTGGGTTTCTAAATTATATTGTCCACGCTCCAGTTAACGAATATGAACTCCTTATATGGACTTGGACAATACTCACCCTACAAGTTAGCTTTTGGGGTTGAATTAGGCATAAAGATTCATTCTTTACATGGTATCAGAGCCCGATCCATTCTAATTATTTGTTCGTCGATGTTGGGCCCCCAAATTATATTGTTCACGCTCCAGTTAACGAGATTTGGACTTGCATGGGAGTATTAAGAATCTCACATCAAAAATGCAATGGGAAGAACAATTTTTACCCTACAAGCTAGCTTTTAGGGTTGAGTTAGATTCAGTATTCATTCTTTACAAAAATCCATTTGGGATGGCGAGTTTTTTTGGCATTAGCTCGTACCTTTGTTATATTTAAGATCCAAAACACGATTACATAACAGTACTAACTCGTGCCTTTGTATATTAAGATCCAAAACACGATTACATAAAGGAGGGAAACATAAAAAGGAACCTCCTCAAAAACTATAATGTGAGTTGGACATGCCCAACTCATTAGAAAAGATTGCAAAGGAGCTTTTGCAGTTGTCAGCTAAGCTTTTTCTTGTGATGGAGGGCCTTGGGAGAATGCTTCCATTACAAGCAAATTATTAATGAAGGCAAGATGCAAAAATGGAAAGTGGCTTCCTGTAGAGGTCAGAGACATCATTGGGAACAAATTGGACATATTGCTATAATTAATAGATGTTCCAAAACCAAAAAAAGAGCCAATTGCTACCCTTGGCATTATGGGTATGTAAGGATTAAATTGGAGAGTGCTCTGCATTATTTGGTTTCTCGCAGCTAGTAGAGTTGATGCTGAATGCCATGCAGGAATTCCATCCATTGACATCACCTACCAAGCAAGTACAGTAGTTCTAATCAGTGGCGGATTCAAAAAATTTAATAAGTGAATTAATTCAAAAATGTTAAGACTCTCGCATCGAAAATGGAATGAGAACATGGACTCCTTATATGTACTTGGACAATCCTCACCCTACAAGCTAGCTTTTGGGGTTGAGTTAGGCCGAAGACCCATTTTTTACATGGTATCAGAGTCAGATCCATTCCAATTCTTTGTTCACCGATGTTGGACCCCCAAATTATATTATTCACGCTCCAGTTAACGAGGTCTGGGCGTGCGAGGGAGTGTTAAGAGTCTCACATCGAAAATGAAATGAGAACATGAACTTCTTATATGGACTTGGACAATCATCGCCCTACAAGCTAGCTTTTGGGGTTGATTTAGACTCAACATCCATTCTTTATAAAAAAAAATACAAGATACACATGCAGTGGCGGAGCCACGTAGGGTTGAGAGGGTTTATCTTAACCCCCTTCGGCGGGAAAAAACACAGTTTATACATGATCAAATTTTTTTTATGTATATATAGTTGATGTTGAACCCCCTTGATTGTTTCATGTGTTTACTTTTTTATATTTTAAATCTCATTAGTAAAAATTCTGGCTCCACCAATGAACATGTGATTTTTTTATAAGGGAATTCAACTAAACATTCTTTGGACCAGCTAGCTTTAATTTGTCCTTGGTCCTAGTCAATAGCGGATCTACGTTATCGGTTATAGGTGCTTAAGCACCAATTTACTTTAGGACTACTACTTATATAGAAAAACTCGTAATCCACACGAAGTTATTAACTGATCAGTAGATCCCAATCCCAATAGCAATTTTCAAATTAAGAATAAATAAGTACCATAATTTAAAATCCTGAACTGCCACTAGTCCTAGCGACCACGAAAATGAGACATAAAGGAGGGAGTTAATTACCTGGACTTCGTGTTGTAAGGCTTGAATGTATTGTATGGCCTGATCAAGTACTGCGACTCTACCTGACTGGTCAAAATAGCATGTTCAGCCCAAAGTAGAAAACTTTAAAGGAGGATATTTGGAGAACTTGGCAAAGCAATATTGGAACTATACAAAGAAAGATAAAAAAGAAGAGGAGAAGGTGACATTAATCTTGTCAGTTAAAATGGGATCAAAAGATATTTCTAGTCTTTTGCTAATTCGATTCGAAGAAAGTAATACACATAACAACAAATATCCAGACATTTGATAACAAATTGGTGACCAAGATTTGTGATTGTCCCTTTTTAATGCATTTACCCGAGGAATCTGGAGTTTTTGATGCATACAAATATTTTTATTGTAACGTTGATATATAATTAATGGAATGCTTAGAATATCTCCATTACCTGCTAAAAGAATCTTGTCAGTATTGGTATAAACTCTCTTCGAGTTCAAGCAGCACAACTCTTCTATGTACTATGATATTGCTAGGCATTTAATAAGCTCTATGCAACTTATTGAAGAAAGTTATGTCCAAGTCCAAGCAAAATTGGCATGAAAGGATGAAAAGTATTTCAATACCTACAATGTGTATGAAATAAATTGATAACTTCCTATAATTTCGAGGCAAGTTCTGATTTTGGACTATGCAAAACAGAAATGTGAATAAAGAAGACCTTGTTACAATTGGGGATTAGTTCCTTCAGGACCTTCACTTTTTTCGCAATCTGGTCTCGACGTCTCTGCATATAGAGCAAAAAGAGGCAAAATATGACTTACAAATATAAAATATAGAAGCATATTGCAAGCCTAATAAATGAATTCTAAATTCACATTCATTAACACAAAAATGTACAATGTGATGATCTTGTACACTCACTAAACTGCATTCAATTAGCAATACTCCTTCCGTCCCCCGTCCAATTTTGATATGATGATGTTTAATTTGGCACAAAATTTAATAAAAAAAGACTTTAATTTTTAATTCTATAGTTTGAGTAAGTTATAGATATTTGCGTGACTATAAATCATATTATTAAGGATAAAATCAGAAGTTTAAAGTTATATTGTTTCTAAATATAGATACATTATTGTTCTTTTTTTAAAAAGACTAAAAAAAGTATGTCACGTAATTTGGGATAGATGAAGTACCTTATTTGAACTTTGAATGGGTTATGAGGAACTGCTCATATACTGGGTATACAATTTATGAAGTAATTATATAGGATTAAGGAAATTTATACTCTACAACTCGATCAAGTAATTAAGTAGGAAAAAGAGAAGGTAATTCAAAAAGTCTACCCTCTCACTCATTTTATGCATTTCTACGGAACTTGCTTTTGAATATTGCTGCAAACCATATTCTTCATTCCTTGTTGATGTCATCCCACTTCCATTAGCCTGATTATAACAAGAGTATTACTATAATCAAATCATAATAAAATAAAAACTAAACAACAAGCACAATGCATCGAAATTAGCTTCTTGTCATTACACAATATCATTACCCAAAAAAACTGAAATTAGTTATCAATTTCGTCTCTAAATCGCTCATAACTAATAAATGTTTCTAATAATTTGTTGCTAATACGTTATTAAATAAGATTAGCGATGAATTTTATTATTTAGTTACATAATTTATCCGTCGCTAATTGTTTCTTTTTTTAATAGTGAACAGGGGACAAAACTCACATCAAATTGAGACACTAAATGGTGTATATCTTCTCCACATTTTCTCTTTTTCCCTCTTGACTCCCTATCTAGGCTGCTTGTCTCAATCTTTCTGTGTTGTGGCTGCTGACAATCAGATTGAGTAGTTGATGAGTAATTAGTTCCAAACATAAGCTCATGATTTTCCACCCCAGGGACACCTAAGGTTAGTAGAGTTGGTGGTGAGTGGTCCCAAAAGTTTTTTTTAGGGACTTCATCAACCTTTAAATGACTCAAGGATAATTGCTCACCAACATCTTCATCTTCTTCATGTGATGAACAATCTAAACTTAAGTTACACTTTGATATCTGGTGGTCAATCATCTTAGACAGACGAAAGAAGTGGAGAAAACTTGGTTGGAATAAATGAAACACCACAATTAAATGGGAATGGCTAAACTTGAATATATATAGGCTGAGAAAGAGAGGAAGGGGGGGGGGGGGGGAGGAATGTGGAAATCGGGAAAAGATAATCCAATCGTCTTATTGGCAAGTAATTTGACACGTGAGAGGAATTAAAATATTGTCGGCATATAATAGAATTTTTTTTAGTTGATGTTATATCAAATTACATTAATTTGCTAACGATTGGGCAATAATTAGTATGACGGTGTGTTTATTTAAAGTTTTGGCACATTAATTAATCTTTAGAAAAAAAGGACTTACATAATCATTGCCTTTCCTCATTCCATTCGTGTTTAGAAATGAAGATCACACGCCTACTCTCTCCGTCTCATATTATGTGAATTTTTTCTGATTATCCAAGTCAAATTTTATAACTTTGATCTTAAATTTTAACATAAATTTTTTAAAAAATAAAATTTATATATTTAAAAACTACATTAAAAGTACTATAAGTCAAAATAATTTATAATTCAAATAATTTAAAAAAAATATTAAAAAAAATAGTTTAAAGAATCATCTCGTAAACTCCCCAAATAATAAAGGGTTCACACAAATGGAAAGAGAGAATATTATATTTTTTTACACCCACCCCTTAATAAACATAAATAAAAAATGTTTTTTACTTATTTACCCTTGAACTTTTTCCAATAAATATACCCTCTATTTAAGATTTTAAGCAATTAATGCATGTGTAGTGCAAAATTTGACTAAATATGTACAAGAATAAAGGTTAATACGAGTAGTAACTTTTTGAACCACTCAAATTTATAATTATTATGTATTGTAATCAATATTATTTACTTTCAAATATAATTAATTTTAGGAGTAAAATAAAAAAAATTGATTTTGTAAATTAATAGGGTCATTCACACAAATGTCTCTATTTCGTGAGGGTCTTTAATATTTTCCCTTCAACACTTTTGGCACAACATAGCTTTAATTTCGCTCGATAAATTTTACCTTTAGCTCGTTATATATATCACAACATTCACAAGTTATACCGGACACAACAAACTTTCAATATACAACATTCACATAAGTTATATCGGACACAGCAAACTTTCACAAAAACAGAATTCTTTGTGACACACTATGGTTAGTCCTTTTCCATAAACAAAGAAAAAACAGATTCAACTTTTACTTGAATAGTAATTTTACTTGTCCATAAGATCTTAATAGAGATTGGTAATTAATTTGAAGCTTATAAAGTATTTTTTGTGTCTCAATTTATGTGACACACTTTTTCTTTTAATTTGTTTCAGAAAGAATGTTATATTTCTATATTTATAAATAATTTAACTTTATGAGAGATAATTTACAGTCACACAAATATCTAAAATTTATTTTGGATGACAAATTTAAAAAAAAATCTTTTCTTAAACTCATGCCTAATCAAATAATGTCACATAAATTGGGACAGAGAAAGTATTAGGCTCCATTTTTTTGAATTGTATTTTAATTATTTTCTGTTTTTCATAATCCCGACAATAAAACTTGCTTATGATAGTGTCTACTATGGCTTAGAGTAGAAGAGAATTGACGGTGTGACAGAGCCCGGGTGTATTTAATTGGTCAAAATTTTAAAAAATATTTTCTCTAATAAAAAAGCTTAAAAATAAGAAAAACGACTTCTTAGTAGGAGTTGAAAAACAAATTCTTTCAATATATTCTACATTTATTGTTTACTCTAGAAGTGTGCAAAAGTCGATTTAACCGATAAATCGAACTGACAAAAATGCTAGTGATTTATTGCTAATGTGTTATTGGGTTAACGATTTTTAAATGGTTTTATAATTTTTTTTTATTGGACTATCGGTTCGATTTGAGGTTTTAATTAATGATTAAATCAATAACCCAATAGAATTATATTAAAATTATATTTTTATCCCTAATTATATTAGTTTCTTTAGATTTTAAATACATACCATATTTCCTAAATTCTTACTTCCGTTCCAAGATTCTCTCAAACTAGGACTCTCGCATTTCTACCTCTCTTGACCTGAAAGAAAACAAGTTTGTTTTAGCAATAACGTCTTTGAATTTTCTTTTGCTTGTAATTTATGTAGACTTTATATATATATATATATATATATGAACAAATGAAAATAAGAGAAAGCAGAAAAAAAGTTAGTGCATTTTCTTATCGTTGACATAAAATCAAACCGTTAAAGACCCTAGATCGATTAATTAAAAACCGATAAAAAATATCTTATTGGTTTAGTTATCAATTTAGCGTGTTTACAAATCAAAAATCGATAAATGAAATCGGTAATACATAAAATCAAACAGAATTGGCCTATAAGCACCCTTAGTTTCCTCCCACCTTTCAACACCCCCACCCCCCACTCCCTTAGCCCCCCATTTCCCACCGCCTACACCCCTGCTTTACTTGCAGAATACAAAAAAAAAAATTAAAAATATCCCCCAAGTATTCTCCAAGACTCCAACCATCCTATTGAGTATTGACGGAACAAAACTAGATGTGTATTAAATTCCATTACAATAAAATTTCTTCTGCAACTAGTTTTAAAATTAGTTGAGTTAAATGACCACATTCCAAAAGAAACATGATAAAGAATTTAACGAATAATTATAGAAACAAATCAACTCAGAAATGTGAAATCCACCACCAAGCCCCCTTTAATTTCTTTTTTCAAGAGAGAAGAAACAAGATAAGAGTATAGAAAAAACTAAATAAGAAGGTAGACAATAACCTTTTATTTTGGGTCAGCACATTGTTGAATGCTTGACTGATTAACAACTATTCATCGCCGTCGAGGCTTCATTGGTGAATTTTGTAGGAATAATAACTACTAAACTGATAGGAGTATATTTAATGGTAACAAATGACTTGAAATCCCTGAATCAAATTTAATAGCCCTAAGTAAAATTACAGCATAAACCATCTCAAATAATTTTAGTTTCTTGGTAATTCTATATATGTTATAAAATTTAAAACAATAAATAAGCATCTCTGTACATTTCAAATATATGACTCAAGTGGAGCTTTAATTAACTTATGAGCATACCCTTTTTTCCTGTCTAATTTAATAGTCCTAACAGGGGAACCATTTTTTCCCGTCTCAATTTGTCCAATATTTTTTTCTTTGCTGAATAACCAATTCAACAAAATTGGACAGATATATACGAATACATACCAATCTAGCAAGGTTTTTTTTTTCCTCCTAAAATATTAACATAGTGTTCTGGTCTTCTTTTCGTTTTTTATTTATTTTCGTCAGTCTTCTTTCTATTTTTGACATTCGTGTTTTTTGAGTGACGTTATTAAAGTGATTTCTATGGAGCTCCAATTAATAGCTAGCTAACCAAAAAAAAATATATTGCACAAATAACAAGATTTTAATATGACGATTTTACTCACCGCAGTATTATGTAAAAACATAAAAATATTACTATGGTGAAAAAATAGTTAAGAATATTAAACAGTAAATTAAGAACTACTTCCGAGTGATGCAAAAGGTACTAGCCGTGATCTGATGCCTGAAAAAACAGATTAATTCCACCCTTTCCAATGTTTTTTGGTGATATCTATGTTTTTCTTTCTAATAATATATTGATAAATTATCGTGAAAACCGTTTGGTTCAGTTTTATGAGAGAATGTTTTGCGGCGTATAACAGCAGTGAGACTCTATTCTAACTAAAAGTATCACATAAATTGGAATGTAGAAGTAGTAATAAAACTTCATAAACACAACAAATTTGTTTGAAACATGTAATAATCGTAAGAATTTCAATGTAATTAAAACCTTAATAGCCGCAAGCCGCGCGATACTCGAGATCTTGAAACATAGTATATAGCGAAAACACGCTGAAATTTGAGGCTAAGAATAATCATCTCTCTTGCAGCTTTGCCTTTTCAATATTTGCAATAGCCAAAGAGCAACATCCCTGGTCCTGTGCACTTGCAAAACAGAGAATCAAGAAATTGTCCAAATGACCAAGTTTTTGCATGTATAAGTAAAAATATGATACAATTTGCTGTATGGCAACCTTGGGGACTCAAAAAGAGCTCATTGATCTGACCTAACAATTCAAATGTGTAACAAAAGGATGAATTAAGGACGTGTGGAACATCATGACAATATGTGCCTCAGACACAACTGAAGAGGGGAAATCTCTGTCTCTTTTGGTTTAATATTTTCAAAGGCTGCCATTTTTTGTAACTATGCGGTCGCTATTTGAGAAAAGCCAAAATTAGTTTATATTAGTGGTGGAGGCAGAATTTTAATCAAAAAAATTTAAAATATAAAAAAATAAACACGTGAAAATTAAATAATGACAAACAGGATAGGGCTGGACGGCAGCGGGGCGGGGAGGGACGGAGCGGAGCGAGAAGGGCAAAAATAACTTAACTCGTTAATTTTAACACGCCTTGTCATATTATGTTTAACATATTTTTCTACTTTTGCCCTACTCCTTCGATTCTTCTTTAAAAAATTGCGCTTTATTTTTTCCTTTCATGCAAATTCTACATTATTTTGAAGTTTTTAATTTTTTTCTTCCGAATTTCAATCATATAATATCATTGAAAATAGTTAATGTGTATATTAAATGCAACAAAAAGAATTAAAGAACAAATTAATCTAAGCAAAGAGCATGGGTAGATTTCTAATCCTTGATCACCTTTTTTATATTACATGTAAGAACAGAATTATAAAAACTGATATTTTGACGTATTTTTCATGTGATATACTTTAATGGAGGATTAAATAATTTAGCAAAGAGAGCATATGTCCAAAGCTCGGAACGGATCGGGTCAGGGCCGAGTCAAGTGACTTTTTTTTCTGCTGGACCGACTTTGACCCTATTTTTTTTTTTAATTTTCCAACCCTGACCTTTCGAGGACCCTACGGGTCACGGGTTTGCCCTGACCGCTCTACAAAATAAAATAAAAATATTTTTTATTTTTTTATTAAAATAACAGTCCAAATTAAAATCCAAAAAATATAATATATATTGTTAAAACATGTAAAACAAACACCAAATTAAAGGATTTTAAAAAAAATGAATTTTCAACACGGAAATTGACATTCACACCTACATTACCACGAAATTTCGACGTTGAAATGTATCGTATATCGTGAGATGTTTACTAAAGAAAAGGAAAAATTAGAAATCGATTTGGGAAAAAACACAAATTGATTGGAAAAACTGACGTTTCTGTAAAAATTGGTGGCGCCAAACCGCCGGTTTGACCGGCCGCGTCTCGAAAAAATACGCAAAATTAAAAAAAATGGGTAAACGGACATCCGAGCGCATAGTTATGACCATTTAAAGTTGCACTAATTTACAACTACTTCCTCTCCCTACATTTTATGTCAATTGCTTCCGTTAATTAAGTTCATGTCGCATTTTCGTAGCGCTTCTCCTCCAGCTCCCTCTTCTGTCGTACATGTGTTCACCATAAACCTGCCTTTTTGTTTTCTTCAAACCAAGTCAGGGACTACTAGACGTCTCGCAGAGCGACTCTCAACGAGGACGTTGAGATTTCATAAAAGCTTCATAGATTGGCTTCAATGACTATGATTCAAGAGATAGCAGTAGCCTAAAATAAAAAATAAAATTTAATTACATATTTGCCCCCGATTTTTCGGTTCGGTTCGGTTCGGTTCGATTCATCCCCAAATCTAAAGAACTGAACCGAATTACCTTAAATAAATATTAATAAAATATATCTTAAATAAACATTAATAAAATAATAATAAAATGAACGGGTCAGGGTCGTGTCACTGGTCGAGTCGGGCCCAGTCAGATGGATAAAAAATTCTGACCCTGGCCCGACCCTGACTCTGATCGGGTCCCCGCTTTTTCCGGTCAGGTGGCTCACGGATCATATATATGCTGACTCTGGCCCTGATTTGTTCGGGTCAGATCGGACCAAGTGGGGCGGGCCCCGACCCGATGGACAGGTCTAGCTATATCCTGCAACTGATTTGACTTGGGCCTTTTAATCATCTGAAAGATTATAATTTTTTGTTGGGCCAAGAACCGAAATCAAGACCTCGATGTTTGATGTGAAATTGAACAACCTTGACCACTAAGCCAAGTTTCTCAAATGTACCTAAGGGGTTCAATAAGGCCTATATATACAAAAAACTTAGAATTCACCTTATTCAATACCGTGTAACTTTCCGACGAAAAGGGTTCGGATGAATTCTGTTCCGCCACCCTAGTTACACCCTGATTGACACGTATAACATATCCTAGTTATATTCATTTATAATTTAGCAAGTTCTATCTGGATGAGAGTAAATTTAACTTTAGTATTTTAGTTCTAATGTTCCTGACTTTCTCTATTTTTTTTCTTTACTTACACAAGCAATGGCATTATATTTGGTATTATCATTTAAGCTCTAATATCACTGTCGGGCTAAAACATTATACTCGTTCCATAATCTCCATACTTGTCCTATTAAATTATTGACTTTGATATTAATGATCGGATTAAAATGATTCAAAAATATTTTTAATATAAATAATTTTTTTTAAAAGTCTCAAGCTATTAAAAGTATTCAATATCTTATAAATAATTTTTTTATTTTCTATTTTTCATGTAAGACTTTATTTATGTACCACATCATAAGTGACTTCACTTACTTAAAAGCATATGCCATTTTACTTATAACACCTTGACTTTTTAGCTAACGTCTAGATATTATTTTTAATTTTTGATAATAAAAAATCACATTCTCTTAGGCTTATTATTATCAGTCTTTTAATATATTTTTCTAGAATATATTTTCTTCTTATCACCCAAACACCGGAAACATTTTCACGAAAAATGACTTTTGTCTCAATTTAGTAGAGTTAGGATCTCTATAATATAGGTGCACTATTTAAAAAGAAGGAAAAAAAATATCAAGTGCAAATTGATCCCTATGCTCTTGTAGATAAATAACTTAGCATTCTAACAACGTGTACCAGCCTTTGCCAATAGATAATATTAGATTAAATTCTAAAAAAAAAAATCTATATAAAATATCTAATTTGGTGGAGAGATCATGAGGTCACAGACACCATAAATTACTCTATAATTTCGTCCCTGAATAGAACAGATCTTTAATCGAAATGAATGGAATTATATCAAATTAATTTTAGTGAAGTTTGTGACCAAATTATCTTTATACTTCTACAATTAATAAGCCGGAGGAGCTTCGGGTCAAAGTGAATTGACCGAAAAGCCCTCAGGTTCACTATTAGTATAAATTTGTCTTAACAAGATTGCTTATATTGTTCATTATTTGCCCCTGCTTTTGCTTCTATTTGCACTTGATTTGTCTCTTGTTTTTTGTGAATTAAACACATTAAAGCCCACTTTGGTAAATTTTCCTTGAAACTAAACTTCTGTCATGCTTTAATTTTGCAGGAAAATGGCCCCACTGGAATTGTGTTTTTCTCTAGCAAATCTGGGGCCCACGTGCACACCAATTTTGTTAAACAAGGGCCCCACTAATGTTTTCACTTTACAGTTACACTGAGGCTTATTCAGGATAATAGTACTCCACTATTTTCTTATATGTTACCATTGTATTGCTACATTTGGTGATAACAAATTTATTACTAGCTTAGAAAGAGGTAAGTGTAATAGGCTTTTAACAACATTTTAATTGTTGTAGGATTAAGAGATACAAAATGAATTAACGGTGTTTTTAATGTATTTACACTGATTTTTTAAGTAAAACAAGATTAAATATATTATCTTTTCCCCAATTTAGTGACTAAACTTGCATTGCTTAAACAATATTATTGTTATGTTCTTAATAACTTTTTCACCAATGTTAGGAGTAATAATATTTATCGGTTATTCATTTTACTTTTAATAAGATGGTTTACTATCACATAAATTTATAACTTACTTTATATTACAAATTTAAAAATCATTCGGTCAAAGCTGCTTAAAAAAAATATTTTTTTACTTGACCCACCAATATCTAACTTGCTCTTTAGACTCTGCTACTGATATTGATGATTACAATACATATGCGTTCTCTTTTTAGTGTTTTAACAAATTAACGCTATAACTTTAATTATTGTATAAGTATTACTTAGTGTTATACCATTGAAAAAATGTCTAACTAAAAAGAGTCAATGATACATACAGCAATAGGTGAAAGTAGGATGCACTTGTATAATATTTTGTTAATAAAGATATCTAAGATTTAAAGCAATAACAAATTTTAAGTCGCTTTACATATTACCATAAATCTATCTTATATGTATAATAAAATAACACAACATTATTCATGGTGGACCCGGGCGAATAAGAAGTGAACACTTTCACCGCTATATGAAATGTTACAACAGCCGTTATAAATAAATGTTATTGTGATATCTTCCTAGCTATGTTACCCACTTGGTAAGTTATAGATCTTCATCTTTACGTAGTGCAGAAATATAAAATACTAGAATGAAATTGGTCTAAGAATTGCGAGGATTTAAGAGTACGTTTGTCGGTTGGATAGGGCTTAAACTATTAGCGAATATAATTTTTATTATATTCGGAATCAACCTCTATATAACTATATATATTGTGATTAAGAAAAGAAATTTAGGAAATTATTCCAAACTTACAAAAAATTTATAAAATTAATTTTAAAATATCTTTTAAATTTATTTTGATATTCAACAAATATTAAAAAGTTTTTAAGTTAAAATAAGTCAAAATCTGTAATTACAGGCGGTCCAACTATAGCTTAAAATTGCTGCGTGTTTTGATAATACAGTAATAAAAAGATGAAAGCGTGAAGGGTTGTGGGAAACTCGTGCTAGTATGCAATTTATACCTGCCATAGCCATGCTTGCCCTCATGGCTTCACGTGTTTATATTGTGGACATGTCGGGTCTCTTGCGTGAGTATAGGGCGAAGTGCACATATATCCGATTTCGAGCCACCATTTAATTTATGCTCGCTATATTGAAGATGAATATTGGAGTAACTTGTAAAGTTGTTGTCATGTGATCAGGAGGTCATGTGTTGAAGTCGTGGAAATAAAATGTTGCAGAAATGTGAGGTAAGATTGACTACAATAGACCCTTGTGGTCCGGTCTTTTCCCGAACTCCAGACATAGCAGGAGCTTAGCGCACGAGCTGCCTTTTTTTTATATGTATTCTTTCTGCATTTGTATTTATTTTGGAATATAAAATATATGTTGTTTGAAGTTAGTTTTAACCATATCTAACTTCAAATATTCTGTATTCATATAGTTAAATCCAGGTAAATATGATCGAAATTCATGCAATATATCTTAATTTCGATCTTCAACCATATGTTGTTGACGTGAAATTTAATATATATATATATAATTGAAGTTCAAATAAAATTAGCTGAAGTTAATAAATGAACTTCAGGTATACGTGATTGAAGTCCAACTATTTTTCTAAATTCAATGCAGAAATATATAAACTTCGATCAAATGAAATTAGACTTTTTATCTGAGGTTTTCTTTGTTAGATAAAATTTGATTTTATTAAATCTAACTCCAAACATTATATACTCCTATCTTAAAAAGAGTATAAATGTAAGAAATTTAAAAAAATCAGGAATAGATCAAATGCGGCGTCAACAGCAAGCTGCCCCGTGAAACTTTTACGTCTGCATTCCTAGGATCATTTTTTAATCATCTTAAAATGAAAACCCCTTTTGGAAACACATGCAAATATTTCGGCAACAATATCGTTTGGACAATGTCTGTACCCCACCCCTGGACTTAAATTGTAAACCCTGTCCGGAAACATATGCAAATGCTGACATACCATTCAAACTAGCAAGAGTCCTTTCCTTACTCTAAAAGGTGGAATCTCCCACCTCATGAGCCTCCATACCCCGGTCCGATAGGTCTGTGAAGGAGATAAATCATGGTGACTCAATTGATTTCAAATGTTAGACCAGTACCACACTGCGCACAAGGGGCCCTCCTTTATTTCAAAAAGAAACCCCCACACTGCCGCTGACGGGATTCGATCCTTGATCCTTACTCCAAATATCCCCCTTGAAACCAATTGAGCTGCCCAAGCGGACAAAACTAAGGTAGGGTAAACTTTTTAAAGTGACTGGTCCCACCGCATTACGGCCCCATACCCCAGAAAACCCCACCTCCGACCTGGCCCTACAGATTAGTATACACCGCTTGTCCCTACGCGTATGGAAGGATTTTTTTGGGGAACACAGTTCCACTCTCGCTGATCAGAGGACTCGAACACGGAACCTCAGACAGCAATACCCTAATGTATTGGCCACTGGGCCAAACACTTTGGATAGCAAGACTCCTTTCCTAGTTGTATTTTTTTTTTTGCCGAAATTTTTATTATATACATAGAGCAAAAATGAATGGTTTTAGTTATATAGTCCTTCCGTTCTATTTTACGCGAAAGTGTTACTGTTTAAAGAATCAAATAATATTTTCTTTGATTATAATTTTTTCAAACTTTTCTAAAAAAAAATAAATTATCTACGTCAATTTATAATATTTTTCATATACTTTTCAAATATGTTAATTTTATTTTAAGATACTTAAAGAAGCTATACACCTATACCCAAATTTTTAATCAAAAGTAAGTATTTAACCCTAGTACTTCTGACACCTTAACATAAATTGAGATAGAGGAAGTATAAATTATTAAATAAAATAAAAGAAGGTACTAGTGTAGTTGTAAAAGAGGTTTAAAATTGTTTTAAATTACAAGTTCAAAGTAGTAAATATTGAATCCCGATATATATATATATATTCGTGTTTTGGTCACTGATCAATACAGAAGATTTAGGGGTGAAATGGACGGATTTAACTGAATTTAGACGGGTTAAATTGCTATGATGGGCCTCTTAAAATTGGTTTGGGCCTATATGTGTAGTTTGCTTAACACAGGCCCATTATTCTTTTTCTGCGCAGCAATTATATTTTAGCCCAATTGCATTTTTGGCGGCATAGCTAGAATTTTTCTTTTATAAACCTACCTCAACATTTTGATTGTTCTGTTGGCGTTGTGTGTGATATTATCGTTACCTCCCTTATTCTAAATTTTAGATAATTATTCTTTTAACTTATTTATTATTAATATAAAAAAATTACAATTTAATTGAGTGGCTCGCACTAGTACACTCTTTGTTTAATCAATTTTATAAATATATTTTTTCAAAAAAGTTCAATTAAAATATCTCAAATTTATTTCTCAATTTGCAAATATATGAAATGTAAATCCACTTTGTGTAAAGGTGGTGAATTGTACAGGTGTTTTACTTTTATTTGATGGGCTAAAAGAATGAAGTTTATTCATCTTCCTTAAGTTATTGTGTTCTCAGATTTTGCAAAATGGAAGTTTAATCTGTTGAAGCTAATTAGCTTGTGTATCAACATGAGATATTTACAAACAAAAGAACAAAACAGTACACTAACAATCTTGTCTCACTAGTAAACTCAGAAAAGGAATTGACATAAATATTGCTGCATAATAGGTGCAACTCTCACATGGCAGAGGAAGTGTTAGACACCTAATTTTTACCCTCTAATAATTTTATTTAATTATTCAGAATTTTCGAGTCATAGACGGAGTGAAATATATTTTTCACAAAGTGAATTTGATTTTACATAATTATTCTGGAAGTATTTTGTCATTTTATTTGACAAAATATCACCTGGTATATATATGGTATATAATATCCTTATTTGACACAATTTGATCATTAATTATGATTTTAGAATTTAACCGACAACTATAAAGGTAATTATCTCAAAATATGGACTGTTTTGACCCGAGAAATCCCCTGACTTTTGTTTTCTTTTTTTTTTTCGATTTTCGGGACTAAAATTGACATTAGTCGAGTGTTTTGGTTTGTTTTGGGTTGGGTTTAGAAATAAAAGGGTATTGGGTTAAAAATATAAAAAGGGGTTTAAAATGCTTTGAAGAAGAAAAATATAAACTATTTAAATAAAAATATAACGATGTGATAATAATAAAAACATAATATTTGCGAAATGCTTAATGCTTAATATAAAAAATGTGATGTCATTTTTTTGCGAAAATAAAATAACATAAAATATTAAGATAAAAACTATGATTAGTATATTAGAAGACAAATGATAGTAAAAATGCGAATAATAATAATAATAATAAATGAGCATAAACAACGATATTAAAAGCCTTATATATATATATATATATATATATATATATACATACATACGTACATACATACATATATATTAAAATTGTTTTGAGTGTCAAAATATTTAAAATTGTAAATAAATCGAAAAAATTGGACAAAATTGAATGTCAACAATGACTTATTATAAAAAGGAGAGGAGCTGAAAAGCAACTCGCCTTTACTATAAGGAATGAGAGGCGTTCCAAGCCGCTCACTATTGTAAGGAGTGGCAGGGAAGCCACTTGGTTCACTTCTACCATATCACATTACCAAATCACAATTAAGCAATGTATATATGTATGTACGATATGAATGCAAAGCATATGTAAGGTATCTTTCTCAACCTGATATACAGTACGTCAAGGTTTTACTATGATCCGTACACCCATGGGGATCCACGAAGTCCATATACCGCTCCTAGCCAGCCGAAATTCTACACAAGAATCTGGCTAGAGCCCATGATTCATTTGTCTTGAATAATATCATGTTGCAGGCGTGCAACTCCTTACCCCGCATATCAATATCAGCTACGGCGTGCAACCCGAGCCATCTGTATCATCATCATTTCAATGTGTCGATAATCTCATAAGTGTTCTCGCCTTTCCGGCCTCTTGGGCCCACATCATATTCATACCACTCTCATATCAATATCACATAATCATGAGTATATGAATGCAAATGATAATATAATGCAAGATATCATGATATAATGAGATGCAACCAAGTAAAGAGATGAAATATCACATGCTTTCAAGAGTTCAATAACACACATATGATCCAACACACAGGATTTCATATCAAAGAAGTCCATCAACAATAATCCTAGTACAATCAGGTTATCATATCAAAGTATGTGTGATGAATAAACACAATAATATCAAATATGGAGACGAGCCCACATAATGACGACAAGCGCAAATAACAACAGTCAGAATCAACATAATAATGATCCCCAAAATCACACAGCATCACAGTTCAACATCGGTACCCACTCAAATATTCATCACAACCGTTTAAGTGGGACCCCCAAACACGCCCAATACCTCTCAACATTTATAACTACTACGTATTTTTATCGGAGTCTCAAAAAACTAAATTGTAGCCTACCTCATTTCCAAACAGGAGCGCTAACAAATCAAGCTTCGGTGATCACATTGCCCTTCCGATGCGCCTCGCGATAGTCGAGGTCTATCCACATACATATTATTCGTTAATATAAAGCTAATCACAACAAAACAAGACTTTAAATACTCATCCAGGCCCACGTCACCAAGACTCGAACTTTAATACTCAAAAACCTCTATTACATACTAAGTAATCACATCATTAAATTAATTGCAAATCTATAATCAATTGAACCACTAATGGAACAATAATCCAAAGTTCCAATTTGAAACCCTAGATTTTCCCCTTTTAGAAAACAACTTCTATAACCAAATTAAGACTCATAACATGATAATTTAACATAATCCAATCCTAATTCATAATATTAACACCATTTGATCCATAAATCTCCCTTAAAATCATTGATATAGCTCTCTTATTCTCACAACATGCATAACTCATCTTCCCCAACTCAAATAATATGTTAAACCACCATTAAAAGAACCCATAATCATAATTTAAGCCATAAGAGAGAAAGAATTTATTACCTCAAGGTTGAAAATGCTCCTAAAGCTCTGAAAATACCCTTATGTGGCGCTGTTTTCGAGGGTTTGTTATTTGGCGAAAACATTTTGATCTAAAAATATTTATAGAACACGTGAACAGTGATCCATCCCGGCAGAATTGACTTTGCTGGAGCGGACCCACTGCGGTGGAAAATACCTCGCTGGGGAGAGAGTCACTTGGCAGCTCACCACTCGCTGCAGCGAAGTTGCGAAGTCCCAGATTCCGCTTTGGTGAGCCAACCCCTAGTCGAGGCAGACCCACCGGAGCGGATGTTTGTTCCGCCGTGGCGAACACCAGACATCAGCTGATGGAAAATAACCCAAAATCTCCATTGAGCACCCGAAACACTCTCGGAAACCCCCGAATACAAACTAAACATGCTCGTCTATGGTAAACAGTACAATGAATTTGCTCGTACCCTCGGATTTCACAAATAAACGAGCCAAGACATACTTTTCTAAAGAATCGTCCGAGACAAATTAAAAATCCAAACTTACAAATAAGGCCACAAAATACATCTGATTTCCTCGAGAAGCAAACCAATGACTCGACTAAGTCATAAATGACCCTCCGGACTATCGAAAGCGACGGGACCCGAAAACAAACTTATCTAGCTAAAAATCCAACTTTGAGTCTAACTAACCAACTATAAGTTCTCAGACTTGGACTTTTCATCCGAAACTCATATAAATGGACCTCGAGATCTGTGTCACTTATCCCCGCGCATCACAAACCTCACATAAAGATCACAAAAAGGGTAAAATAGTCAAACAAGTGTCTTTAGCTAAAAACGATCGAACGGGTCGTTACAATTCCACGACTTTAAAAGGTATTTCTAGTGTCTAGGATTGTACACTTATATATGTAATATCTCTTCCGTGTTTAAAACCGATTAATATTATATTTTTTTAGGGTGTTACAATTGTGTACAGTTCATTATTTCTTCAAATACTTATTATCTTTCACCAATATAGATATTACAGTAACTCAATTTATCAAAATTTAGACAGATAAAAAATATTACTTTTAAAAAAAAAAGAAGAACTAGACATATGAGAAGAAATCATCAGGCGTTACATCTCTATCTTCTTATCACCCTTTTCTGAACATTTTTTGTGAATATCTTAGCAAGTCTGAAGACTTAAGACTTTGTGTTTACGATGTATCAATGAATTTCTCACTTTACATAGGTATCAAAATTAGCTTATCACTGGTCTTAACTTTCAGGAAACTTTCCAAAATTGGAATAATTACTATTGGTAAGTCAAAAATAAAATCAATTTTTCAAAGTAACATAATATATGTACTAATTGCTCATAATTAAATTATATTCACTGACAATATAAAATCTTTTTCACTATTGATGAGTTTTAAATAAATTTTATACTATCATGTTATCTTTAACATGTTATACAGTCAAGCCTTTCTATAATTATCATTCGTTATAATAACATTTCACTATAATGGCCTGATTTTCTCCGGAATCGACTTCTCATGTTATATTTTACTTCTCTATAATAGCATTTTACCAATAACAACAGTGACATTCATTATAGTGGTACAATCTTTATAAAATTACCTCTCTATAACAGTCATACTCAAATATTGTGTAATAATATATTATGTATAAAAATAAAATATTTATGTTAAGCTCTTAGACAACCTCCATTGGAAAGCTATTGAGTTCCCTTTTGGTGAAAGTTTGGACAAATTCTTCGTCAATTCAAGCGTTATATTATCACTAAGAGACTGAAATTTATGAAACAACTATAATTGTAGAATTCTTAGTCAAACTTTATTATTTAAATTCTCAATTAATTTTAAATGTATATGTTTCTTAGATTTTAATTCTTTATCGGTACGATATAACTAGTATAGACTTATTAGTAATTTACTAGTCTTTTCAATTTTTAATTAATGGGACATGAAAATCAATTGAGGTTTTAAAATTATCAAGTATATTATTTTCGTTTATAACATAAAAAGTAAAGAAAAATAATTATTTACATACTTTTGTTTATAACAGCTAAATGAAATTTAAATATCAAATGTCAGTATACATATCTAACAACACCTCACTATAACAATCATGAAATTTTGAACAACGCTGTCAATATAGAAAGGTCTGACTATAGCAGGTAACTCGTCTTATTTTCTGGATTACAAATCCTATTTTCTTATGGATCATTATCTCCAAATATCTTATGCACGATCTAATAGTATAAAATCACTCTATAATCTATATCTCTAAATATCTTATGCACTATCTAATAGTATAAAATCACTCTATATTGTTGATGTTTTATATTATATTTGCCCATAATTACCTTATAATTGATATAATTGTTTTTTTTGGTTAGTACATAAAACTTATAGAGTTTTTTTATCTTATTTAACTAGGAACTTTATGAACTTGGATGTCTTGAGATTGTAGTGAGTCGGCTTCCTCCAATTGGTTGTCTTCCAAATGACAACAAAATCTCCACTTCATAGAACTTGCATTGAAACAGAGAATTCAGATTCTGAATCTTATAATAAAAAACTTAAAGAATTGTTGCCACACTTACAAGCACAACTTCCGGGAAGCAAAATACTTTATGCAGATACCTATGCTCCTTTATCAAATCTCATCAATAATCCACATGAATATGGTAAGCTTTCAATTAGATTGTTCCAATTCTTCAAAAATATTACTGGATAAATATAAATTTCTTAAAAAATAGTACATATTTCTTTTTTTTTTTGAAGATCCAATATGAATGCAGCATCATTTGTTAGAGAGTCTGCCACATTGATTTCAATTCTTTAATTGAGTTATTCAGTTATATAGTAATGTTTACTTCTTTGCGTTCTCTTCACATTATACTTTACTTATTTTCTAAGTTAATTAGAAAATCTTTGTGTGAGTACATCGTAATATTAGTTTATACCATCGCTTTATAATATCTGTTAAGAGTCCCACATCGGATATGGAATGAGCAATCCTTGAAGCATAGGCAATCACTTTACCATGTTGCATTAGCACGCATCCTAAACTTGCTCCCGAGGCATCACAATACACAACGTAGCCTTCTGGACCCTCTGGGAGAGTAAGGGCTGGTGCCGATGTTAGTCTGTCCTTTAACTCTTGGAAACTCTGCTCACAAGCATCGGACCACTGAAATCTTATGGCCTTTTGTGTCAACTTCATTAATGGTGCTGATATGGTAGAAAATCCTTCTACAAACCTCCTATAATAGCCGGCTAAGCCTAAAAAGTTGCGAACCTCTGATGAAGTCGTGGGCCTCGGCCAATTCTTCACCGCTTCAATCTTTTGAGTGTCAACTCTTATACCTTCATCTGACACTATATGCCCAAGAAAAGCCACTGAATTCAACCAAAACTCACACTTGGAGAACTTAGCATACAACTTATGATCCTGAAGCGTCTGTAGTACTATCCGCAAATGATCCACATGCTCTGCCTCCGAGTGAGAGTAAACCAGAATATCATCTATAAATACTATCACAAATACATCCAGAAATGGGCTAAACACGCTGTTCATTAGATCCATAAATGTTGTCGGCGCATTTGTGAGCCCGAATGACATTACTAAGAACTCGAAGTTCCCATACCTTGTTTTGAAAGCAGTTTTCGGAATGTCCTTCTCTTTTACCCTTAGCTGATGGTACCCCGACCTTAGGTCGATCTTTGAGAAACATTTTGCACCTTGAAACTGGTCAAACAAATCATCAATTCTGGAAAGAGGGTACTTGTTCTTGATAGTGACTTTGTTCAGCTGCCGATAGTTAATACACATCCGTAATGAGCCATCTTTCTTTCGTACAAACAATATCGGCGCACTCCAAGGAGATATGTTGGGCCTAATAAAGCCTTTCTCAAGCATATCTTTTAATTGCTCATTTAATTCTTTCAATTCAGCTGGAGCCATCCTATAAGGAGGAATAGATATCGGCTGAGTGTCTGGCAACACGTCTATACCGAACTCAATCTCCCTCTCGGGAGGAAGGCCTGGAAGTTCATAAAAAAATACATCAAGAAACTTATTAACCACCGGAATTGTTTGAGAAGTATGTGGTTCGACATCGACATCTCTAGCCCGAACAAGATGATATATACAACCTTTAGAGATCATCTTCCTTGCCTTAAGGTATGAAATAAACCTACCTTTTGGCGTCGCCGTATTACCCTTCCATTCAAGGACTGGCTCTCCTGGGAATTGAAATCTAACAATCTTTGTTCGGCAATCAACATTAGCGTAGCACGATGCCAGCCAATCCAAGCCCATAATAACATCAAAATCAACCATTTCTAATTCTACCAAATCTGCTAAGGTCTGATGGCTACACACTAATACTGCACAATTTCGATAGACCCGTCTAGAAACTACTGACTCACCAACTAGTGTAGATACCACAAATGGATCTCTTATTAACCCATGCTCCTTACCAAACTTACAGGCAATGAAAGGGGTGACATATGATAGATTGGAGCCTGGATGTAACAACGCATATACATTATGTGAAAAGACTGATAATATACATGTAATAACATTAGGTGAGGACTCCTGATCCTGTCGACCCGTCAATGCGTAAATGTGGTTCTGGCCACCACCGAAGCTAGTTGCTCCACCCCTACCTCTGCCTCGATTGGATGATGTCTGATGACTTTGCCCTAACGGGAATACTGATGGTGATGAAGCTGCTGCAGATCCGACCGGCTGGGCCCTAACACCTCCGCCTCTTGTCAGGCATTCTCACATAATATCACCAGATTGACCGCAAGAATAACACTCATATGATCCTTGTTGATATGGTCTCGGGTGGACCTTACCACACTGTTCGCATCTAGCCAACGATGTCATCATCTAACTAGAATCCCCTCTATAATAAGACCTTGATGCTCGTGAACTCTGACCTGGTCCAGATTGAACAAATCGATCAACCCTCGACCTCAAAAATGGAAAAGATGCACTAGCTGCCGGGTAGGATATGCGTCTATAAAGCTGTGGCCTAGGCCCACCTCTGAACTCTCCTATGTCACCTACGGATCGAGCCCTCTTATGTTGGCCCCTATCACGCTCTAGATCTGCCTGCTATTGTCTCTTACGATCCTCTAGATTTTGTGCATAAGCCTGAATGCGAGCAATATTCATATTCGGATTTAGAGAAGCCATAGTAAACTCATTGACCAAGTGCGGCCCCAAGCCAGTAACAAACCTATGTACCCGGTCACTCATCTCAGCTATAATCGTAGGAGCATATCTGGTTAATGAATTAAACTATAAGCTATATTCTTGAACACTCATATTGCCCTACTCAAGACGTGGGAATCTGTCTTGCCTGGCCCGTCGGAGTTCGACCGGCAGAAAATGGTGTAAGAATGCCTCTGAAAACTCTCTCCATCTTGCTGGTGGAGCACAAGGTCCCCTAGAATGCTCCCATGTATCATATCAGGTCATCGCGACATCCCGCAGTCTATAAGAATCAAACTTTATCGACTCAGTATCGGTGGCATCCATTACCAGCAAGGTACATTGTATCTGATTCAGAAAATTTTGCGGGTCCGCGTTCAGGTCTGATCCCGTGAATACCGGAGGCTCTAGATTGATGAAATCCCGAGCTCTCGCTCTAGCAGCTCTATTACAAGGACTGGGAATCTGACGTTGGGCCTGAGCGGCCATTAATCGAGTCAATAATTGTACAACACTTCAAATATCAAGATCCTCATTTGGAGTATCAGGTGGAGGAATTAGGGTACTGCAGCCCCACTACGCTTATCTATAGGTGGTGGGTTGAGGGAATTATACGAAGAAGTCACACTGTGGGTCTCACTCTGGCCCTCGCTAGCGGGTGACACCCGCCTGGTACCTTCGCCCGCAGCCGTATTCAACGTCATCATACTCTGGAACTTCTTCCTTGCTGTAGGCATTGCTGGAATCATAAACAAGAGACAGATTAGAAGTGGAATGCTTATAATTCAGCTCTACTGCACGATCTAAAATAAGAAGGAAAAGTAACCATCCTAAATGCATGGCAGCCCCCTGTTTATAAGTGTGGTGCACAACACACCCATAAACACGACTCTACTAGACACGGCTTGTAGACTCCCTAGGACAGACCTGCTCTGATACCAAGTTTGTCATGACCCAAACCGGAGGGCCATGACGGGCACCCGGACCTTACTTGCCTAGTACCACTAAGCATACAGTTAACATCTAACCATAATTAATCATGAGCCCCAAGGGTCGTCATAAAGTACCCTACTGACATGTGGAAATGATAAACTAGAAAGAAGTTACGTAAAATCTTACAAACAGAAGGACTCAACCCATGCATATATACATACTAAGGCCGACAAGACCATAGCTGATTGTTATACACAAGACACTGTCTATAAGCCCCTAAAGAGTACGCAATATCATAAGGTCAGGACAGAGCCCCGCCATACCCATATGTACATGCAAAAATACCGTACCGAGATTAGACCGCCACTCAGAAATAAGGGGAGTGCTCCAATATACACTGAGTCAGCAACCTACTAATGCGGATCGTTGCCCTACCTATGTGAGCCTACAAGCATGAAACGCAGCGTCCCCCGACAAAAGGGACATCAGTACGACTGATGTACCGAGTATGTCAGGTATGAAGAATAGCATAACAGAGACATAAAAGTAAACTGAGACAAGAAGCAACCAACCAGTAGTGAATGCCTCTGAGGGCCATATTATGCTTAAGTATCATGTCTGTGCAGAATGCCTTTGAGGGTCATAATATGCCTAAATGTCATGCACAATGCGGTCATACATATACATATGCGTATATAACGTCATCAAGCCTCTGTGGGCATCCCATCATATCATATCGGCCTCTGTGGGCATAATCATTATCGTGTATATCTGTACCAGCTGCAGGTGGTGGTGCGTATATAACGCCTTCCCTTTTTCCATACCCCATACATATATATAATGCATACATATAGTAGAGTACATAACTTCTTTGAGGTCAAGGTATGTACATGAATATAAATGTATTAAAGATATGATAATAAGACACTATAAGTTTGTCGGTGTGATGTAATATCGCTTTACCTCCAATTAACATTATGAATGCTAACATCTTTCCCATATACCTCAATAAAGATTTAGGAACATATTTAGACATGTTTTGACAATAGGAATGAATAACATGAACATCCATAACTACTAAGAGTAGAATCATTTATGGGACAATATTACGTTTATGTTTCTTACTTAGAACATGCCAAAAGAAAGAAGGATTTGCCTTAACATTCCTTTAGTGTTGGGATCAACCTCCTATACTCTTAATCTTAAAAAAACTGAAACCATCCCGCTCTATTCCGAACCTCTAAAATCAAGCGACTACGATAATTATGTTGTTGCTCACGTTTTACTCCTTAAAACAACTTGTCCCAAAGCTTAATGTTGCTGGAAATGTTGGTGTCCAAAAGAAATACTCAAGGTGGGAGTATACTATTTTTGTTCAAAGTGAAAGAAAGAATACACTACTATGAAAACGTACAACAAATATATCTTTCTCCTACTCTACACGAGAACATCTCCTAGCGAATAGTGGAATCCACCTTGTCATTGAGTGTGCTATAATGATAATTACATCCCACCATAAAATGCCACCAAAACAAATTATAAGCTTAGTCGCTAATCCCTTCCTTATATTACCACATGTGGAATTCCACCTTGTTCCAAACTTATCCATTAAGTGACTAATTAATTCCTTTAGACCACCCTCCACATTTAGCTCATCACGCACATAATTAATTCTTGATCTCAATTCACTTAAATATCAATTACTTTTAACCCACTTCATATACTCATTATCATGGTCGTGAAATATAGCACTAGTCCATAGCCTCTTTTTTGCACACACCAAATATTATTTTCTACCACCATCGTCACACTTTTAAGTCCTAAATTATTTCGGGACTGCATTCCTTTATATACTAAGTTCTTTATTTGCATACGTGAATATGACACGAATTCCCCAAGGCTCGAGTCTATTTGCATACGTCTAGATGCTCAAACCATCGCCCGAAAGTACGAGGTTACAATAGTTATACCATTTTGTCATGTTTTGCCACCCTCCAAAAAATCCAAAATAACATAACTTTCAATGAATCACACTTACTTTCATATACATAATAATTCAATAGTACTTTCCTTGTATCAAATGGCCTTGAAACTGCAATTCATTTGTTCTCTACTTTCTTGTGATTTCATTTGTTCTCTACTTTCTTGTGATTCCTAGGGCTAATCACATCTCATTTGCACATCCATCTCTTTTGAGCTGTAACTTAAAATTGATCTTGTTGTTTAATGGAAGTTTTGAGGTAAATCCTATACAAGATAGATCGTGGTTTTTATTTCCTTGAACTAGGAGTTTTTTCACTTAAAATTGTGTGCGCTCTTTAATTATTGCATTTTACGTTTAGTTGTGTTCCTGAATACTTAGGTTGATGAACCAAATCCTTTAACAAGGCGAAAATCGGCCATACACAATTCACAACCCCACCCACACACCCACCCCACCCCCACCGGTATATAGGTGCACTCTAGAATAAGAAAACATAAAATTTCATTTGTTCTCTACTTCCTTGTGATTCCTAGGGCTAATCACACCTCATTTGCACCTCCTTAACTTTCCAACCATGCCTCTTTCAACATTTGATCATGAAAGACTCAGAAACTCAAGAAAGAAACAAGACTCAAACACATCTTCCCAAAGAAATGATTATACTCATTCTGTTCCAAATTTTCATTTTTCAAACATGTCTACTAAAAATGGTTCAAGGGAATCTAAGAGTTCTTTGAGTATAAGGCCTCAAAAGAAGAAGACATTCATGTCATTTACCTTTGGAAAGCTCGGATGTAAAGGAGATCATGTAGACCCCTATAAGCCAATGAAGAAAAATATGAGGAGAAAGAAGACAAGATTGTAAAGTGTCATAAATCAAGCACATGTTGTAGTTGAGACTCCTGATGTTTGCTGTGCTCCTCCTGGGATTGGTTCTGTTTCTGATGTTGCTCCAAGACCTAAAGTCACTTCTCAAATCTCAAACAACAGAGGTATATACAACTAACTAGTTCTTCCCTATGGTCATTTTTGTTAGTAACTTCTCTATTTGAGCTCATTCCAAGAAATGTTCCCTATCCAAATTTGAAATTTCAAGATTATATAGTACATATGTAGTCCGGTGCACTAAACTTTCACTATGCCTGGGGTCCGGGGAAGCGGTGGACCACAAAAGTTTATTGTACGCAACTTTATCCCGCATTTCTGCAAGAGGTTATATATAGTATACTAGTCTGTACGAACATGCGTTGCATATTATTCCCTATCAGGTATCACAAAAAATAAATGTTAGGTAATATTATTTCTAATTACATTATATTTGTTTTATGAGGTACAATAGAAATATGATATAATTAGACTAAAAGGGTTTAACAATAGTTCAATATTTGAATGATATTTTGATGGACCGACATTTATATTCATGCTTTTATCATAATATAGATATAGATATACAACTTGCACGTACAACTTCAGTTCATTATTCATATGACAAAAAATAATTGAAAGAAATAATCCCCTTGATTATTTTCATTGATTTAATAGATATATATACAAGTTACAATAGGAGAATCCTATTCCTAATCTATTCCTAAAACCTTGTATTACCATAACTCTAACTCTACAATTATGGTAGGTGTATAACTCTAATTATGGTAATCATTATACTACAATATTTCATAAATATATACTCCTAATATACATCGCTCGTGATAGGTCAGCCGCTCCCAGGCTCCGTGATGGGCTTCTGCTCCAGCTGGTCGGCCACCCAGCGCCCATTGCCGATGGCCCACCATGAGTCCCTTGTCACTGTTTTCCCTAGTGATATATTTGTGATATACACTGATGTATATTCAGTGTATATCACATGTATATTGCGTTGTTTAACACACCCGCTTGATCATAGCGGCGGTTTTAACGCTGAGACTGTTCCTAAAATCTTCAAAGAGAACCGCTGGTAGACCCTTTGTAAAGATGTCTGCAATTTGATAACGAGACGGGACATGGCATACTCGAACTTGACCCTTTGCAACCTTTTCACGGACAAAATGAATGTCCATTTCGATATGCTTGGTGCGCTGGTGTTGAACTGGGTTACCTGAAAGGTAGATGGCACTAATGTTATCGCAATATACCAAGGTTGCCTTCTGAATGGGACAATGAAGCTCCAAAAGCAAATTACGTAGCCAACATGATTCTGAGACCACATTCGCTACCCCTCGATATTCTGCCTCAGCACTTGAGCGTGATAGAGTTGCCTGACGCTTTGCCGACCATGAGACCAAGTTGTTGCCGAGGAACATACAATAGCCAGAAGTCGACCGTCTGGTGTCGGGACAACCACCCCAATCAGCATCTGTGTAAGAGACAAGTGTGGATGTAGAGGAAGGATACAAGTGCAACCCATAGGCTAGTGTCCCCTGAATATAGCGAATGATGCGTTTGATTGCATTCATGTGCTCAACTCTGGGATCATGCATGAATAAACACACTCTTGAACCGCATATGTAATATCCGGCCTGGTAAAGGTAAGATCTTTGGAGGGCCCTGCAAGGCTGCGATAGCGGGTCGGGTCCTCGTATGGTGCACCCGCTGCCGCGCTTAGCTTTGGGTTTGCATCAATCGGGCGTGGAAGTGGACTTACAGGATGACATCGACCCTACCGATGATCTCGACCGCATACCTGTTGAGACAGAAACAAGCCACCTGAATGACGTTTGACGGCAATCCCCAAAAAATAACTCAACGGCCCTAAGTCCTTCATAGCAAATTCAGAACTGAGCATGGCCATGATAGACTGACGCAAAACATCGGAGGAGGCAGTCAAAATGATATCATCCACATATAACAGAATATAGGCCAATGACGAACCACGGCGGTAGATGAACAAAGAATTGTCTGACCTGCTGTGTGTGAACCCAATAGTTGAAACAAAATCAGCAAATCGTGTATACCAGGCACGTGGAGACTGCTTAAGCCCATATAATGACTTCTTCAACAAACAAACATGATGGGGGCGGTTGGGATCCCTGAAACCCAACGGCTGGTGCATATAGACTGTTTCCTTGAGATCCCCATGTAAAAAGGCATTCTTGACATCCAACTGATGGATTGGCCAAGTCTTTGAAAGAGCCAAGCTAAGCACAGTGCGAATGGTAGCCGGTTTGACCACCGGACTAAACGTCTCACCACAATCAATTCCAACCTGCTGAGTCTTACCATCACCAACAAGTCGTGCCTTATGTCGAGCAAATGACCCATCTGAATTCTCCTTATGAGCAAAAATCCACATAGACCTGATAATATTAATACCATATGGACGGGGCACCAACTCCCACGTCTTATTATCAATAAGAGCATTATATTCATCAGTCATAGCAATTTTCCAATTAGGGTCATTTAATGCGGACACAGGATTGCGGGGCAAGGGGGATCTAGAGACATCAGAATGTAAATTAAAATGTCTTTTAGGTGTAAAAATACCCCGCTCACTACGAGTGAACGGTCTGTGACTCGAGGAAGAAGTGATGGAATTTTGGGAATTTTCTGGACTCGGGACGGGTAGCGGCGGCGGTGGGCTCTTGGCCCAAAACGGTAAGCGATGGACTCGGAGCAGGCGGTTCGAGGTGGGCTGGCGAGCCCGATTCTTTGGAACTGTTCGATGGGTAGCAATCTTGTGGGACGGCGGGCGATGGGCCATTTGGAGGATTTTGGGCACGGAGTTGTTTGAAAAATTCAATAATATCTGGGGATATTTGGTCATCCAAAAATTATACGACTTAGGCTCGGGAGTATGAACTTTCGTAAAGGGAATTGGGTTTCATCAAAAATGACATGACGATTTATAATGATTTTCTTGGAGGATAAATCAAAACACTTATAACCCCGATGATTTGACTGGATAACCCAAAAATACACACGGAGTAGACCGAGCCTGAAGTTTGTTAATTGTGGTGGATGGGAATAACGGATAACATAAGCACCCAAAAATCAGAAGATGAGAATAAGATGGGTTCTTATTATATAGTATTTTTAGGGGAAGAATATGTCGAGACCCTTAGAAGGAATTATGTTAAGAAGATATGTGGCCATTTGTAGAGCATGATGCCAAAAATATGGAGGTATGGAGGCATGTATTAGGAGAGTTCGGACAATGTTATTTATGGAACTAATTTTATGCTCGCTTTCCCATTTTGTGAAGATGTATGTGGACATGAAAAACGAAAATTTATCCCATGAGTAGCACAAAACTCTCGAAACTCCCTATTGTCATATTCTTTCCCATTATCACATTGAATATTTTTATTTCTCTTTCGAATTAGTACGAATGAACGCTCTAAATTTTATGAAGGCGGAAAACACTTGTGATTTATTCGCAATCGGAAACGTCCACAAAAATCTAGAATAATCATCTAAAAAGAGAACATAATAACGATGACCCATTGAACTAAGAACAGGAGATGTCCATAAGTCGCTATGAATAATGTCAAATGTCATAGAAGTATGAGACTTGGAGTCTACAAATGGCAACTTAACAATTTTTCCTAATGAACAAGACTGACAAATTGGAGTACGACTCGTACCCTTACAAGAAATAAAGCTATTTTTATCTAAAGCTGATAAAATAGAAGACCCCGGATGACCCAGACGGGCATGCCACATGGAAGGAGAGATGGCTGCAAAAGCTGATGGCAAGGCTGGACTCGATGGACTGAAACCGGGCATGATAGGATATAGATCCCCCCTACTATCACACCTCATGAGATGACTCCCCGTCTTGAAATCCTTCACAGAAAAACCGAAAGGATCAAATTCAACAGAAACAGAATTGTCATTTGTGAACTTTCGGACAGACACTAAATTTTTAATCAATTTAGGAGCATGTAAAGTATTTTTCAAGAGAAGTGGTGGATTGGGAGGAGACAACGTTTTCTGACCATACCCTAGAATTGGAATTGAACTGCCATTACCAACAATTATTCCCCGAGGGGTGCTCAAATTGTAATAAGATGAGAGAGTACCTGATTCGGAAGTCATGTGAGTAGTGGCCCCGGTGTCCATGTACCAATTTGGGTCCGGTTGAGTTAATCCCAATGTGTGCATCGCGGCCTCGATATCGGTCTGAGTGGGGCCTGCTGCATGATGGGCTTGCGGAGGACGGGGCCCAAGGACTCCTGGCCGGGCCGAATCGGGCTGTTTCGTGGGGGCCTTTGGGCCAGCCGCCGATGGGCCGCCAATGCTGGGTATTGGGCTTGCTGGATCGCCACCATCGTTTGGCGTAACTCTTTGGAGGTGCGGGTGCCATCGCCATCGCCCCATTCTTTGGGCCCACGGTGGTGGTGGCCCATACTCGAATGGGTCCCACTGCCTGTTTGTTGCTCGCCGAAACTGCCACCATAACCACCTCGTTTGCCCCCGCGGTTTTTGTTATTTTTGCGATTATTCTTGCCGCCACCATTATTATGGTTTTGGCCCGAAGTATTAACCATACCCGAAGAACTAGGAGAGGATGCCACCATGACAACTGGGCTTGCTCCAGTAGCCGCCTTTTTAGCCAAACCGGCTTCTTCCAACGTCAGCATGGAGCGGGCTTGATGAAAGTCGGGAAGAGGGTTGCTTTGGCGAAGGAGAGTTCCAACACCATTATAGGCCTCCGAAAGCCCGGCAACCAACTGTAAAACTAGACGATTATTAGTCACCGGTGCTCCAACATTACGGAGTTGATCCGCCAATTCCTTTAGTTTCTTGCAATATGCAGAAACGTTCGGAAATACGTCCATTCGAACGAGAGAGAATTCCTGCTCGAGTGTGACTATACGGGAATGTTGGTTGTCTTGGAATATGTCACGCAATCTATTCCATGCAGCCATAGCCGTGGTATCGGGCTCCATAATCGTCTGTAGAAGGTCCACTGAAATAGTGGCGTATATCCACCGAAGAACGGTAGCATCAAGTGTAATCCATACCTCAGGATCCTCCGCAGGAAGGGGGCTAGCGGGAGGAATTATGTGGTGAAGAACGTGATAAGCGAAAGCGTGAAGTTCAAACAACTCCGCAGCGTTGCATATTGAACGTTTTCCATCTCAAGGACAATAGGGACACTGAGCTTGATATTGGAAACCGTGAGGGCAGGGTGAAAATTGTTCTTAGACATATTTGAAAGACCAAAGAAGGAGGATAAATTTAAGAGAGGTTTTTGAGAGCGGAAGACGAGATATTTGGAGAGAAAAACACCCGAGGGAGGGGGGGGGGGGTTCTCGGCCAAATAAGAAGAAGAGGCAAAAGTTTGAGAGAAGAAAACTTTTGTTTAGACCTAGTCTCTTGATACCATGAAAGAAATAATCCCCTTGATTATTTTCATTGATTTAATAGATATATATACAAGTTACAATAGGAGAATCCTATTCCTAATCTATTCCTAAAACCTTGTACTACCATAACTCTAACTCTACAATTATGGTAGGTGTATAACTCTAATTATGGTAATCATTATACTACAATATTTCATAAATATATACTCCTAATATACACTGCTTTTCCGTGATAGGGCTGCTGCTCCCAGCTCCCGTGATGGGCTTCTGCTCCAGTGGGCTGGCCAGTCCAGCGGCCCATTGCCAGTGGCCCACTGCTGAGTCCCTTGCTGCCTGTTTTGCCTAGTGATATATATGTGATATACACTGATGTATATTCAGTGTATATCACATGTATATTGCGTTGTTTAACAATAATTTATGAAAAAAAGGTTATACAAAAAGAAAACATCAGTATAAAGCTTCGTATGTGACAAATCTTTAAATGTTGAAAATCAATATCCTTACAGTTAACTAAACAGTACTTTAATACAAAATGAATGTTTTCAAAAGATAAAGAATTCAAATCCCGTGGTTATAGTTTGGCACAAGAAAGACTACCTAAAAGAAAAAAAAGTAGAGTAAAATTAAAGTTTACACCAAGCAACAATAAACATAGAGAATAAATATTTAAGCCGTCGATCTTGTTTGAGCTTCAAAATGTAGAGGTAATCTTTAATTAAAATTCTATTTTATATTCTGATACCAAAAGTCTATAAATTTATGTTAGGATGAAAATTACGGGTAAATTCAAATTATTAGGACATGAGTTCCTTCTAATTCAAGCAGGACTTTATATTATTGGGAGTAACTAAATATTAATTTATTAGAAACTTAATATATTAATGGAAATTACATGTTTGTCCTAACTTAACAAAAATTTAAGGGTATAAAAGTCGTTCAATATTTGAAGGATATTTTGGTTAACCAACATTTATATTTATACTTTTAAAATAATATAGATGTGTAATTATACATTTTTTTAGCCAACCCCACCTAACTTGAGATAGGGTAGTAGTTGTTATATGTTGTTCTGCAATTAGTTTAATATCAGTGCACTAACAATGTATAGTTATTTTACACCATTAAATTAAGACCTACAGCAAGAAGATAACTATTCATAATAAGTTAATAAGTGTTGGAAATTTACTAAATGTGGAATTAAGTATATTCCATTAATTTATGACTGGAACAATTGGGGCCCGCACGTTGGAAATGTCGTTTCCACACACGTGCACACGTAGTGCTAAATATCGCAAATTTCATTAGTGAAAGAGGTATTGGTACGCATGTAATACGTTTGAGACATATAATTATGGACGGTTATTGGCCAAATGACAAAGTATTCCATGTTGGTAAACGGAGGAAGAAGTGTACAAAGTGTAAAATGAAACGATTCGGAAATCGCCGCGGAGCCGTGAAGGGCCGCGGCGCTTCGGAGGCAGAAAGCTGTGACGGGAAGTTAGAAAAATCTGACCTTTGGGCTGATTTTGGAGCATTGATTCTCCATTACTTGGCACATGAATTCAGCCATTATTTGGCTGAATGTAACCCCTCAATCAAGTGTAATTACATGGCTATTGGAGGCAATTAGTTGGTTAGTTGAGGGGTCTTCTACTTACACTATAAATTGAGGCCTTTGGCTCAATTGAACACACTCACACTTAGAAAATACTCCAGATTTTCTGAATTCATCTTCTTCCTCTCTAGCAAAGTTACTATACTCAAAGTTCTTCAAGAGTAACACTTGAGTTTCCTTTGCTCACTTGTTAAAGTTGTTGTTGTATCTTGGGAGACTATTGCCCAACACTGTAAAAGGAGATATACGAGGCAATCTTGTCTTAAAGACAGAGTATCATCACTCGACTCAGCAAATCACACAAGCAGTTTGTTAAGGTTTTGATTTCCAGTTTTATTGTAATAGTTAGTTTATTCTTTCTACCATTGTAATAGTTACTTACTTCTCGTTCCCTACAACAATTGTATCCCAACAATAAGTTGTTGTAACAGATTAAGATACATTGATAATGTAAAATTCTTTATATTATCACCGCATATAAGTTAAATCCTTCTGCAATTGTGTCTGCTGTTTGGACAAAATGTGGGGTGATTCATGTTGCAAGCACTTCTAAATAGGTGATCAAAGAAGTTGCCTTTTATTTTTGTTAACCCCATTTATTATACCCTAACATACTCACAGTATAACAAAATGAGTTTTGAATAGCAGAGTTCTCTGTTTCTAGTAATTATAGTACTACCTTCAAGTTGCTTAGGTCAGATTGTACTTTAAAATCATCATTATAGTTTCTACTAGTGTGGAAATTTATGATTGTGCATACTTAATAACAGTGAATGAGACTAAATGTAATTAAATAGAACAGACTTCTACGCCAACGATTATATACAGTAACCTGTGTTCTTCCATTCGATGGCATTCGAGTGTACCAAGAACTACAAATGCTGAAGAAATCTCTGCATTGCATGCCTCTAATACAAGGATTAATCACCGCGCTTCTCATGGTCGTCCTCCTGTAAGTATCACTAATTCACTAGTTAGTCCTCATTGTACAGGTTGGGCAGAATTCAGTAGTTTTGATTCAAACTCTGTAAGGGCAGCCTGGTGCACTAAGCTCCCGCTATGCGCGGGATCCGGGGAAGGGCCGGACCACAAGGGTCTATTGTACGCAGCCTTACCTTGCATTTCTACAAGAGGTTGTTTGCTTGAACCCATGAACTCCTGGTCACGTGTCAGCAACTTTAACCGTTACTCCACGACTCCCCTTCATTGGAGTAAACTGGCTATGTATTTGACTTAAAATTTTATTTGTTATGTACAAACTATAAATTTAGAACTCAGTAACTTCATAGGACTAGAATCCATAACCCGTACAACAACAACATACCCAGTGAAGTCCCACAAAAACTAGAATCCATAACCTATAAACTTCAAATTTTGGATCCACCTCTGATTACAATCACATCTTGAGAAGTGACACCTTGGCACATAAACGATAAAAGTTTTCATGTTGTGATCAGAAGGTCAGAGATTACGTGAAAATGCAAGATAAGCTTTCATATAAGATAGATCCAGTAGTTGATCCTTCCTGCAGATCTTGCTCATAATGCCAGTTTAGTGCACCTTGCCCTTGTACAATCAAATCTTGACTTTATATGAGTCTTGCAGGTCATGATTTCCATACAGAACTTCCAGTTTGCAAGAGAATTAGATGGCTATGATCAATATGGAGGCTGGAGATTCAATGTAGATGCTATGTCATATGAGGTTTCTATTTTGGATTTCACACCCGTGTCGGATTCTTCAAAAATGTACTACTTTTGGAGAATCCGCCATGCACCCATCGATATTTTTGAAGAGTCCGAGCAACATAGCTTAAAGATCATAAAGAATGTATGACTTGGTCTGAATTAATTGTTTTTTTTTTTGCAGCAACTGGTTAACTTGAGTGATAGGATTGGGTATGTGGGCACAGGTTTGGGAGAAGAGAAAATGGTCCAACATGTAAAAAAGTTTAAGCACTCAACAATATCCTCCCCATTGCTTATCTCCAAAAGCTGGAGATGCACCATTTGTCAAGTCAAGTCATTTTAAATCCTTGAATTAGTACCCATTTCTTGTCTTTCCTTTTCTTTCTTATTTATCCCCATTATTTTCCCTAGGCTTTAAGTTTATTGCGAAATAAAAGCTTATAGGAGCTCTCCTGAACTAATATAGATACAAGTTTAACTACTATATGCTGACAATGCAAAAGCTTTTTACAATATCAGGTAATTTAAAAGGTAAATACAGGTAACTACTAATAATAAGTGAAACTTCTAATGCAGGTATTACACTAACTGTGTAAGCAATTATTTATACGATCAGTGGATATAACTTAAATCCTATAAAGATATTGGTAACGATGGATATGTAATTACTGCAGGAACGGTATAAAGGTGGTGATGAAATTAGAAGACTTGATTGCGGACACTACCATCACAATGAATGCATAAAACAATGGCTTCTGCAGAAGAATGCATGCCCTCTGCAAAACTGCAGTTGTCCATGAATATGGTGAATGGACAACACTTAATCCATTGTTTGGAGAAGCCAGTGAGGGGTTATTCTTTAATGTGCTCGAGCTTTATTACATGTTTGTTGACTTGTTTTTCCTCGTACTCTCCTTCCTCTTGTTTTATCACAATATGAACTTATTTATGAGTGGAATTTTGTTGACGGGCAAATTCTCCAAGAAAAGAACTTTTCTCCTATTCAGATACTATGTGAGTGCAGATAACCTATCTGAGTCCAATCTAATATTTGGAACTCTTTTGTGCCTATTAATCATATAAGCATACAGCATTTCACTAAACAAATGCAGATCCTCATTAGACAGCAACTGTTACTGCCAAAGAATTATCAGGCTGTGACTTGAGATGGATATTGTTCACTGTGCCCCATGTGTAATACTTTCATCAACGAAGTTCACTCCACAAGAATTTATCAACATTTCCAATTAAATCTTTATGCGGTTATCCCCGAGTAGTGATACATTTCTGTGATTGTAACACTAGGAAAAACAGGGCGGCGGAGGCTAAGGAACAAAGTCAAGTCCTTTTAGAACCCGAAAAATCTACCTTTTAAGCATGGATCTTTTCTGTCAAACACTAGATATAAAGCAAAATAAGGGAAAACTTAACGAGACTTGGCTAATAAGACAACATAAACATTCTAAATATCTCATTGAGTCTGCAACTTTATGCGATGGAATACTGTACTATTTCCAGTGTGACTAACTGTTATATGTACTTTCTGCCTTTCTTACATTTTGTCAAGTAAATATATAGGACCCAAAAATAATTGGGTAATATATTGGGCAGTAGGAAAAAGAGAAAGAAGCAACCATTAAATAGGTTAAATGATGAGAAACTAAATACACACTACAAACTGTCAAAATCCTTCCTTGACATGAGCCTTCCTCGGGTTCAGGGACTCGTATATGCACTCCCTACAATATAAACAAGGTCCTTAATTATAATTAGGGCTAGAAACACCAGAGTTCAGAAATTTTATACATGTTAGGTAAAGTTTAGCTCACTTGTAAATAGTATTCCCTGGATATGAGTGATGAATGAGGACAAGCATATTTGACGCCAAGGAATATGGAGCTCACTGCCCAAAGAATGGTCAAAACTAGTGTACAAGCGCTATCTAGTATCATCATAACGGCTCAAAAATTCGATTATACAAGGATATACATGTTCAGCGGCCTGCAGACACCAGGAAGAGTAAAAGCTGTTATTGCAATAACAGGAGCGGAAAAATATTGACATTGCACATGAGAAAGATGCCTATGTCAGGGAGTTGTGAAAGTAAATAACTTATCCTGTATTTTCTAATCTAGGTTTATTTTAACTCTTCATGCATACATAAGAAAACAAAAAACATGACAGGTGAATTCCAATGTGACTAGGCACCTCTCTTCGTCCAGCTGTTTGTTGTACAAATCCTCTATAACCAGTCCGCACTATTCAGGTTCATCTAATTCTAATACTCCTGCTAAATAACTTGCCTTTCAGAGCAAATTAGAGTTCCTCTAGAATTCACATTTATTCCCAAAAGAATAACTAGTTCAAATCCAATCAGTTATTTATCACCCATATAGGTCCTTCGTTTAGATCGTATTCTCTTCTCCTTCATGTATGCCAATAGAAGCTAGAAAGTTATTAAAGTTTTACATACCATGCGTCCTCCCACCAAGTCATAATGAGCATAATGTTGACCATTAGCATCCCCCAATACTTTGTAGGTGACCAAGTGCTTGGGTATGAACTTTACAGTTTCTGCTTGAACCAATGTGTTGCAAGAAAACAATTGTTAAAAACTTATCATCCTCAGACAGAACAATGAGTGAGTACTATGATACATACCGTACACTGCTTCTGGAGGGCAGATTATGTCTTTATCTCCAGCAACAGCCAACACGGGTACATTGGTTTTGTGAAGATTATCCTGGTAGAATATTTTACCACTTCTGTCACGGAGTCCCCCTTCTCGAAAAGCTGTAGTCAACTGCAAAATAAGTTTAGCAGGAATAGTACCTGCCAGAAGATCTATTAGAAAATCTGTAGTAAAAGGTTCATGTGAAATCTCAAGAGAACATAGAAAGGTCGTGGTCCCCTAAAGAACTTCTAACAAAAGAAAGTGAACTTTCTGGATCAACTATCCCTTACTTTGAGAACACTCTTCTATATGAAGATCATCTATCAACACCGTTCCACTGTTTCATGAAACAGTTACACAGGAGTGGAACTTGTGGGAGCAAAGTGTCAATAGCTCGTACACCAAAGAGTCAAATAAATAGATTGATATATGCAGCTCTTTGACAAAAGACAAAATATCTAGCTGGCAATGGACTATACAGCTGATGTTTACTTTATATGATTTTCTTTTTCCATCTGAAGATGTCAATAGTCCTTCATCGCTCATACTTTATGCGAACAAATAAGAATAAGAATCAAATTTCACATAGTTAGTCTCCACTTAATACCTTCATTTCTAAGAAGTCTATACAAGTACGAATCAAAATTCAATTTGGCTTGCCAAAGGACAAACTTCAAACTTAAGCTGATCTTCCCTGAATCACTGTATGACTATCATGAAAGATGAGATATACTAACGCCTAACAATAATAAGTACATTTGCTTTCCTAACGGATACCCATGAGAATGTATCTGAAACATGGAAGATTATTTCAATTCATACTCAACATATCATCGAGACAAAGAGTGGAGAGGAAAAGAATGTTTTAACAGCCGTCGATGCTACTCTTGGTACAAAAACACTGCAGACAGGAATCTGGGGCTTAGCCGGATGGTCATGGAATCATTCAGAAAACATGTAATTTCTCATACTGGTATCTCTAAATATCATACTCGAAATATCCATAACCTAAGTGATGAAACTTGAAACTTGCCTGCTCTCCATATAAATGAGTAATAAAACAAGAGGACCATAAATTTGTACAGTTCACGATCAAATAAAAAGAAAATGTCTGCTTATTGCCCATGTGAGCACTTACAGAAGTTATTTAATACGAGCTTTTTCAGTAACTCTGGGTGCATCATGTCTGCAGCTGATATCAAATCATTAAGCCAAGACAACACATAAGGAGGGCGAGAAGAAAGAGGATAAGCTGCAGCGAGTAATGCCCCTAAAGGAACAACAGGTACATTGAGAGCCTGGGCAGGATCAGCCTGCAGCCAAGGTAAATAAATATAAGAATATGCTGAAAGGGCTTTTTGCTGCACAACGAGAGTTGAAAGACATTTATTTTCAGCTTACAAGGGGAAGGAGCATTTTGAGTGCAGACTTCGAAGATGTGTAATCCAGTGATGAAGCCAAAGTTACAATAGCAGCTAATCCAGGTTCTCTTCCTTCCAATCCTTTCCAAGATAAAACCAGAAACATATTAAAATTATCTCACATCTATTTGATTCCCAGAAGGAATCAGAAGTCAGAAAATGACATTTTGAGACTGCCCATTAACAAGGAATCAGAGGAGTGGAGCACCAATCAAATTTCAAAACAATGGATTCAGATATGCTCACATTGAAAGAAAAGGTAGAGAAGAGAATCAGTATGGGACTCTACATGAAATATGTGTTATTGTCCAACTTAAGATTTCCATATCTTCAAGTACAGTTCATAGTCTAACTAAAAGGGGGCGTACAATAGACCCTTGTGGACCGGCCCTTCCCCGGACCCCACGCATAGCGGGAGCTTAGTGCACCGGGCTGCCCTTTTTAGTCTAACTAAAAGGGCAGCCCGGTGCACAGTTCATAGTCTATCTAATGAATGAAAATCTAAGAGACTGCCTTGATAATTTAATAGGAAAAAGTCTTTCGTATTTTGTAAGATATATCCTCCGAATTGATCTCACGGAATTTATTATATCAAACAACGTAGTCCCTCAGCCTCTTTTTTCTAAAGGAAATTTGGTAATAAAATGCTATTAAAGAATATTGGCACGAGTGTGACAGGATTACTATATCGACAGAACATTCTTCAAAACCATCAGTATTATCACAAAGGTGAATAAATCAAAAGAATTACAACTCAGACAGTGCTCCAAGTGACTTATCTGCATGAAGTCAACTAACAGAGAAACCATTTTACATCTAAAACCAGGTCCACTTCCTTCCAAATTAAATCATCCCATACACACTGTTAAAAACGTATGGAGAAAGTATAAAATCTTGCCTATCTCCCTATAATCTCAGTAACTTCAAAAGATGGTTCATTGTCAGCTCTGTATGAAAGACACTAGTAAGCGTCCTGTTTACTTTAGTGCACCCTCGTCATGGAATTTGTAAGTTACTAGGAATATTGCACTTAGTGGCAATTACAACTGCACTCCTTAAGCAGTTGGGAACTATAGCATCTTTCTTATTTTCCAGCAAAGAACTTATTGAACTTGAGTCTGAAGATTTTGCTCCAGGAATATTAGGAATTAAAAGAACATTAGTCAAGAGGCGAACAGGATAATCTACTCCAGGTTAACTCAAGGTTGCACCAAGTGAAGTGATAGCCTTTGGAATATAATCACTAGACTAAATTGTATGATACTCCGGCAGGTTCATGGAATAAATTTCTGGAATTATACTGCCTTTCTTTATTAAAATAAAACATTTGAATGCTACTGTTTTCTTACCAACAGCAACTACAGGAAGGACTCCTTGCACTTTTTCAAGATTCTTGCACCTTAATTTACTAGCCTATCTTAAGTGGCTCATTACTAGACCAGCCATATCACCAACGCGTAACAATGTTAATTCTATATAAACAAGGAGTGAATCTTACCACACTGTGATAACCTAGCATACAGCAATATTCCTCCCATAGAATGTCCAATGGCAAGAAGTTTACCATCATTTGGTGCAGTTTGGGCCTTAATGTATTCCATCTAGAATGAAAGTAAATAATTATAGTCAGAACAATAAAGAACACTAAAAAGTCAACAAATTCTGAATTTCATTCTAAATCTCGGCTGTGTCATCTCAAGGACATTAACATCTTTATATTCTAAACATGGAGATCTGTCGCCTCACCGCAGCAGGAACATCATCTTCCAGGTAATGATCAAAGTCCCAATCATACTTGACAATCAAGTCAAGCTGTTTCTGGAAATCTTCTATGGTAGTGGTTAGACGCGCATGCAGATCAACTAATGGAGGGGATACAGAACGTTGACCTTCTTCAATGATATTTACTAGCTTTTGGCTAAGATCCTTTACTTGGTCAGCAACGGTAGAGTTTTGCCTTGACTCCAGCAGACTTAATAACTTCCCCCCTGTCTCATTAAAGCGTTCATAGAGAAAGGAATCCTCTAATAATTTTGATATTTGATCAAATAGTTTAGCAGACATAATCCTTGACTGGCTTTCATTGAGGAAGCCAGAGACTCTCTCTGACAAGAGCATAAATGTTTCCGTAAGCTGGTTCACCACTCTCGACTCATCCCACATTGTTGCAATAGCAATGGGTTCTTCTTTGACCACAGTTATGTCAGACTCTTCTAAGCTACTCTGGACATCTGTTGACTGCTGTGCTGCAGAAAGAACTTTGTCAGTAGCATTATCAGCGGCAGCTTCCATCTGTTCTGAAACAGCGTTCGCAGACTTCTCAATGTTTGTGGAATCTGATTCCTGCACACTCAACCCAGCTCCTCGAAATTCAAGAACCCAAGTGTCAAATCCTTCCCCGGACATGTAACGGGCAAAAGATGACTGCATAATTATTTTTAAAAGTAAAGAATGAGAATAACTAATTTCTTTCCTGTTTCTCAAGTATGTAAGACATTTAGAAAGAATTTACAACAGCCAGCCATACTATGAAGATCTTTTCTTTTTTCTTTTTGATAAGCAGGATGGACATAGTTGCCTGAAGTAATAAAGAATTCTAACCCTACACCAAAGAGTAGGTTGCACATACTTGCCTCAAGTAATAAAAATAAACTTTTAAAGATAAGAGGATGCATGAACAGAACTTTAAACAAAATTAGGCCAGACAAATCCAAGTGACTGAACAATAAGTCAATTCAACAAATCAGTCGTTGCATTATCCACCCAGTAGACATTTAGATTTATCTCAAAACCAAAAAAAAAGGCACAAATCATCATTAACAACTAAACAAAAATCTTCATCACAAAGCAGACTTGTACAATCACAGACCACCATCATTGCTAGCAACAGGACTGCCATCAACACCTAATCGATGCAGCCATAAGGCCATATCCAGATAAGGAAGATGTAATAAATAACAAGCCAGCTATCACTTAGAAGAAAGTTGAAATCTAATATTAGGCAAGTCAACTTTTATATGTTTGAAATGCACAAAGTATGAGAAAAGTAGTAAGAGAAGACATAACTTCTGTCTCTTCAGCAATTTAAGGATAGAACAACATCAAATCCAGGGTTAAATCTAAAAAATTTGAGCATGCCATAGAAGTCTACCAGATTCAGAAACAAGAACCACTCCACGTGATAAAGAGTGAAACTTTAATGGAACGTTACATATCCCCTAAGCACTGATAATATACAACATTACATGTCTGTCATTATGATATATTATCAATCAAGATCCTCCAGTTCACCTATACAGGCATGATGATCCGCAAATTAGAGTGTTCCCAACTATTCATTTACGCAACATTGCACATACAACAAAACAGAAGAACAGGGAGGAGGCATAAGAATATAATACCCCAGGAGCAAGATCATATCCAATAGCATTAGTCCCCACGCCAGACAAAAGAAGCAGGGGATGATTTCTCCTTGGAGCCTGTCATCATCAAATATCACACACCCTTAATGCAAGTTTCAAATCATTCAACAAAGAATGCATGTAACAGAAATGTAAAACTTACTCTGTTCCATTTTATATAACAGTATTTGATAGAGCACATAATTTAAAATTCGAGTAAGCAACAACAACAACATACCCAGTGTAATACTGTTACCATTCTAAATATATATATATATATACCCAGTGTAATCCCAATAGTTGAATAATTTTAAAATTGTGTTGAGATAGAATGGTGTCAAACATTCTAAATGTCTTAATGTCCTATATATCCGGACCTATTCTACAACAACAACATACCCAGTGAAATCTCACAACATGGGGTCGGGGGAGGATAGAGTGTATGCAAACCTTACCTCTACCTTGTAGGTAGATCGACTGTTTCCGAAAGATCATCGACTAAAGACAAAGCATAAGCACAAGCAAAGCAAGAGAAACAGTCAGACCCGGACACGAAATTTAAAGCAATATGAAAATGATGGTAACAAAAGAGAATAAGTCATGATAGCGCGTTCTGAAAAAGGAAGCAGTAACTAACGCAGGTAAATAAGATAAACAAAGTACACTAAAGAATTCATAGCAGCAGAAATCAAGCGATGGGGGACTATAAAGCAATACTGCACCTACTAGTATGATAGGCAAAGCAGGCCTACAATAATAACACTACAACTACCAGTTACTAGTTTGTAAGCGTAAGTAAGACTACGTTCAACTACCTACTACCTTTCTACCCTAATCCGTGTCCTTCACAACCCTTATCTAAGGTCATGTACACAGTAAGTTGCACCTGCGTCATATCCAATCTAATCACCTCTCCCCAATACTTCTTCGGCCTACCTCTACCCCTCCTGAACCCGTCCATAGCCAATCTCTCACACCTCAGCACTGGAGCATTTGTGTCTCTTCTCTGGACATACCCGAACCATCTCAACCTCGCTTTCCGCATCTTATCCTCCACCGAGGCCACTCCCACTCTGTCCCGGATATCATTATTTCTAATCATATCCCTCCTTGTATGCCCACACATTCATCTCACCATACTCATCTCCGCAACTTTCATCTTTTGAATGTGCGAAGTCTAGACTGACCAACACTTCGCCCCATACAACATAGTCGGTCTAACCACCACCCTATAGAACTTGCTTTTAAGTTTTGGTGGCACCTTTTTATCGCACAAGACTCCAGATGCGAGCCTCCATTCATCCACCCTACCCTAATACGATGTGTGACATCGTCATCAATCTCTTCATTCCCTTGGATAATAGACCTGAAGTACTTGAAGCTTCCTTTCTTTGGAATGACCTGAGTACCAAGCCTCATCTCCACGTCAGTCTCATGCTCGCTCCCGTTACTGAACTTGCACTTCAAGTATTCTATCTTGGTCTTACTCAGCCTGAACCCTTTAGACTCCGGCGTCTATCTCCAAACCTCTAGTTTAGCGTTCACTCCGCTGCGAGTCTCATCAATCAGGACTATGTTGTTTGCGAATAACATACATCATGGCACCTCCCCTTAGATTTGTCGCGTCATTCCATCCATCACCAAAGAAAATAAGAATGGGCTAAGAGTTGATCCCTGGTGCAGCCCCATCATCACTGAAAAGTACTCTGAGTCTCCTCCCATTATCCATACCCTGGTCTTGGCTCCATCATACATATCTTTGATCGCCCTAGTGTACGTCACAGGTACACCTCAAACCTCCAAACATCTCCATACAACCTCCCTAGGGACTTTGTCATATGCCTTCTCGAGGTCGATGAAAACCATATATAAGTCTCTATTCCTCTCCATATACTGCTCCACCAACCTCCTAATAAAATGAATGACTTCTGTAGTCGAATGCCCCGACATGAATCCAAACTGATTCTCGAAAATAGACACGCCTCTTCTCACCCTCATCTCCGCGACCCTTTCCCAAACTTTCATAGTGTGGCTTAGCAGCTTGGTACCCCTATAGTTGTTGCAACTCTGGATGTCACATTTGTTTTTGTACAAAGGAATCATTGTACTCCACCTCCATTCTTCAGACATTCTCGTCGTCTTAAAAATAACATTAAACAACTCAGTCAGCCACTCCAAACCTGCCCTGCTTGCGCTCTTCCAAAATTCAACTGGATCTCATCAGGCACGGTCACTCGTTCCCTGCGCATCTTGCGAACAGCACCCTTAACCTCCTCAACCTTAATGCTTCTACAATATCCAAAATTCTGATACCTTCCAAATCTCCCAGCACAATGTCTTTATCTCCTTCTTCGTTCAAGAGTTTATGGAAGTAAGATTGTGACCTCCGTCTAATATGTGCGTCCTCCACCAGTACTTTGTCGTCATCGTCCTTGATGCACCTCACATGATCCAAGTCACGAGCCCTCCTCTCCCTCGCCTTGGCTAGTCTATACAACTTCTTGTCCCCGCCTTTTTCCTCTAATTTCACATACAGGCGTTCAAAAGCTGCCATTTTCGCCGCCGTAATGCTAGTTTTGCCTCCTTCCTCGCCATCTTATACAATTTCCTATTCGTCTACTTCTCCACCTCATCCTTGCTTTCTACCAATTTTGCATACGCCACTTTCTTTACTTCTACCTTCTCTTAAACCTTACCAGTCCACTCGATGCCCACCACGGCTACCCCGCGAGACCCCTAGCACTTCTCTAGCTACCTCCCGAATGCAATTGGCCGTCCTATCTCACATACCGGTCGCATCCCCACTACTCCCCCAAGCCCCCTTGACCATCAACCTCTCCACCATCTCCTTTGCACTAGCCATGGTCAACCTCCCACGTTTGATTCTTAGCATGTCATCCACAACCCTTCTCTTCTTCTCCATCTTGATCTCCAAATCCATCACCAAAAGCTTATATCGAGTTGTAAGATACTCCTTCGGAATAACCTTGCAGTCTTTACAAAGACCGTTGTCAACCTTCCTAAAGAGCAAAAAGTCTATCCGAGTCTTAGTCACTGAGCTACGGAAAGTAACCAAGTGCTCCTCCTTCTTCATAAACCTCGAATTAGCTATCACCATCCCAAAAGCTTTAGCGAACTCCAAGAGTTAGACGCCTCCCCCGTTCCTGTCCCCGAGGCCAAAGTCTCCATGCACGTCGTCATAACCCCATAAAAGTGACCCGATATGTCCATTGAAATCTCCTCCTACAAATAACTTCTAAGTGGGCGGTATACCTCCGACCACCTTATCCAAATCCTCCCAAAAGCGCCTCTTCTCCTCCTCATTCAAGCCCACTTGCGGCGCGTAAGCACTAATAATATTCACAATGGACCCTCCCACCACTAACTTAATCGCCATCATCCTGACCCTCCTAACATCTACCACGTGATCCCTTTGCTTGTTGTCTATCAAAATGACTATCAAATTCATATACCTCGACCTACCCGAGAACCATAACTTATACCCGTCCACATCCTTAGCCTTAGGTCCTACCCATTTGGTCTCCTAGACGCAGGTTATATTAATCTTCCACTTCTTAAAAATCTTAACTAACTCTATGGACTTCTCCGTTAAAGTCTCAATGTTCCAAGACCCTATTCTCATCCTAGCATCTCCCTTACCCCATTTACCCCCTAACCCTCGCCCCCGTCCCCGATCGAGAACATGACTCTAGTCTACCATCTTTTACCAATGCCACTAAAACAAATATAAACTAATCAAAAGTTCACACTAAAAGGAGCAGGAATCAATACTATAGTACAAGTCCGCAAGAATGTAGAAGCAAGTCTAACTACTATGGCAAGAATGATAGAAATATAGGCTAGAATATAAAATTCAAGATTTTACTACAAGGATGAGGGATTAAGAATCAGTAAGGGCGACCGGAGGTACCAACTCCATTTGGGTAGAACATGTTGGGTAAAGCACTGTTCACCGTCGTAGCACTGTTCATCGACGGAGTTAAGTGAACAGAACTGTTGGAACGCCGATTACCTGTGCAGATCCCAAACGAGCAATACAGTAGCAAAAATAAAACAGCGCAGCAAGCAGTGGTTGTCGGAGTTGGAGCTTGGAGCGACGCCGGAGTATATACCAGTCACCGGACTAGAGGGGAGAAACAATGGGGTCAGGAGAAATAGGGTTAGCAGCGTCGCGGTGATTTGGAGTAGTGGAGCAACCAGATCTGACCCCTGTGCGTGGACCTATTCTATTTGACCATATTTAATTCCTAGTTTATCGCTCCCTCTGTTCCATTTTATATAACACTATTTGATAGAACACCAAATTAAAACTTAAATAGTTGAATAAATTTTAAAATGTGTTGACATAGAATGGCGTCAAACATTCTAAATATCTTAATGTCATATATATTCAGACCTATTCTATATAACCATACTTGGTTGATCACAAAATTAAAATTTTGAACTGTTCAATCAAAATTGAAGTAATATAGAAAGGCATAATACATAGATACATACCTTAACTTAGCCTCAACTGGAAACTAAACACTCCAACTTTGACAATGCACATCTAGACACCTCAACTCGCCCCCACTGTGTCTCGTGGTCACCCGATGCTGACGTGGCATACAAATTTTGGAGGTGTCTAGATGATCATTTTGTAAAGTTAAAGTGTTCAATTGATATAGTGGAGACGAGTTGAGATGTCTAGATGATCATTTTATAAAGTTAGAGTGTTCAACTGACCGTAGAGGCCAAGTTTAAGTATTATACCATACAGAAATGGAAGTGTCAAATATGTGTCTTTAAAAATGTGCTACAGTTACAGTATTAATTTGTCACATAGTACTTATATATTTGGCATATTACATAATTAGACACCTTAACAAAACACTCCACCTCAACTTGTCCCCACTTGATGCTGACGTGGCATGACGTGTCCTATAAACTTTGGAGGTGTGTTAGATATCATTTTGTATAAGTTGGAGCGTTGAAGTGACACAGCGGAGATAAGTTGAGGTGTTTATATATTATGCTTAATAAGAATAAGAGTAAAAAAAAGGCAGTCCGGTGCACTAAGCTTCCGCTGTGCGCAGCTCAGAGAAGAGCAGGACCACAAGGTCTATTAACTCACATTTATGCGAGAGGTTGTTTCCATTGCTTGAAATGTAACAGTTCAAATAAAAGAAAAAGTTGAACCTGAGGAGGAGGAATGTAGCGCCAAAGAGCAAGTTTCCAATCGGAATTATTAACAGATACGTAATGGAGTTCATCAGCAGTACATAACGATGGCTTATTAGAAACCTTCTGGACATCATTGGTCGAGAAACCTCTGATTTTCAGTGAAGAGTTCACCGTGAAGCAGCAGTTCGGAGAATTCCGGTAGGAAATAACGGCGGGCGGAAGTAACCGGCGGTAGTGGTGGTTGTGGCGGAAGACGGCGGCGAATTGTATTGCCGACCGGATGTCGGATTGAATTGGATAACCCATTGATTGGGAATAGGGACAATATGTATAATGGATAATTATTTATTTTGGTTTGATAATAGGAGTAATAATCTTTACACTATTGGGAAGGGAAATGTGTGTTTTGACTTTTGGAAGGTTTGAGATGTAAGGCTTCTTTTGTATAATTTGATTTGATTTTTTTTTTTTTTTGATAATTCAGGTTTTCAGGTTTGCGCCTGACTACTTCACTGGTATTAGCCAGACGTCCTGGAGGTAATAGCACCGGTCCTTCAACAACTATCACCAGGTAAACCGCGGGATATGCTCCGGTGGCCAATTTTCTGGGAGCGTACAACTGATCAATGAGACAAGGTCAAATTCCCCAACATGCAGAATTTCTTCATGCTTGCGGGGAATCGAACCCACGATATCCTATGCCAGAGCGCCTTATAGGGCCCATGCTTTGCCACTGGACTATGCCCCGGAGGACTAAAACTGTGGTAGGGTAAACTTTTTAAAGTGACTGGTCCCACCGCATTACGGCCTCATACCCCAGAAAACCCCACCTCCGGCCTGGCCCTACGGATTAGTATACACCGCTTGGCCCTACGCGTATGGAGGGATTTTTTTTGGAAAACACAGTTCCACCCTCGCTGATCAGAGGACTCGAACACGGAACCTCAGACAGCAATACCCTAATGTATTGGCCACTGGGTTGGCAAATGAGATGTTGTTGAGATAAATAGAATATGTCAGGCCACGCTTTGTTAAATAACTTCGTATATTTAACCTTCAATTGATTAATATATTTTTTATCATTCTACGTAGAAATATGCTATATTTAAACTAGTTTTAAAAGTATATTATCATCTACCTGAAGCAGTAGTTGGGAGAATTGCGACTGGAAATGACGACAGACGAAAGTAACTGACGGTGGTATTAGTGGTGGTGGTGAGGGAAGGCGGCGATTTGTGTTGCCGACCGGATATTGGATTGAATTGGATAAGTCATTTTATTGGGATTCGGGATAATTTTTATTTTTGGATAAGAAAACTGGTTCCTTTATATTGTTGAACCGAAAGCACAAAAGAAAAGAATATGTATAAAGAATCTTACTAAGCAGTAAGCAATAATGATCCGAATTTTTAAATTAATACTCCCTCTGTGTTATGAAAACATTAAATATGTATGTCCACTATAGAAATTAACTCTCACTATTTTCATTTGTCATATAAATATTAACTCCTACAATTCCATAACTTTTTTTGAATTTGTCAATAGGGTTGGCCCGTACCCCACTTAGTTAACTCAATCAAAGACCGGACAGCAACGGCCGCATTCATGAAAGGTAGAGGCTGGGCTGGATGCACGGCTGGGCCCGATAGACCGGCCCAACTAGGAGATTGATACCTGGTCCACCGAGACATCGACCCAATTATGTAAAAAAAAAAAAAGTCAGAAAATTTGGTATATAATGTAGTCGTTGGGCCAATGGCTCTCAAGAAGTAAGCCCCAAAACACCCTCTACCCCTTCTCTCCCCCCCCCCCCCCAAAATATTTTTAACCACCCAAATTTTAAAAAATACAATTTAACTCTTTTTTCTTAACTACTTTGCTTTGTTGTATTCGAGCTGAGGGTATTCCGAAAAAAGCTTATCTCTACCTCTATGAGATAGGGGTAAGGTTTGCATACGTTTTACCTTTTCCAGACCCTACTTATAGAATTACACTAAATATGTTGTTATTTTTGTGGTACACTTTAACCCTTTTTCACCTATAAATACTTCCTACCTTTCATTTTTAACTACAATATTTTCACCTATAATTGCACGAGAAGGCTTGAAATTCTGAAGCCCTCCACACTTTTCGGCCAAGTCACTCTGGAGACGAACATTGGCACACCCTCGCAAGTCAAGTAACGAGAGGTTATGACAGTTGTTAAGTATGTTCTGCACGCCTTGATCGTCTAACCTATCTTCCATAAGTTGAAGGTAGGGGTGGGCATAGTTTGGGCCAACCGAAAATCTAAATTGAAATTTGAACTTTTTGAATATTTCGCTTGGATTATTGAATTATAGATTAGACTTTGGATTTTATTTTTAAAATTTTTGGATATCGAATTTAATACTACCTTATATTTAGCCCTACTCGTATTATACGTGCTCAATACTAGTTAGTTCAGTGGTCCAAAGATTAGTACCTACTTCCTACCCATTATAATATTAAGTCCTATGAAACTTTTTACTAAATTAAATATAATAAATCTTACAAAGCTAGAGTTTACTTCACTATTTTTAAAATAAGGCAACTTCTAATGTAACAGAAGGATAATGTAGAATTGAACTATGTGACTTGATACCTTTTGGTTTAGTGGTAACAACTCTTTGCTGAATTCGTATATTTGGTTTCACATTATGCTAAGACTTATAACATGGTAAATGGATCACATTAATTTCGTTCCTAATAAGTCTGCATTAAAGGTTCAAAAGTCAAAATCGAAAATTCAAAATATTCAAATTGACTAATCCGAAATCAAACTTAAAAGCTTCAATCCAATCCGAGCTTATTTGAATTAGATTTGAATTAAAATTTCTTCAAATCAAAAACTGAATATTTAAAACGAAATTTTCATATCCAATCCGAACGGCCCGAAAGCCCACCCATAGTTGAAGGTGGCGTACACAGGGTAATACCGCTAAAACTTGATTCACAATTTTAATTATTGCTTCATCAGTTAAAACAAAGTTGTACCTGAAGCTCACCATATTGGGTCAATGGTGCCAAAAGCACAACAACAATAACATACTCAGTGAAGTCCCACAACGTAGGGTTTGGGAGGGTAGAGTGTACGCAAACCTTACTTCTACCTTTAGAGCGGTTGTTTCCGAGAGACCCTCGGCTCAAGACAAAGCAAAGCAAGAAAATAAGTCATGCTAGCGCATTCTGAAAAAGAAGCAGTAACTAATGCAGGTACATAAGATAAATAAAGTACATTAAAGAACGCATAGTAATAGAAATCAAACGTTGCTATAAAGTACTACTGCGTCTACTAGTATGATAGTCTAAGTGAACCTACAATAATAATACTACAACTACCAGTTTGTAAACGTAAGTAGATAGAGCTACGCTCGACTACCTACTACCCTAATTCGTGTATTTGGTGCATCGTAGCACTCGTACAGCCTAATCTCATCGAGCAATGGCAATTTTCTAATGGTTTGAGTAAACTCAACAGCATTAACATTCAAAATTTTCCTAGCCAAAATATTCTTAGCTTTTTCGACCTGGAACAACAGCCAATAATGAATTGAAACAATAACAAACTACCAAATATAAGACACTAGATCTGAAACATAAATCATGACTTCAACATAAAAAAAAATTTAAAAAAAAAACTATTTGTCATGAAACAAAATAGCAACATTCAGCTACTAAGAAAAAGGAAAATGGGAAGCAAAAAGAAGATCATATTTGGAGGGAAAATAAAGACAAAAAGAAAATCAAGATGATCAAATTTCCTTCTTGTTAATCTTGTATTTTGAGTTAATCTGTCAATAATGTGATTTTCAATTTATTGTTTTATGTACGTATACTTGTCAGCACAATGCACATTGAACTGACCAAGCTAATAGATGAAGATTCAAAATTCTACTGAATGCAAGGGGTTATACAACCTTCTATAGTTACACTTGGGTGTCCATACATCTTCATTTGAACAAATTAAAAAGATGAATCCTGCCGCAATAGCATAAGTATTTTGTATGGTATCGAACATGACTTGAAAATGAACTATGATGGTCAAAGAGAAAGATCTTAAATATCTAGAGTTTATTTTATCTTAAATGGATGATTAATCCGTACGGATCATGAATGGAAATTGTTTGATTCCCCCACCCTAACCCCGCACCCGGCCAAGCCAATCCTCAAAGTTTGATAATTCTTGCACTGATTAAAAAATATTCGACTTAATTACCAGACATGGTTGATTAACAATAACTGATCCAAGATTGGAAATATTAGCAAGGTTCAGTTATCCTATTTCTATAGAGCGAATGATAATGACTACAAGGTTTCGAACCTCAATTTTACCACTACCGTAAAGGTTCATTATATAAGTTGTAATCTCTCGGTTCACTTTTACTTATCCACTATATTAAAAATAGATTTTTATTTTTATTTGTTCACTTTAGCATATCAAGAAAAAATAATAAAAAAAAATTATTTTACCTTTAACATTAATTACTCAATTTCAAAAAAAATTCAACTCTATTGAAATTATACACTAATATGGATATTATGGTAAAATACATACTATATTTATTTGTTATTAAAGGGCGTGCAAAGTCAAAAAAGTAGAGTAAAAATGGACAAAAGAGTATTTCGAATGGGTTAATGACCTAAATTTCTCTGATGATTCTTGAAACTATCATCAAACAATAATGAAGTGTATCCATCAATTCAGGAATCTTTTCTCTCAATAATGATTCTTTATTCTTAAATTTCCTTCCAGATATTTCACTCATTGACTTTTTGCTATTATTTTTGGGGGTCCAAGGTTCTAATTACAGCCCTACACAAACAATAAAATTTGAAGTTTATGAATTCGTATATTAATATTAGGTTAATATATTATAACAACACAATTCACAATCAAATATGTGTAGATATTCTAGCAGATTTCTTAATACATATATATGTGATTTGAGAAAAGTTATTAAGTTCAACTGAATACATGGTAGGTTCGCCCCACCTGCAAGACAATTATGTAGGACCAAGTGACCTAGAGGCTAGAATTAGGAATAAATTAACATTAAAAAGGAATACGGGAAGCATGGGTTGTAAGTTATAATGGTATGTTACCAGATTTAGTAAATTGGCTCCTACAGTATGAGTGGATTAACATTTGACACTTGTGACTTTTGAATGAAAGAAGGATCAAGCTACTGATGAACGAAAGGTATACTTTTGTAACCTTCAATTAGGGATGACAAATGGGCCGGTCGGGGCAGGGCAAAGGTTAAAACTTAAAACTAGGGAGCGTGAAGGCTTCAATCAGCCCCCTTCACGCTCCCTAGTTTCCCATTTTCCTTTTTCAGTTTCACTTGGAGGAAGAGACGAAAAGCTAGACTTGAAAATTGTGCGAATTAAAAGAAAGAAAAGATAGTTAATGATGAAGTTTTAATTGCATATGAATCGCCAAGAGATGTGGTGGAATGAATGAAATCATCTACCATTAGTTAGAGGTATCGGGTGAAGCGCTTCAGGCTTAAATCGGCACTATGGAGTGCAAATCTAGTCTAGATTAATCGGGCAAGTAAGTTCCGGATATAAATGGTTATAAAGCAAGAAAGAATATGCAGATGAAACCATCTTCACAGGAGATGTAAACTCTGACGATAACACTTGAAAAAAAAATCATAAATCAGGCCTTACAGTCAGATTTACAATAATTGAAGTATTAAATAAGACATCAAAGCGATAAGGAATCAACAGCGCTTTCTCACTCCCTTTTTTTTTTAATAAGATAGTAATAATTTGCAAGAAACGACAAAGAATATTCTGCTTGATGTGTCATTGCAAGGAGTCAGCAACACGCCAATGAATACATGACTTGATAAATTAATTATCCACATCTAACTCACCTAATTGCTTCCAACCTCAACTGATTACATAGGCTTCGTACGATAATAAGATAAGAAAAGGACACGGAAAATGAAAATATTAACAGCTGTGCAAGAACCAGTAATCAAATAGTTTATTTTCCATTTAGAGCAGGTTGTTCAGTCACCTATGAGAATGCAATAACATAATGTGATACTAGCATTTAGAAAAGTCTAAAGGAACACAAGAAATGGGGCCAATTGTGGTTAAATAAACATATGCCCATTTCATAGTCAACAGCTTATGAAATATTTTTGCCCATTTCGCATATCAATAGCAAAGATGAAGGTTTTAATTTGAATGTGCTCACTGTAACTGCAGTTTTACACAAACACCTCATCATATGGTGCGTCTACATATTATTTACATCTTAATTGACCTCAACTGAGAAGTGATATTTGTCTTTGATCAATTTTTGTTCCTAGCCAAAGTGAAACAGTACTAGGTGTTACAGCCAAAGATGCAGAGAACTTTCTGGGAACCTCTCATGCAAAACAGCTAAAGCAAGTATTGGTAAAGCACCTCCACCCACGACCGGTAGGTCCAAGGTTCGAGTCACGCAGGAGGGAAAGTGTGAAAACACCACCCACGACCGGTAGGACGGGTTCGAGTCACGCACGAGGGGAAGTGTGAAAATACTATAGATCCTCCAAAATAGGGGGTAAAAAAAAAGTATCACAGACTTCATAACAAAGCATCCTATAATTCTTCGTCTCAAGTATGAACGTTGATAAAACATGTAGAATAAAGCAAATACTTGTAACACAAATTAGGCCAACAAGTTAACATGGTGCAAAATAGAGCAAGTGTAAAGCATATCATCACTTCTGCTGCAAGTTAAATATGAAAAGATTGGTCCTTACGAACTGCCAACCGCAGTCAAGAAAAATAAGCTTGTATAAAGAAACCAACTATTAAAGAGGAATATTGTGTGTTCGACCAGTAAGGATTCTGTTAATATATATATACAGAAAGAGATTAAGAGACTTGACGCAACTAACACCTGAAAACGTGTAATTAGATGAAACATTTTCTCACTAATGAGGTTCTCATTATCATTCTATATAAGAGAAACCAACATTCATGAACTAAATCTTTATAAATCATACAACAACAACAACAACAACGACGTACCCAGTGTAATCCCACAAGTGGGTGTTGGGAGAGTAGAGTGTTAGCAGACCTTACCCCTACCTCGCGGAGGTAGAGATGTTGTTTCAGAAAGACCCTCGGCTCAAGTACCGCAAATCAAAGCAAATCATAGTTGATAAGAACTCACTAATAGTAATAGGACATGAGGGGGCATTTAGAATGGTAACTTTACCAGCTAAAACGTTGCTAAACTTTTCTGATAAGTATATCAGTTAATTTTTTCCGAAGATAAGCAGATTACTAGTAGGTATAGTTTATAGGTCCTCAAATTAAGAATGATTGTACCAAATCCTTTTCATTTAATAAGTAAATTGTACTAACAAAACTATGTCATGAAGGACAATAGAGTTATCCCCTCTTTCCTAATAACTTTCTCTAGTTTTTTTCAAGGACAGGTAAAATAGCTAGATAGAGACGCAAAACATCAAAAATGTCCCAAGAAACAACCATAACAATTAAGGGATGAAGTTCATTCTGGATCTAAGAAGCAACAAGATTTAACCAAACCGTCTTTGAATAGATCAAGTAACAGATAAATTTTGGGCTGATTCATACATTATTCTGAAGTTTAAACTATCCGAGCATCAAAAGGCATGGAGAGGAACTCTAGATGTTTTGAGAGTATAGAGAATGGAGTGCAGAAGGTCAAGTTGAATTGTATTTTACTGCTTTGTTTTTGGTGTAACCAGGCTTACTCAGATGATTATGTTACCATTATTGATGTTTTAGATTCAATATAGGTATAGAGCAGTAGTCTCGGAGTTCTTTTTTAGATATGGTTTCGGTACAACCGATGTACTGTTTGCTCATATGATATATAATACAATTATCAGTTTAAAAAAAAGAAGGCATGGAGCTCTATTCAACAAGGCAAAGATCGTATATGCTTGTTGCCATGTATGCTCTCGACTAATATATCACAGTGGTATAGATACATTGCAACACAGCCCAATAAAACCACGAATGAGGGGAAAAATATATAAAGACAACTGAAGTAAAGCCTCAATCACTATATTACATTTATTCCGTAAATCATATATAGAACAAGGAAGATATTATATGAGTTTTTGAGCGTTTACAGTATAATCCAAACCGCTATCAACTTTATGGATTGCACAAGAAAAGAAAAAAACACTCAATTGTCTTATACTTGTAACAAATACATTTGACAAACCAATCACAATGAGAAATAACAGAAATTTTAAACATAAATCAAATCCATGGCCACAAAATTGTTTCTTCATGTGCAAACTCACCTTTCATGGCTGGTGAAGTCCTAACTTGTTGGTTGATTATTTTCTGTGGGAAGCAGAGAAGAAGTATTGTGTGATGGCATGGTTTGGTATTGAGCAGCGAACTGGGGAGCATGAGCCTGAGAGTAGTATATTTGTTCATATGCATAATTGGCAGTAGCAGCTGATGTAGGAGCAATTGGCTGAGACGGATGGTGAATCTGAGAGTATCCAACATATTGCTGCTGATGCTGACCTGGAGGGATCTGAACCAGTTGTTGAGCCCCCGTAGCTGCGGTTCTATATGGGCCAGCTGCCATTTCAGGTTTGGAGGCAGGAGGGTTTCTAGCCATGCTAGATGCGGGAGGTGTTTGGGGTTGGTTAGAAGAGATTGATTGAGCAGACTCGCTATAATTTGTTTGCTGCACGGGTAAATTATAAGCTTGCGAAGGTTGTCTAGAATGGACAAAGTAAACCGGGTACTGGTGCTGATCAAGAGCAGGGTGCTGATGAGGATGAGTTTGCTGTTGCTGCGAAGGGTATATAGGATAATAAGATGTCATTGGCACAGGACCGGAAGGTGTATGGTGGATATATTGACTAGCATGAACATATTGTTGGGGTTGTTGATACATTTGTTGGTGCTGCTGATCATACTGGACTGGCAGTGCATATCCAGAAGCATCCTGGACTTGCTGTTGTTGTACCTGAACCCTGTTGTTCGGATCACTGTGATGCTTCATATCAACGGAATTAGGTGAAACCCTATTGTTCCCCGACTGAATTTGACCCCCTTGTTCTTGATAAAAGAAATGCCTTTGCCCAGATAAAGGATTTGTCACACTGCTCTCACTGCATCAAATAAAATGACAATCCTAGTTCAGACAATTTTCATTACCAATTTGAGCACCTAATAAAGAACCATAAAGACCAGGTCAGGAATTTGCAAGGTGTGAAAACAGTATCTTTATAAAGCACCCAAGGGTGCAACGGAAGAACCACAAGGTCTAAGGTTCAAATCACAACAGAGAACATTAGGTGATTCTTTCAATCTGTCTAAGCCAGAGTTACCTGGTTAGCAACATTGCCGGTGAGAGATAGCATGTATCTCGTGGAATTAGTCAAGGTGCGTGCAAGCTGGCGCGGACAACACGGTTATAAAAAAGAAGTATCTTTATCTTTATAAAAATACAAGGGGATGGCTGCATAAGTTGTGAGCTCAATCCCCACCATCCCCCACCCCCAAACCCCCACCCCACACTAGCCGGAGAGCACTTTGTGCACAAGGTAAGCCCTTTATTTGAGCATTTATACAAACAACAGAGCTGCATATAACATTATAACACATTTCTAAAGCAACTAGTCTGTTTCAGTAAACATATATTGAAAATTGAGGAAACTAAAAGTCTATAGCTAATTATTTTTACCTTGAAACTGAATTGGGGGAAGGCAAATCAGAAGGAATTACAACAGGCTTTGGCTGCAATTGTTGCTGATGTAGCTGTTGTATAGGAGCAGGATTTCTATAACCAACACCAACACTCTGGTCCGATCTCTCATCATCTGAATAAACTCGATTACCATAATCCCCACCAACAACAACTACCGGCACACCGGAAAACACAGTCCCAGTAACCGGGGTAACCGGGGCAACCGGCGCAGGCGGTGAAGTCATACCCATAAATCCCCCTTCCTCCTGCTTCTGCTCCACTTTACCTACTCCAACACCCAATTGTGAAAACTGTTCCTCAATCCCAACCCTTTGATTATCCTCCACGTGTACTTTAATCGGGGGTAAATTCGTCAACGATGGAGTCGAATTAGTCGAACCAAAAGACGACGTCGTTTCTACCATAGGTGAATCTGGTACTGACTGTACATCTTGACGATTAATTTGCACATTTTTCGCACCACCACCAAATGATCCTTCTAATTTCCCAACATCATCATCAAGACCTAACAAACAATTAACCGAAGAACTCTCAGAAAACACCTTATTTGTTGTTGTAGAATTAGAATTTGCACCCCCATGGTTTAAAGCATGTACAAACCAGTCCTCTGATTTAGTCGAACTTTGCAAAAGTGACCCAACAGAATTATCAAACTCATTAGTGAATAAAAACACACGTATACGTGATGTTTTCGTTACACGATCGTATTCTTCGATCATGTTTTCAAGGTCTTCATCGGTGGTAACGGAAATAAGGGAATCAAGGTCTTCGTTTGGGAGTTGATATTTAAGCCAAAATGGACGGTTGGATAAGAGGGTTTTGGAGAGACGGGAAGATAGGTCGGAAAGTGACGTGTTCCGATCGGCGACGAAGATTCGGGTGTCGCCGCCGATATAGCAGAGGGATTTATCGTGTGGTCGAGGGATTATGTGGCCACCGTAGCTACACATAAGACGGATCTTTTGTTGGTCGTCAAAGGAGTTGTTGGAATCTAGTGAGGGTGTAGTTCCGGCGGCCACCGATGGTGTTGTGTTGGGGTCCATGTGAATCTGGAAAGTGAAAAGTTGGAGAAGGGGAAGATGCTATGCCGGAGAAAAATGTTTCTTATACTTTTATTATTACTGTATTAATTATTTAGCCCAAAAAAATGTACAGTCAAATCTAATTTGCACACGATGACTACAAATATAAAGGGTTCCTAATTGGAATTAGGGATGTTTATCGATTTATTTGATCAGTTTAATTTTAATTCGCTATTTAGTTAAAAACTAATTCAAATATAAAATTAAAATTAAACTGATCAAATAAATCGATAGTTATTTCGATTTGATTTAGTTTGATTTTAATTTTTTTAAAATTGATATTATTTGATTTGGTTTTGATTTTATGAAAAATAAATCGAACCGAATCAATAAATTATATACATAATTTTTATAATTATATATATATATTAATACTTATAAGTAAGTTTAAATATTTTATTTTATTTTTTATCTAATTTTTTTATCTCTAATAGACTAATTAACTTTACACTTTAAGTTCATTTCTAACTAAAAGAGATCTATGAAATCCAATCTCATTAATTCACATAAACATTTATGAAATTTACCTAAAAAGGATTGTGTTTCTTATAAACTTTATTCACTTGCTTAAAGCTTATAGATCTTGAGATATTTTCTCCATAATTCAAAAAAATTATAGCTTAGACAATAAAAAAGTAATAATAACAAGTTATAAGTTGAAAAATAATGAAAAAATCTTTCTTAGTCATAGGGAAAAAATGAAAGAGAGAAATATCATTAAATTTTTAAAAAATAAAAAAAATAAACCAAACCGATGGATATATATTATACTTGGTTTGATTTGATTTTAATAATTAAAAAACTGATTACATTGATTTGGTATTGAAAATCGACCAATGAACACCCCTATTCCTAAT